>OW121721.1:7500-22500 GCA_933228805.2 Hipparchia semele | reverse complement strand
AGGACGACGTCGTCCGCGAACGCCTGACAGTAGCCACCACTGTGTTCAAGGCCCTTTAAAAGGGGGTCCAGAAGCAGGTTCCACAAAATGGGGCCACCAATAGACCCCTGCACGCAACCTTTTGTTGTACTCTTTGTACACTCTTCACCCCCGTACCGGACAGTGACCTTTCTGTCTCGTAGGTAGCTGTCGAGCATTCTTCGAATGTTTGTAGGGCACCTTTCCTCAGCCAAACGGACTCTAATGGCTGGCCACCATGCGTTGTCGAAGGCCCCCTCTATGTCTAGCGAAACCATAACTACAATCTTTTTGGCTTCAATTCTTTGGCGTATATGGTTCACCAGATCATAGAGGGAGTCCTCAGTGCTTTTCTGGGGCATGAATCCGTATTGGCGAGTACTAATCTTCGGGAGAATATGCCATTTCAGCCTACCCACGATCAGTTTTTCCAGAATTTTTCCCATCACTGGCAACAGTCCTATTGGCCTGTAAGCTTTCGGATTCGTGTAATCGTCCTTCCCGGGCTTACGGAGGACCACGACCGTGGCTTCCTTCCAGATGGTAGGGAAGTGCTCCAGCTCCAGGCATTTGTTAACCAGAGATAGGAAGAACTCCGGATCACTAGACACAGCATGACCGCAGATGTCCGCCGTAAGGCCATCCGCGCCTGGCGCTTTCTTTGGGTTGAAACTCTCCACCACAGTACGGAGCTCCTGCATTGTAAACGGGGGATCCCGATGCTCATCACGAGAATGCCCGTTTACCCGGTCAGCCTCTTCTCTTATTTTAGTGTGGTACAGAGTATCACCTTCTGTCGTGTCATCCGGATAGAAGGCCTCCATAAGCACCCTTGCCGAGTCCCGTAGGTCAACTGTCCTCCCATCCTTTTCCAGCGGTATGTCTTCTGGTCTCTTAGTGGTCCCACCCACGACCCTGTAAATCCCCTCCCAGACGCCTTCCCTATCCTGCTTTCCACAAAACTCCTTCCAACTCTCAATTTGTGCTGTTTTTGCCTCTATCTCATATTTTTCTTTTATTTTCAGGTACTCCTCGATTACCTTCGCTCTCCGGACCGGCGCTGCGCAGCGGATACGTCTCTTCCTGGTGAGGACCTCTTTCTTCAGGGCGTATAGTTCGTCGGACATCCAAGGTAAGTTAAGTCTTTCTTTGAGCTTCTTTTTCGGAAGGGTATCTTCACATGTTTTTTGAACAATTGTTGTGTACCCCTCCGCCAAGGAGTCCAGATCCCTTATATTATCTGTATATACTACTTTTTCTTTATTTATGGCGCCTTCTTCTTTCAATTGGTTCAGTTTTTCACAAAACTTGGGCCAATTGGCCTTCTTAGTGCCATAAACTCTTGTAGTTCTTTGGATGTTCATGCCTTTGGCTTTTATTAGCCTGATATTGAAGGTCACTGTGTTGTGGTCTGAACTTGTAAATGTTTCATCCACTTTCCAGTCCTCAACCAGGCCGAGCATATCCATTGTGCAGGCCGTGACATCAATGTAACTAGAGTAGCGTGTACTGCCCCTGATAGTATCGAACGTAGGGAGGTTAGGTTAGGTTAGGTTAGGTTAGGTTAGGTTAGGTTAGGTTAGGTTAGGTTAGGTTAGGTTAGGTTAGGTTAGGTTAGGTTAGGTTAGGTTAGGTTAGGTTAGGTTAGGTTAGGTTAGGTTAGGTTAGGTTAGGTTAGGTTAGGTTAGGTTAGGTTAGGTTAGGTTAGGTTAGGTTAGGTTAGGTTAGGTTAGGTTAGGTTAGGTTAGGTTAGGTTAGGTTTTTTTTTTTTTTTTTTTTTTTTTTTTTTGATTGTATTATCCCTCTGACAAGGATACTCAGAGACGTATACATGCTTTCTTCTGTTTTATCTTTTATTTTATGCTATCTTGCTTTATTTATTTCTTTGTATCGTTTTCGTTGCTATTTTAACACAATATTTAATGAATTCGTCCCTTTTCTTTTTATTTGCTATTATTTCCGCTACACTTTCTGCGTTGATTCTTGCATTAAGTCGATGTTCCGCTTCGTATTTTAATCTAGAGTTTATTGGACAGTCAAAGAGTATGTGTTGAATGTCTTCTTTTGCGTTGGGATCGCAAAGGCACGATGCACTCTCCTTGCACTTGAACCTGCTTAAATATTCTGAGAATCCACCGTGCCCCGTCAAAACTTGTGTTAGCACTCCTGTGAGTTCAGTTGTCCTTATTATTTTATATGCATTTACAGCATCCGGGAAGAAGATCCTCGTGGTCTTTGCAGTAACCCCTGTTTGGTACCTCCGGTTCCATTCGTAAAGCGACTTCAAACGTATTTGTCGCTTGACGAATGAAACCGGGCAGCGATCGTAATTTGGTTTAACTTTTGTTTTTAATGCCGCCTCTTTCGCCAGTGCATCCGCTCGCTCATTGCCGTCTAGTCCAGCGTGCGCTTTTATCCAGAACAAGGATACCTCCTTGTTCTGGAGTTTGCTGGTGGCGATGTTCGCCCGCGACTCGACGGCTAGGCGATGCATTGATGCGTTGTTTATAACCGTCTCCAGGGCGGATCTCGAGTCACTGTATATGCCGAAGCTCGTCTCTTTTCGGTCTATAATAATCCGAGTGGCTTCATAGATGGCAAGGAGTTCCGCCTGATAAACTGTGCAATACGGAGACAGTTTCAATTTGACGGCTTTTATTTCGGTCTCGCTGTTCCACAAGGACAGCGCTGCCCCGACTTTGCCGTCAATTTTACTGCCGTCCGTGTATATGCGTATTGCTTGTGTATTGTGGCTTTGAACTTGTTGTTCGTCTATCAGGCTCACGAACTCCAAGCTCATATGCTCCGCCGGATGTGGAGTTCCGGCATATGCAACGACCCGCTCCACTTCTCTGTCACGCAGGTCCTCCCGGGGCAGACCCCTCTTGGCTTCATAGAGTGCGGCTGCCTCTTTTATACGGATGTCCAAAGGGAGTAAACCGGCCAGCACCAAAGCAGAGTTTAATGATACGGTTTTGTATGCTCTGGTAATTTTTTGCGCAAAGCCCCTTTGCACATTATTGAGCAATTTTTGCACGCTCAGTTTTTCTGTTGCCGACGCCCAGGCGCTAGAGGCATACATGATAATCGGTTCCACTACTGCCGTGTATATTATACGGACGACATCTGGATGAAGGCCCCAACTGATTCTGGCCGCTCTGGATAGCTGCTTATAAATTTTTATGGCTTTCTTGCATACCTGCGCTACGTGATTGTTAAAGGTGAGCTTATGATCGATGTAGAGCCCCAGAATTTTAATTTCTTCGGACATGCCAATGCCAACCCCACCCATGCTCAGTCTTGGGACGTCATATTTCAGCTTTCGCGTGATGGTCATGGCTTTGGTCTTTGACGGGCCAAAGTTTAGCTTATTTTTGACGCCCCATTCCCGAACATATGCAAGTGTGGCATTGGCCTTCCGTTCAATGTCGAGTGCCTTGTCCCCGTCGAAGACGAGGACGACGTCGTCCGCGAACGCCTGACAGTAGCCACCACTGTGTTCAAGGCCCTTTAAAAGGGGGTCCAGAAGCAGGTTCCACAAAATGGGGCCACCAATAGACCCCTGCACGCAACCTTTTGTTGTACTCTTTGTACACTCTTCACCCCCGTACCGGACAGTGACCTTTCTGTCTCGTAGGTAGCTGTCGAGCATTCTTCGAATGTTTGTAGGGCACCTTTCCTCAGCCAAACGGACTCTAATGGCTGGCCACCATGCGTTGTCGAAGGCCCCCTCTATGTCTAGTGAAACCATAACTACAATCTTTTTGGCTTCAATTCTTTGGCGTATATGGTTCACCAGATCATAGAGGGAGTCCTCAGTGCTTTTCTGGGGCATGAATCCGTATTGGCGAGTACTAATCTTCGGGAGAATATGCCATTTCAGCCTACCCACGATCAGTTTTTCCAGAATTTTTCCCATCACTGGCAACAGTCCTATTGGCCTGTAAGCTTTCGGATTCGTGTAATCGTCCTTCCCGGGCTTACGGAGGACCACGACCGTGGCTTCCTTCCAGATGGTAGGGAAGTGCTCCAGCTCCAGGCATTTGTTAACCAGAGATAGGAAGAACTCCGGATCACTAGACACAGCATGACCGCAGATGTCCGCCGTAAGGCCATCCGCGCCTGGCGCTTTCTTTGGGTTGAAACTCTCCACCACAGTACGGAGCTCCTGCATTGTAAACGGGGGATCCCGATGCTCATCACGAGAATGCCCGTTTACCCGGTCAGCCTCTTCTCTTATTTTAGTGTGGTACAGAGTATCACCTTCTGTCGTGTCATCCGGATAGAAGGCCTCCATAAGCACCCTTGCCGAGTCCCGTAGGTCAACTGTCCTCCCATCCTTTTCCAGCGGTATGTCTTCTGGTCTCTTAGTGGTCCCACCCACGACCCTGTAAATCCCCTCCCAGACGCCTTCCCTATCCTGCTTTCCACAAAACTCCTTCCAACTCTCAATTTGTGCTGTTTTTGCCTCTATCTCATATTTTTCTTTTATTTTCAGGTACTCCTCGATTACCTTCGCTCTCCGGACCGGCGCTGCGCAGCGGATACGTCTCTTCCTGGTGAGGACCTCTTTCTTCAGGGCGTATAGTTCGTCGGACATCCAAGGTAAGTTAAGTCTTTCTTTGAGCTTCTTTTTCGGAAGGGTATCTTCACATGTCTTTTGAACAATTGTTGTGTACCCCTCCGCCAAGGAGTCCAGATCCCTTATATTATCTGTATATACTACTTTTTCTTTATTTATGGCGCCTTCTTCTTTCAATTGGTTCAGTTTTTCACAAAACTTGGGCCAATTGGCCTTCTTAGTGCCATAAACTCTTGTAGTTCTTTGGATGTTCATGCCTTTGGCTTTTATTAGCCTGATATTGAAGGTCACTGTGTTGTGGTCTGAACTTGTAAATGTTTCATCCACTTTCCAGTCCTCAACCAGGCCGAGCATATCCATTGTGCAGGCCGTGACATCAATGTAACTAGAGTAGCGTGTACTGCCCCTGATAGTATCGAACGTAGGGATATCTCCTTCATTGAGAATCTGTAGACCCATTTCATGTACGGTTCCAGCCATTTCTTCGCCTCTCCAGTTCACGACGTCCCCTCCCCACCAAGTGTTTTTGGCGTTTGCGTCTCCACCAATGAGAAGTAGCTTAGGTCGCAGCTCCTTTTCTATTTGCTTTAACTGCTCCAGGTATGGCTCTATTGGCTGGTCTGGCTCGAAATAGTACGAGATCAAGGTGATTTCCCACGCACAGGTACGTAGGTTCACCACAACGATGTTGTTTGTGGTGAGTTTTGGGAATGGTATAACGTCAATATCTGGATCAAATATGGCAATAGCCGCCTTTACCGTCCCATTCCCCTGGTTTGTACTCTGGAAGATTCTAGTACCTCCGTAACTCTTCATGCATTTGGACCTACCCACATACGGCTCCTGGAGCAGCGCAAGGGCCGCCTTTATTTTATGCGCCCCCAGCATCAACTCGTTTGTTGCTAATTCTTTCCGCTGTAAATTGGCCTGAAGTACGCTATATAGTTTTTCAGTATGTGCGGTAGTCTGTTTAAATGCCTTTGGGTTGCCCGGGACGCCCTTAGCAGTACGCCGTGGTAGCGCGTGCTAAGGAGTCCCATTTTCTCCTAATGGGGCACTCTTGGTTAAAGGCGTTATGGCTTACTGCTGCGAGTTTCGCCCGACTGCAATTACAGCATGTCGGAGCACCGCCCGAGAGTCGGTTTTCGCACTCCGCCCATTTGTGGGGGCCTCCGCAGTAGCTGCACTTCTCAGTGGTTTCTTTGCAGAGGCGCCGACTGTGCCCGTAACCCAGACACAGCGAGCACTGCACCAACGGCGATTGGTCCTCGACACGCAGTCGCTGTAGATCGATATGTATTTGACCCGCCGTGGTGAGGCGCTGCCATACCGTGGGTGACACTTCCATCACAATATGGGCGGTGTGCGGATTCCTAGCTTTCCGCCTATAGCGGACGGCTACTCTCATTTCCCGTTCCTCGATATTTGCTAATAAATGGCTGTTTTGCTTCTTAAGTGCCTTTACGATATCCTCGTCCGTGTGAATAGTCAGCACATCTCTCACGATGATCAAGGGGTCCCTATTGTGCGCTTCTTTGACTTGGAGGTTACTAGATTTTACAGCCTCACTGATCTTTGTTAGCTCCTCTTTGCTGTGACACCCTATGACAACCTTCTGGTCTCTAACCTTCCGCACCCTGTCTACGCGAATGCCACTGTTTGTCGCATCCACAGCGTCCCTTATCTTCACTATGAGCTCTTGACTCGAGTCCTCTTTGTCGTCGGAAGTGACTATTATAGAGTGAAGGGGCGCTGCGTTGATCTGCTTTGGCCGGCTTGCTGCCTCTGCGTAAGTAGGTTGCGGTACGGCTTGGCTGTTGAGATCACTCCTTAGGTCGGCGATAGCCTTGGATAGCTTTGCTACCTCAGCATACGATTGAGCCTGTCCGCTTTCCAGGAGCTTCGGCATTTGCTTGACGTCCGCAGATAGAGTGATGGTGTGTTTCTTAAACTCCGTTAAAGCGTCATTATGCTCTTTGATGTTTTTGATGAGCTTTTCCATCAACTCCATCTGCGGCGTCACGCTCGTTTCACTATCCACGATTTGTTCGTCACCGACCTGCGTGCTCTTCAGGGGGCAGCTCTTTGGTTGCTCCTTAGTCCCGGCTTCCTCGATGACCAGCCTGTAGAGCCTTTCCACCGCTTGCGTCACTCCCGATTTAATGTCCGCTTTTAGGTTGCGCGACTCGCCCAGCAAGGTCTTTGCCCTTATCAGACAGGCTTTTGCCTCAGCTGGTCTGCTGCCATATTTAGGCTTCGGTTGTGTAGATCTCGCTGGTTCATATGAGGCCCTACGGGCTGCAACCGAAACCTCCTGTGGGGGCTGCGTCCTATCTTTAGGGGGAGTGACAGGTTTTTGGGAGGGCACTGCCCTAAGTTCTGTGTTCGACATTTTCTCAGGAGCTGCTTCAGGAAGGTCGTAAGTCACGTCGCTTGGGGTTTTTGAGGGGCCAGCTAAACTATTAGGGACTTCCTTTGTCGATGACGTTGCGGAATTCGACATATTTTCTGGAGACTTCGATCGCCTCAGGTCTTTTTTCGGGGTTCTATATCCGAACATAATACGATTGCTACACCGGACCTGCCAACCCCTATCCAAGTGAATACACCTATTCTAGTTCAATAGTTGTAACACTATGGATCTACGCTAGAGTCTCCAGTGAAGCAACAGTACCACTCGCGAATACAGGCCGAAACTTATTTATAGGCAATATCTAACTGGGAGGTGTAAAATGCCTCCCAGGTTGATGATTAATTAACCTAACCAGTCAATGCGTTTATGGGAGGTGTAAAGCCTCCCAGGTCAGAAACTAATAAAACAATAAAATTGTAGTCAAAAAACAAAAATGTATATAAAGCGTTAACTTAGTGTTTGGGAGGTGTAAAGGCCTCCCGAGTCAGTGTCTATAGTTGGGGGTGTAGAAAGCCCCCAACGTCAATTAAAACTAATTACAGATTAAAATTGGTATTTTAACCGCCTGTTTTCCACCGAAGGGAGCCGGTAAAGTGGGGGTCCAAATGTAGATTTTGGACCCTCTCGAGATGCCTAATAATTTAGGCCAATAAAAATTTTTTGCCTAAAAAAGACCCTCAACCCTATATATATAACTAATGGGCGGGCGGGTGGGCACGAATTTTGCGTTTTTTGCGATTATCTCGCAAACTACCGAACGGATCGGCGCGCGCGACGGCGCGTTGCACGCGTCTCGGCGAGGGCTATCGATTGACGTTACTATGAGAAGGATCAGATTTTGTCTGGAAAAATTTTCAAACAAAAACTGATTTTTCTTAAGTCTTTCGATGCAATTTTCGCGTTAAACGCGCGGAAACTCGCCGGAACGCGTGCGGCGGCCTGCTATTAGGTGCGCGCTGATGGGGAATGGCGGAGACAACCGGATTACGGCTTCGGACGGCAAAAATTTTCACCGAGAACAAGGCATGTGGTATAAATTATCGATAATTTTCAAAGAAACTGTAGGGCTTAGGTGGATTTTATGTCAATTTGAATTTTGCGTTTTTTGCGATTATCTCGCAAACTACCGAACGGATCGGCGCGCGCGACGGCGCGTTGCACGCGTCTCGGCGAGGGCTATCGATTGACGTTACTATGAGAAGGATCAGATTTTGTCTGGAAAAATTTTCAAACAAAAACTGATTTTTCTTAAGTCTTTCGATGCAATTTTCGCGTTAAACGCGCGGAAACTCGCCGGAACGCGTGCGGCGGCCTGCTATTAGGTGCGCGCTGATGGGGAATGGCGGAGACAACCGGATTACGGCTTCGGACGGCAAAAATTTTCACCGAGAACAAGGCATGTGGTATAAATTATCGATAATTTTCAAAGAAACTGTAGGGCTTAGGTGGATTTTATGTCAATTTGAATTTTGCGTTTTTTGCGATTATCTCGCAAACTACCGAACGGATCGGCGCGCGCGACGGCGCGTTGCACGCGTCTCGGCGAGGGCTATCGATTGACGTTACTATGAGAAGGATCAGATTTTGTCTGGAAAAATTTTCAAACAAAAACTGATTTTTCTTAAGTCTTTCGATGCAATTTTCGCGTTAAACGCGCGGAAACTCGCCGGAACGCGTGCGGCGGCCTGCTATTAGGTGCGCGCTGATGGGGAATGGCGGAGACAACCGGATTACGGCTTCGGACGGCAAAAATTTTCACCGAGAACAAGGCATGTGGTATAAATTATCGATAATTTTCAAAGAAACTGTAGGGCTTAGGTGGATTTTATGTCAATTTGAATTTTGCGTTTTTTGCGATTATCTCGCAAACTACCGAACGGATCGGCGCGCGCGACGGCGCGTTGCACGCGTCTCGGCGAGGGCTATCGATTGACGTTACTATGAGAAGGATCAGATTTTGTCTGGAAAAATTTTCAAACAAAAACTGATTTTTCTTAAGTCTTTCGATGCAATTTTCGCGTTAAACGCGCGGAAACTCGCCGGAACGCGTGCGGCGGCCTGCTATTAGGTGCGCGCTGATGGGGAATGGCGGAGACAACCGGATTACGGCTTCGGACGGCAAAAATTTTCACCGAGAACAAGGCATGTGGTATAAATTATCGATAATTTTCAAAGAAACTGTAGGGCTTAGGTGGATTTTATGTCAATTTGAATTTTGCGTTTTTTGCGATTATCTCGCAAACTACCGAACGGATCGGCGCGCGCGACGGCGCGTTGCACGCGTCTCGGCGAGGGCTATCGATTGACGTTACTATGAGAAGGATCAGATTTTGTCTGGAAAAATTTTCAAACAAAAACTGATTTTTCTTAAGTCTTTCGATGCAATTTTCGCGTTAAACGCGCGGAAACTCGCCGGAACGCGTGCGGCGGCCTGCTATTAGGTGCGCGCTGATGGGGAATGGCGGAGACAACCGGATTACGGCTTCGGACGGCAAAAATTTTCACCGAGAACAAGGCATGTGGTATAAATTATCGATAATTTTCAAAGAAACTGTAGGGCTTAGGTGGATTTTATGTCAATTTGAATTTTGCGTTTTTTGCGATTATCTCGCAAACTACCGAACGGATCGGCGCGCGCGACGGCGCGTTGCACGCGTCTCGGCGAGGGCTATCGATTGACGTTACTATGAGAAGGATCAGATTTTGTCTGGAAAAATTTTCAAACAAAAACTGATTTTTCTTAAGTCTTTCGATGCAATTTTCGCGTTAAACGCGCGGAAACTCGCCGGAACGCGTGCGGCGGCCTGCTATTAGGTGCGCGCTGATGGGGAATGGCGGAGACAACCGGATTACGGCTTCGGACGGCAAAAATTTTCACCGAGAACAAGGCATGTGGTATAAATTATCGATGGGTTAGGTTAGGTTAGGTTAGGTTAGGTTAGGTTAGGTTAGGTTAGGTTAGGTTAGGTTAGGTTAGGTTAGGTTAGGTTAGGTTAGGTTAGGTTAGGTTAGGTTAGGTTAGGTTAGGTTAGGTTAGGTTAGGTTAGGTTAGGTTAGGTTAGGTTAGGTTAGGTTAGGTTAGGTTAGGTTAGGTTAGGTTAGGTTAGGTTAGGTTAGGTTAGGTTAGGTTAGGTTAGGTTAGGTTAGGTTAGGTTAGGTTAGGTTTTTTTTTTTTTTTTTTTTTTTAATGTTTGAGGTTCCAAGTTTCCTCAAACTGTCAGATTCCCCTCCGATGTGGCGGTCGGAGATCTTTTCTATGTTTTTTTGTTTATTGTCAAATTTGTTTTATTATATAAAATATGTTTGTAGACTATGCATATTTACCTATATTTAGTTTTATATTCTTATAATATAAATAAATATCAGGTCTTTATGTGCATAATCTGTTTTATGTTTTATTTCTTTTTATAGCTACCCTCGCAATTTTTAGGGAATAGTTTAAAAATGCTTTCCTACTATATTCATTTTCAAGTACTTTAGGCAGGGAGTACTTACACAGATTAATTTGTATTTCTTGCTCCAGGTCTTCCCGTGCTTTGCTGTGCTGCGGACATTCAATCAACATATGAAGGATTGTTTCCTCAGTGTTTGGGTCGCAGACACAGCCTGGAGCTTCTTTACATTTGAATCTGTGCAAGTATTCGGCAAAGCCACCATGTCCGGTTAGTATTTGGACTAATACTGGTGTTAATTGTAGCTTTTTGAGGACGGTGTAGGCCTGGTCCACTGTTGGCAAAAAGGTTTTCGTCACTGAAGCCGTGGTGCCATTTGCATACCTTCCGTTCCACTCCTTAAGGGTATCCTGCCTGATGCTCCTCTTAATGAATGAAATTGGGCATTTGTCATAATTGGCTTTTGTTTTCAGCTTCAGTACCGCTTCTTTGGCCAAGAAGTCCGCCCTTTCATTGCCTTCTATGCCTGCATGCGCACGAATCCAGAAGAAGCGGATTATTTGGTCTTTTGCCTTAGAGAGACGTAAGTTTCTTTTCAGAGCAAAGGCCAACGGATGAAAGTTCCCGGTGCTCCCGAGTACCTGCAACGCCGACCTTGAGTCACTGAAGATATTCACATCCGTTTCTTTCGATTTTAACGCAACTTCAGTTGCTTGAAGGAGTGCGTGCATCTCTGCCTGGAAGATGGTACAATAAGGCTCGAGGCGGAACTTTCTGTACATTGTTTCCCGTTCGTCCTGCCAACACGACAGAGCTGCACCCACTCCTTGGTCCATCTTACTGCCGTCTGTGAATATCTTCAGTCCCTTAATTTCATTGTCAGCTACAGTTTTTGGTTCCAGGTCCTCAAGGCACCTGAACTCTACTGCCACTTCTCTGGAAGGGTGCGGAGCTTCTAAGAAGCAGATCTTCTGCTCTACTCCTCTACCCTTTAATATTGCCTGAGGCCTCCCTCTTTTCGCTTCATATATTTTTGCCGCCTCCCGTATCCTTAAGTCCAGCGGGATGAGCCCGGCTAACAATAGTGCAGCATTGAGCGAAACAGTGCGGTACGACTTACAGATCTTTTGGGCAAAGCCCCTTTGTACCGCGCTTAGATGTTTTTGTACGCCAATTTTGTCAGAAGCCGGTGCCCACACGCTGGACGCGTACATAATAATTGGTTCAATGACCGCCACATAAATCGTTTTAATGTTTTCGGGGCTCAACCCCCAAGTTATCTTTGCGCATCTTGCTAATGGTTTATAGATGTTGGTGGCTTTGCGGCAAACTTGTTTTATATGATTGTTAAAAGTTAATTTGTTATCCACCAACAGACCTAATATTTTTATTTCATTTACCACTTCTACTTGAGTGTTGCCCATGTATATGCGTGGGGTGTCGTATTTCAGCTTCTTTGTCACCACCATCGCACTAGTTTTGTGTGGCGCGAATTTCAATTTGTTCGAGACACCCCATTCATACACACGCTGCAGCACTCTTCCAATTTCTCTTTCCATTTCTACCCCGTTGAGTCCCGAGAACACCAAAACGACGTCGTCCGCAAATGCCTGACAATGAACGCCACATGCCATTATTACGTCCAATAATGGGTCAAGGAGTAAGTTCCAAAATGTTGGCCCACTTATTGACCCCTGCACACAGCCTTTTGTTGTTGATACAACACATTCATTTCCCGCATACTTGACGCTGACTTTCCTATCTTTAAGATAGCTGTGAGCCATTTTCTGTAGATTGAGGGGGCATTTCTTTTCCGCTAATCTACACTTGATTGCTGGCCACCATGCACTATCGAATGCCCCCTCGATATCTAAAGATACCACTACATTTATCTTTTTCAATTTGATATTCTCACGCAGGTGCTGAACTAAGTCATATAGAGCGTCTTCTGTGGATCGTTGAGGTACGAACCCATATTGCCTTGTGTTCAGGTTTGGTAGTAGATGCCAGCGAACCCGCTTTATTATCATCTTTTCAAAAATTTTTCCGAGGATCGGTAGTAGTCCTATCGGCCTGTATGACTTTGGCTTAGTATAGTCGTCTTTGCCTGGCTTCCGTAGGACCACCACCGAAGCCTCTTTCCATATTTTTGGAAAGTACGATAGGGTGAGGCACCCATTTAGCAAACACAGAAATGCATTTCGGTCTACTTCAATAGCCGCCAAGCATATATCTGCTGTGAGGCCATCAGCTCCAGGCGCTTTTTTAGGGTTAAAACTTCTAGCAGCCTGCATTAGTTCGTCCATTGTAAAGGGTGGATCGTTAGCTGTTCCTTCATGTTCTTGTACCTCCTGTTCTGCCCTACGTCGCATTTCCTTGTGCTGTAGGTCATCGTCGGCTTCCAAGTCTTGCGGAAAAAATGTTTTTGCCAAGAGCTGGGCGGATTCGCCGGGGCTCAGAGCCTCTCCGTTTTCAACTAGGGGTTGGTCTTCATATTTTTTGGATGTTTTTCTTATCACCCTGTATATTCCATCCCAGAGGCTTTCGCGATCCTGGGTCCCGCAAAACTCCTTCCAGCTCCTGGTCTGTGCTTTCATCGCTTCTAACTCATATTCTTTTTTTGCTTTCAGGTATGCATCCACTACATACTGTCGTCGGGTTGGGGCTGCGCACGAGATTCTTCTTTTCTTCTTCATCACCTCTTTCTTCAAGTTTTCAAGGATTGGCGTCCACCAAGGTAAGTCAAATTTTTGTTTTCCACCAGTAGGCGGAATAGCTTCACGACACGCTTTTTCTATGCTTTGAACGTATTTATTTATTGTACCCTCCATTTTTTCAACTGTGTTTGCTTTCTCTATTTCAGGGCCATTTATTTGACACATAGTTAATTCTCTAGTTAGAACCTCCTTAAATTTCTTCCAATCCGCTTTACGCGTGTTATACTTTCTTGTTGTTTTCGGAGGTCTGATACTAGTTGTTTTTTCCAGGTGTATGCTGAACGTTATGGCATTGTGGTCGGAACTTGTTATTCCTTGGTCGACTTGCCAATCGTTTATTAAACTGATTAATCCTTGGCTGCAGGCAGTGACGTCCACTATACTTTTGCATGTCACTCCGTTCCTGATGGTAAAGAAGGTGGGTACCGTGCCTTCGTTCAGAATGTGCATTTCCATCTCCTCGAGTACACCCACTAGTGCTTCGCCTCTATAATCTTCAGATTCGCTACCCCACCACGTGCTCCAAGCATTAGCGTCCCCTGCTATAATTACGTGTTTTACCTGGAGTTTTTCTTTTATCATTTTCATGTGGGTGAGATAGGGTTCTATATCCAGGCTGTCCTCGAAGTATATGGAAATGACACAGATCTCCCAGCTGCGTGTCTTTAAGGTTGCCACCGCGATGTTCTCGTTTGTTAGCGTTGGGTGTTCTCTTACTTCGAGGGCGTCATCCATCACCACCACAGCAGACTTAACAGGTTTGGTCCTGTTGTGCGTCATTTGAACCACCCTACATCCTTTGACCTGAGCGAGTTCTCCGTCTGCTCCCACGTAAGGCTCCTGCACCATTGCAAAGCTTATTCCCCTTTTCTGGGACTCCCATAAGAGTTCTTTCGTGGCCAGCTTAGCCCGTTGCAGGTTTGCCTGGACGACGTGGTACAGTCGTTTCGAAGCAGCTATGTTCTGTGAGTCGTCAATTCCGCCCGGGGCGCCTTTAGCAATAGGCCACCCTCGCCCTTGCCAGAGCCTCCCATTTCTTCCTTATCGGACAGCTATCATCGAAGCAATTATGGTCCGATTTTTCCTGTTTAGCACTCTGGCAGTTGCGACAGGTGGCCCTGCTTCCGGCCTTCCACAACGGGCATTCGCTGCGCAAATGCGAGCCTGCACAGTGGCTGCAGGTATCTACGGTTTCTGTGCAGGTTTTTCTACCGTGACCATATCCGAGACACCTGGAGCACTGCGTTAACGGAGATTGATCTTTGACTGCAACTCGTTGGAGGTCAATATGTATTTTCCCGGCTGTTGTGAGGCTCTGCCACACTGGCGGCGACACCTGAAGGACCACGTGGCTCTCCAGCGGATTCCTTGCCTTCCTTCGGTATCTCACGCTTGCTCTGTAATCACCTTCAGGTATCGTGCCCAGGATAGAGGAGTTCTGGCTTCTAAGGGCCCCCAGAACATCTTCATCGGTGTTAATGTTTAGGACGTTCTGTATAATGACTAGAGGGTCTCTATTGGCTTTTTCCTCCATCAGCAGTGTTGGGGTTCCGTTTCTCAACTTCTCCACTACTTTTGCCAACTCTTCTCGAGACTGGCACCCCAGCACAACCTTCTGGTCCCGGGCCTTCCTCAGCCGGTCCACCTTTATGCCGGTCGTCTTCGCGCTTACCGCTGACCGGATCTTATTTATTACGTCTTCGCTCGTATCGTGAGCGTCGACAGAAGACACGACCATCGAGTGCACAGGCCGAGGATGGGCGTTTGACGTAGTGGTTTGCTTTGGTGCTGCAGCCATTGCTGCATACGAAATGCCGTCAAACAGTTTACATTGGGCGACGTTTCTATTTAGAACCTCAATCTGATCCTTTATGGCAC
>OW121721.1:0-2500 GCA_933228805.2 Hipparchia semele | reverse complement strand
TTAGGTTAGGTTAGGTTAGGTTAGGTTAGGTTAGGTTAGGTTAGGTTAGGTTAGGTTAGGTTAGGTTAGGTTAGGTTAGGTTAGGTTAGGTTAGGTTAGGTTAGGTTAGGTTAGGTTAGGTTAGGTTAGGTTAGGTTAGGTTAGGTTAGGTTAGGTTAGGTTAGGTTAGGTTAGGTTAGGTTAGGTTAGGTTAGGTTAGGTTAGGTTAGGTTAGGTTAGGTTAGGTTAGGTTAGGTTAGGTTAGGTTAGGTTAGGTTAGGTTAGGTTAGGTTAGGTTAGGTTAGGTTAGGTTAGGTTAGGTTAGGTTAGGTTAGGTTAGGTTAGGTTAGGTTAGGTTAGGTTAGGTTAGGTTAGGTTAGGTTAGGTTAGGTTAGGTTAGGTTAGGTTAGGTTAGGTTAGGTTAGGTTAGGTTAGGTTAGGTTAGGTTAGGTTAGGTTAGGTTAGGTTAGGTTAGGTTAGGTTAGGTTAGGTTAGGTTAGGTTAGGTTAGGTTAGGTTAGGTTAGGTTAGGTTAGGTTAGGTTAGGTTAGGTTAGGTTAGGTTAGGTTAGGTTAGGTTAGGTTAGGTTAGGTTAGGTTAGGTTAGGTTAGGTTAGGTTAGGTTAGGTTAGGTTAGGTTAGGTTAGGTTAGGTTAGGTTAGGTTAGGTTAGGTTAGGTTAGGTTAGGTTAGGTTAGGTTAGGTTAGGTTAGGTTAGGTTAGGTTAGGTTAGGTTAGGTTAGGTTAGGTTAGGTTAGGTTAGGTTAGGTTAGGTTAGGTTAGGTTAGGTTAGGTTAGGTTAGGTTAGGTTAGGTTAGGTTAGGTTAGGTTAGGTTAGGTTAGGTTAGGTTAGGTTAGGTTAGGTTAGGTTAGGTTAGGTTAGGTTAGGTTAGGTTAGGTTAGGTTAGGTTAGGTTAGGTTAGGTTAGGTTAGGTTAGGTTAGGTTAGGTTAGGTTAGGTTAGGTTAGGTTAGGTTAGGTTAGGTTAGGTTAGGTTAGGTTAGGTTAGGTTAGGTTAGGTTAGGTTAGGTTAGGTTAGGTTAGGTTAGGTTAGGTTAGGTTAGGTTAGGTTAGGTTAGGTTAGGTTAGGTTAGGTTAGGTTAGGTTAGGTTAGGTTAGGTTAGGTTAGGTTAGGTTAGGTTAGGTTAGGTTAGGTTAGGTTAGGTTAGGTTAGGTTAGGTTAGGTTAGGTTAGGTTAGGTTAGGTTAGGTTAGGTTAGGTTAGGTTAGGTTAGGTTAGGTTAGGTTAGGTTAGGTTAGGTTAGGTTAGGTTAGGTTAGGTTAGGTTAGGTTAGGTTAGGTTAGGTTAGGTTAGGTTAGGTTAGGTTAGGTTAGGTTAGGTTAGGTTAGGTTAGGTTAGGTTAGGTTAGGTTAGGTTAGGTTAGGTTAGGTTAGGTTAGGTTAGGTTAGGTTAGGTTAGGTTAGGTTAGGTTAGGTTAGGTTAGGTTAGGTTAGGTTAGGTTAGGTTAGGTTAGGTTAGGTTAGGTTAGGTTAGGTTAGGTTAGGTTAGGTTAGGTTAGGTTAGGTTAGGTTAGGTTAGGTTAGGTTAGGTTAGGTTAGGTTAGGTTAGGTTAGGTTAGGTTAGGTTAGGTTAGGTTAGGTTAGGTTAGGTTAGGTTAGGTTAGGTTAGGTTAGGTTAGGTTAGGTTAGGTTAGGTTAGGTTAGGTTAGGTTAGGTTAGGTTAGGTTAGGTTAGGTTAGGTTAGGTTAGGTTAGGTTAGGTTAGGTTAGGTTAGGTTAGGTTAGGTTAGGTTAGGTTAGGTTAGGTTAGGTTAGGTTAGGTTAGGTTAGGTTAGGTTAGGTTAGGTTAGGTTAGGTTAGGTTAGGTTAGGTTAGGTTAGGTTAGGTTAGGTTAGGTTAGGTTAGGTTAGGTTAGGTTAGGTTAGGTTAGGTTAGGTTAGGTTAGGTTAGGTTAGGTTAGGTTAGGTTAGGTTAGGTTAGGTTAGGTTAGGTTAGGTTAGGTTAGGTTAGGTTAGGTTAGGTTAGGTTAGGTTAGGTTAGGTTAGGTTAGGTTAGGTTAGGTTAGGTTAGGTTAGGTTAGGTTAGGTTAGGTTAGGTTAGGTTAGGTTAGGTTAGGTTAGGTTAGGTTAGGTTAGGTTAGGTTAGGTTAGGTTAGGTTAGGTTAGGTTAGGTTAGGTTAGGTTAGGTTAGGTTAGGTTAGGTTAGGTTAGGTTAGGTTAGGTTAGGTTAGGTTAGGTTAGGTTAGGTTAGGTTAGGTTAGGTTAGGTTAGGTTAGGTTAGGTTAGGTTAGGTTAGGTTAGGTTAGGTTAGGTTAGGTTAGGTTAGGTTAGGTTAGGTTAGGTTAGGTTAGGTTAGGTTAGGTTAGGTTAGGTTAGGTTAGGTTAGGTTAGGTTAGGTTAGGTTAGGTTAGGTTAGGTTAGGTTAGGTTAGGTTAGGTTAGGTTAGGTTAGGTTAGGTTAGGTTAGGTTAGGTTAGGTTAGGTTAGGTTAGGTTAGGTTAGGTTAGGTTAGGTTAGGTTAGGTTAGGTTAGGTTAGGTTAGGTTAGGTTAGGTTAGGTTAGGTTAGG
>OW121720.1:14200000-14619000 GCA_933228805.2 Hipparchia semele | reverse complement strand
TGCGTTTATGGGAGGTGTAAAGCCTCCCAGGTCAGAAACTAATAAAACAATAAAATTGTAGTCAAAAAACAAAAGTGTATATAAAGCGTTAACTTAGTGTTTGGGAGGTGTAAAGGCCTCCCGAGTCAGTGTCTATAGTTGGGGGTGTAGAAAGCCCCCAACGTCAATTAAAACTAATTACAAATTAAAATTGGTATTTTAACCGCCTGTTTTCCACCGAAGGGAGCCGGTAAAGTGGGGGTCCAAATGTAGATTTTGGACCCTCTCGAGATGCCTAATAATTTAGGCCAATAAAAATTTTTTGCCTAAAAAAGACCCTCAACCCTATATATATAACTAATGGGCGGGCGGGTGGGCACGAATTTTGCGTTTTTTGCGATTATCTCGCAAACTACCGAACGGATCGGCGCGCGCGACGGCGCGTTGCACGCGTCTCGGCGAGGGCTATCGATTGACGTTACTATGAGAAGGATCAGATTTTGTCTGGAAAAATTTTCAAACAAAAACTGATTTTTCTTAAGTCTTTCGATGCAATTTTCGCGTTAAACGCGCGGAAACTCGCCGAAACGCGTGCGGCGGCCTGCTATTAGGTGCGCGCTGATGGGGAATGGCGGAGACAACCGGATTACGGCTTCGGACGGCAAAAATTTTCACCGAGAACAAGGCATGTGGTACAAATTATCGATAATTTTCAAAGAAACTGTAGGGCTTAGGTGGATTTTATGTCAATTTGAATTTTGCGTTTTTTGCGATTATCTCGCAAACTACCGAACGGATCGGCGCGCGCGACGGCGCGTTGCACGCGTCTCGGCGAGGGCTATCGATTGACGTTACTATGAGAAGGATCAGATTTTGTCTGGAAAAATTTTCAAACAAAAACTGATTTTTCTTAAGTCTTTCGATGCAATTTTCGCGTTAAACGCGCGGAAACTCGCCGAAACGCGTGCGGCGGCCTGCTATTAGGTGCGCGCTGATGGGGAATGGCGGAGACAACCGGATTACGGCTTCGGACGGCAAAAATTTTCACCGAGAACAAGGCATGTGGTACAAATTATCGATAATTTTCAAAGAAACTGTAGGGCTTAGGTGGATTTTATGTCAATTTGAATTTTGCGTTTTTTGCGATTATCTCGCAAACTACCGAACGGATCGGCGCGCGCGACGGCGCGTTGCACGCGTCTCGGCGAGGGCTATCGATTGACGTTACTATGAGAAGGATCAGATTTTGTCTGGAAAAATTTTCAAACAAAAACTGATTTTTCTTAAGTCTTTCGATGCAATTTTCGCGTTAAACGCGCGGAAACTCGCCGAAACGCGTGCGGCGGCCTGCTATTAGGTGCGCGCTGATGGGGAATGGCGGAGACAACCGGATTACGGCTTCGGACGGCAAAAATTTTCACCGAGAACAAGGCATGTGGTACAAATTATCGATGGGTTAGGTTAGGTTAGGTTAGGTTAGGTTAGGTTAGGTTAGGTTAGGTTAGGTTAGGTTAGGTTAGGTTAGGTTAGGTTAGGTTAGGTTAGGTTAGGTTAGGTTAGGTTAGGTTAGGTTAGGTTAGGTTAGGTTAGGTTAGGTTAGGTTAGGTTAGGTTAGGTTAGGTTAGGTTAGGTTAGGTTAGGTTAGGTTAGGTTAGGTTAGGTTAGGTTAGGTTAGGTTAGGTTAGGTTAGGTTAGGTTAGGTTAGGTTAGGTTAGGTTAGGTTAGGTTAGGTTAGGTTAGGTTAGGTTAGGTTAGGTTAGGTTAGGTTAGGTTAGGTTAGGTTAGGTTAGGTTAGGTTAGGTTAGGTTAGTTAGGTTAGGTTAGGTTAGGTTAGGTTAGGTTAGGTTAGGTTAGGTTAGGTTAGGTTAGGTTAGGTTAGGTTAGGTTAGGTTAGGTTAGGTTAGGTTAGGTTAGGTTAGGTTAGGTTAGGTTAGGTTAGGTTAGGTTAGGTTAGGTTAGGTTAGGTTAGGTTAGGTTAGGTTAGGTTAGGTTAGGTTAGGTTAGGTTAGGTTAGGTTAGGTTAGGTTAGGTTAGGTTAGGTTAGGTTAGGTTAGGTTAGGTTAGGTTAGGTTAGGTTAGGTTAGGTTAGGTTAGGTTAGGTTAGGTTAGGTTAGGTTAGGTTAGGTTAGGTTAGGTTAGGTTAGGTTAGGTTAGGTTAGGTTAGGTTAGGTTAGGTTAGGTTAGGTTAGGTTAGGTTAGGTTAGGTTAGGTTAGGTTAGGTTAGGTTAGGTTAGGTTAGGTTAGGTTAGGTTAGGTTAGGTTAGGTTAGGTTAGGTTAGGTTAGGTTAGGTTAGGTTAGGTTAGGTTAGGTTAGGTTAGGTTAGGTTAGGTTAGGTTAGGTTAGGTTAGGTTAGGTTAGGTTAGGTTAGGTTAGGTTAGGTTAGGTTAGGTTAGGTTAGGTTAGGTTAGGTTAGGTTAGGTTAGGTTAGGTTAGGTTAGGTTAGGTTAGGTTAGGTTAGGTTAGGTTAGGTTAGGTTAGGTTAGGTTAGGTTAGGTTAGGTTAGGTTAGGTTAGGTTAGGTTAGGTTAGGTTAGGTTAGGTTAGGTTAGGTTAGGTTAGGTTAGGTTAGGTTAGGTTAGGTTAGGTTAGGTTAGGTTAGGTTAGGTTAGGTTAGGTTAGGTTAGGTTAGGTTAGGTTAGGTTAGGTTAGGTTAGGTTAGGTTAGGTTAGGTTAGGTTAGGTTAGGTTAGGTTAGGTTAGGTTAGGTTAGGTTAGGTTAGGTTAGGTTAGGTTAGGTTAGGTTAGGTTAGGTTAGGTTAGGTTAGGTTAGGTTAGGTTAGGTTAGGTTAGGTTAGGTTAGGTTAGGTTAGGTTAGGTTAGGTTAGGTTAGGTTAGGTTAGGTTAGGTTAGGTTAGGTTAGGTTAGGTTAGGTTAGGTTAGGTTAGGTTAGGTTAGGTTAGGTTAGGTTAGGTTAGGTTAGGTTAGGTTAGGTTAGGTTAGGTTAGGTTAGGTTAGGTTAGGTTAGGTTAGGTTAGGTTAGGTTAGGTTAGGTTAGGTTAGGTTAGGTTAGGTTAGGTTAGGTTAGGTTAGGTTAGGTTAGGTTAGGTTAGGTTAGGTTAGGTTAGGTTAGGTTAGGTTAGGTTAGGTTAGGTTAGGTTAGGTTAGGTTAGGTTAGGTTAGGTTAGGTTAGGTTAGGTTAGGTTAGGTTAGGTTAGGTTAGGTTAGGTTAGGTTAGGTTAGGTTAGGTTAGGTTAGGTTAGGTTAGGTTAGGTTAGGTTAGGTTAGGTTAGGTTAGGTTAGGTTAGGTTAGGTTAGGTTAGGTTAGGTTAGGTTAGGTTAGGTTAGGTTAGGTTAGGTTAGGTTAGGTTAGGTTAGGTTAGGTTAGGTTAGGTTAGGTTAGGTTAGGTTAGGTTAGGTTAGGTTAGGTTAGGTTAGGTTAGGTTAGGTTAGGTTAGGTTAGGTTAGGTTAGGTTAGGTTAGGTTAGGTTAGGTTAGGTTAGGTTAGGTTAGGTTAGGTTAGGTTAGGTTAGGTTAGGTTAGGTTAGGTTAGGTTAGGTTAGGTTAGGTTAGGTTAGGTTAGGTTAGGTTAGGTTAGGTTAGGTTAGGTTAGGTTAGGTTAGGTTAGGTTAGGTTAGGTTAGGTTAGGTTAGGTTAGGTTAGGTTAGGTTAGGTTAGGTTAGGTTAGGTTAGGTTAGGTTAGGTTAGGTTAGGTTAGGTTAGGTTAGGTTAGGTTAGGTTAGGTTAGGTTAGGTTAGGTTAGGTTAGGTTAGGTTAGGTTAGGTTAGGTTAGGTTAGGTTAGGTTAGGTTAGGTTAGGTTAGGTTAGGTTAGGTTAGGTTAGGTTAGGTTAGGTTAGGTTAGGTTAGGTTAGGTTAGGTTAGGTTAGGTTAGGTTAGGTTAGGTTAGGTTAGGTTAGGTTAGGTTAGGTTAGGTTAGGTTAGGTTAGGTTAGGTTAGGTTAGGTTAGGTTAGGTTAGGTTAGGTTAGGTTAGGTTAGGTTAGGTTAGGTTAGGTTAGGTTAGGTTAGGTTAGGTTAGGTTAGGTTAGGTTAGGTTAGGTTAGGTTAGGTTAGGTTAGGTTAGGTTAGGTTAGGTTAGGTTAGGTTAGGTTAGGTTAGGTTAGGTTAGGTTAGGTTAGGTTAGGTTAGGTTAGGTTAGGTTAGGTTAGGTTAGGTTAGGTTAGGTTAGGTTAGGTTAGGTTAGGTTAGGTTAGGTTAGGTTAGGTTAGGTTAGGTTAGGTTAGGTTAGGTTAGGTTAGGTTAGGTTAGGTTAGGTTAGGTTAGGTTAGGTTAGGTTAGGTTAGGTTAGGTTAGGTTAGGTTAGGTTAGGTTAGGTTAGGTTAGGTTAGGTTAGGTTAGGTTAGGTTAGGTTAGGTTAGGTTAGGTTAGGTTAGGTTAGGTTAGGTTAGGTTAGGTTAGGTTAGGTTAGGTTAGGTTAGGTTAGGTTAGGTTAGGTTAGGTTAGGTTAGGTTAGGTTAGGTTAGGTTAGGTTAGGTTAGGTTAGGTTAGGTTAGGTTAGGTTAGGTTAGGTTAGGTTAGGTTAGGTTAGGTTAGGTTAGGTTAGGTTAGGTTAGGTTAGGTTAGGTTAGGTTAGGTTAGGTTAGGTTAGGTTAGGTTAGGTTAGGTTAGGTTAGGTTAGGTTAGGTTAGGTTAGGTTAGGTTAGGTTAGGTTAGGTTAGGTTAGGTTAGGTTAGGTTAGGTTAGGTTAGGTTAGGTTAGGTTAGGTTAGGTTAGGTTAGGTTAGGTTAGGTTAGGTTAGGTTAGGTTAGGTTAGGTTAGGTTAGGTTAGGTTAGGTTAGGTTAGGTTAGGTTAGGTTAGGTTAGGTTAGGTTAGGTTAGGTTAGGTTAGGTTAGGTTAGGTTAGGTTAGGTTAGGTTAGGTTAGGTTAGGTTAGGTTAGGTTAGGTTAGGTTAGGTTAGGTTAGGTTAGGTTAGGTTAGGTTAGGTTAGGTTAGGTTAGGTTAGGTTAGGTTAGGTTAGGTTAGGTTAGGTTAGGTTAGGTTAGGTTAGGTTAGGTTAGGTTAGGTTAGGTTAGGTTAGGTTAGGTTAGGTTAGGTTAGGTTAGGTTAGGTTAGGTTAGGTTAGGTTAGGTTAGGTTAGGTTAGGTTAGGTTAGGTTAGGTTAGGTTAGGTTAGGTTAGGTTAGGTTAGGTTAGGTTAGGTTAGGTTAGGTTAGGTTAGGTTAGGTTAGGTTAGGTTAGGTTAGGTTAGGTTAGGTTAGGTTAGGTTAGGTTAGGTTAGGTTAGGTTAGGTTAGGTTAGGTTAGGTTAGGTTAGGTTAGGTTAGGTTAGGTTAGGTTAGGTTAGGTTAGGTTAGGTTAGGTTAGGTTAGGTTAGGTTAGGTTAGGTTAGGTTAGGTTAGGTTAGGTTAGGTTAGGTTAGGTTAGGTTAGGTTAGGTTAGGTTAGGTTAGGTTAGGTTAGGTTAGGTTAGGTTAGGTTAGGTTAGGTTAGGTTAGGTTAGGTTAGGTTAGGTTAGGTTAGGTTAGGTTAGGTTAGGTTAGGTTAGGTTAGGTTAGGTTAGGTTAGGTTAGGTTAGGTTAGGTTAGGTTAGGTTAGGTTAGGTTAGGTTAGGTTAGGTTAGGTTAGGTTAGGTTAGGTTAGGTTAGGTTAGGTTAGGTTAGGTTAGGTTAGGTTAGGTTAGGTTAGGTTAGGTTAGGTTAGGTTAGGTTAGGTTAGGTTAGGTTAGGTTAGGTTAGGTTAGGTTAGGTTAGGTTAGGTTAGGTTAGGTTAGGTTAGGTTAGGTTAGGTTAGGTTAGGTTAGGTTAGGTTAGGTTAGGTTAGGTTAGGTTAGGTTAGGTTAGGTTAGGTTAGGTTAGGTTAGGTTAGGTTAGGTTAGGTTAGGTTAGGTTAGGTTAGGTTAGGTTAGGTTAGGTTAGGTTAGGTTAGGTTAGGTTAGGTTAGGTTAGGTTAGGTTAGGTTAGGTTAGGTTAGGTTAGGTTAGGTTAGGTTAGGTTAGGTTAGGTTAGGTTAGGTTAGGTTAGGTTAGGTTAGGTTAGGTTAGGTTAGGTTAGGTTAGGTTAGGTTAGGTTAGGTTAGGTTAGGTTAGGTTAGGTTAGGTTAGGTTAGGTTAGGTTAGGTTAGGTTAGGTTAGGTTAGGTTAGGTTAGGTTAGGTTAGGTTAGGTTAGGTTAGGTTAGGTTAGGTTAGGTTAGGTTAGGTTAGGTTAGGTTAGGTTAGGTTAGGTTAGGTTAGGTTAGGTTAGGTTAGGTTAGGTTAGGTTAGGTTAGGTTAGGTTAGGTTAGGTTAGGTTAGGTTAGGTTAGGTTAGGTTAGGTTAGGTTAGGTTAGGTTAGGTTAGGTTAGGTTAGGTTAGGTTAGGTTAGGTTAGGTTAGGTTAGGTTAGGTTAGGTTAGGTTAGGTTAGGTTAGGTTAGGTTAGGTTAGGTTAGGTTAGGTTAGGTTAGGTTAGGTTAGGTTAGGTTAGGTTAGGTTAGGTTAGGTTAGGTTAGGTTAGGTTAGGTTAGGTTAGGTTAGGTTAGGTTAGGTTAGGTTAGGTTAGGTTAGGTTAGGTTAGGTTAGGTTAGGTTAGGTTAGGTTAGGTTAGGTTAGGTTAGGTTAGGTTAGGTTAGGTTAGGTTAGGTTAGGTTAGGTTAGGTTAGGTTAGGTTAGGTTAGGTTAGGTTAGGTTAGGTTAGGTTAGGTTAGGTTAGGTTAGGTTAGGTTAGGTTAGGTTAGGTTAGGTTAGGTTAGGTTAGGTTAGGTTAGGTTAGGTTAGGTTAGGTTAGGTTAGGTTAGGTTAGGTTAGGTTAGGTTAGGTTAGGTTAGGTTAGGTTAGGTTAGGTTAGGTTAGGTTAGGTTAGGTTAGGTTAGGTTAGGTTAGGTTAGGTTAGGTTAGGTTAGGTTAGGTTAGGTTAGGTTAGGTTAGGTTAGGTTAGGTTAGGTTAGGTTAGGTTAGGTTAGGTTAGGTTAGGTTAGGTTAGGTTAGGTTAGGTTAGGTTAGGTTAGGTTAGGTTAGGTTAGGTTAGGTTAGAGGTTAGGTTAGGTTAGGTTAGGTTAGGTTAGGTTAGGTTAGGTTAGGTTAGGTTAGGTTAGGTTAGGTTAGGTTAGGTTAGGTTAGGTTAGGTTAGGTTAGGTTAGGTTAGGTTAGGTTAGGTTAGGTTAGGTTAGGTTAGGTTAGGTTAGGTTAGGTTAGGTTAGGTTAGGTTAGGTTAGGTTAGGTTAGGTTAGGTTAGGTTAGGTTAGGTTAGGTTAGGTTAGGTTAGGTTAGGTTAGGTTAGGTTAGGTTAGGTTAGGTTAGGTTAGGTTAGGTTAGGTTAGGTTAGGTTAGGTTAGGTTAGGTTAGGTTAGGTTAGGTTAGGTTAGGTTAGGTTAGGTTAGGTTAGGTTAGGTTAGGTTAGGTTAGGTTAGGTTAGGTTAGGTTAGGTTAGGTTAGGTTAGGTTAGGTTAGGTTAGGTTAGGTTAGGTTAGGTTAGGTTAGGTTAGGTTAGGTTAGGTTAGGTTAGGTTAGGTTAGGTTAGGTTAGGTTAGGTTAGGTTAGGTTAGGTTAGGTTAGGTTAGGTTAGGTTAGGTTAGGTTAGGTTAGGTTAGGTTAGGTTAGGTTAGGTTAGGTTAGGTTAGGTTAGGTTAGGTTAGGTTAGGTTAGGTTAGGTTAGGTTAGGTTAGGTTAGGTTAGGTTAGGTTAGGTTAGGTTAGGTTAGGTTAGGTTAGGTTAGGTTAGGTTAGGTTAGGTTAGGTTAGGTTAGGTTAGGTTAGGTTAGGTTAGGTTAGGTTAGGTTAGGTTAGGTTAGGTTAGGTTAGGTTAGGTTAGGTTAGGTTAGGTTAGGTTAGGTTAGGTTAGGTTAGGTTAGGTTAGGTTAGGTTAGGTTAGGTTAGGTTAGGTTAGGTTAGGTTAGGTTAGGTTAGGTTAGGTTAGGTTAGGTTAGGTTAGGTTAGGTTAGGTTAGGTTAGGTTAGGTTAGGTTAGGTTAGGTTAGGTTAGGTTAGGTTAGGTTAGGTTAGGTTAGGTTAGGTTAGGTTAGGTTAGGTTAGGTTAGGTTAGGTTAGGTTAGGTTAGGTTAGGTTAGGTTAGGTTAGGTTAGGTTAGGTTAGGTTAGGTTAGGTTAGGTTAGGTTAGGTTAGGTTAGGTTAGGTTAGGTTAGGTTAGGTTAGGTTAGGTTAGGTTAGGTTAGGTTAGGTTAGGTTAGGTTAGGTTAGGTTAGGTTAGGTTAGGTTAGGTTAGGTTAGGTTAGGTTAGGTTAGGTTAGGTTAGGTTAGGTTAGGTTAGGTTAGGTTAGGTTAGGTTAGGTTAGGTTAGGTTAGGTTAGGTTAGGTTAGGTTAGGTTAGGTTAGGTTAGGTTAGGTTAGGTTAGGTTAGGTTAGGTTAGGTTAGGTTAGGTTAGGTTAGGTTAGGTTAGGTTAGGTTAGGTTAGGTTAGGTTAGGTTAGGTTAGGTTAGGTTAGGTTAGGTTAGGTTAGGTTAGGTTAGGTTAGGTTAGGTTAGGTTAGGTTAGGTTAGGTTAGGTTAGGTTAGGTTAGGTTAGGTTAGGTTAGGTTAGGTTAGGTTAGGTTAGGTTAGGTTAGGTTAGGTTAGGTTAGGTTAGGTTAGGTTAGGTTAGGTTAGGTTAGGTTAGGTTAGGTTAGGTTAGGTTAGGTTAGGTTAGGTTAGGTTAGGTTAGGTTAGGTTAGGTTAGGTTAGGTTAGGTTAGGTTAGGTTAGGTTAGGTTAGGTTAGGTTAGGTTAGGTTAGGTTAGGTTAGGTTAGGTTAGGTTAGGTTAGGTTAGGTTAGGTTAGGTTAGGTTAGGTTAGGTTAGGTTAGGTTAGGTTAGGTTAGGTTAGGTTAGGTTAGGTTAGGTTAGGTTAGGTTAGGTTAGGTTAGGTTAGGTTAGGTTAGGTTAGGTTAGGTTAGGTTAGGTTAGGTTAGGTTAGGTTAGGTTAGGTTAGGTTAGGTTAGGTTAGGTTAGGTTAGGTTAGGTTAGGTTAGGTTAGGTTAGGTTAGGTTAGGTTAGGTTAGGTTAGGTTAGGTTAGGTTAGGTTAGGTTAGGTTAGGTTAGGTTAGGTTAGGTTAGGTTAGGTTAGGTTAGGTTAGGTTAGGTTAGGTTAGGTTAGGTTAGGTTAGGTTAGGTTAGGTTAGGTTAGGTTAGGTTAGGTTAGGTTAGGTTAGGTTAGGTTAGGTTAGGTTAGGTTAGGTTAGGTTAGGTTAGGTTAGGTTAGGTTAGGTTAGGTTAGGTTAGGTTAGGTTAGGTTAGGTTAGGTTAGGTTAGGTTAGGTTAGGTTAGGTTAGGTTAGGTTAGGTTAGGTTAGGTTAGGTTAGGTTAGGTTAGGTTAGGTTAGGTTAGGTTAGGTTAGGTTAGGTTAGGTTAGGTTAGGTTAGGTTAGGTTAGGTTAGGTTAGGTTAGGTTAGGTTAGGTTAGGTTAGGTTAGGTTAGGTTAGGTTAGGTTAGGTTAGGTTAGGTTAGGTTAGGTTAGGTTAGGTTAGGTTAGGTTAGGTTAGGTTAGGTTAGGTTAGGTTAGGTTAGGTTAGGTTAGGTTAGGTTAGGTTAGGTTAGGTTAGGTTAGGTTAGGTTAGGTTAGGTTAGGTTAGGTTAGGTTAGGTTAGGTTAGGTTAGGTTAGGTTAGGTTAGGTTAGGTTAGGTTAGGTTAGGTTAGGTTAGGTTAGGTTAGGTTAGGTTAGGTTAGGTTAGGTTAGGTTAGGTTAGGTTAGGTTAGGTTAGGTTAGGTTAGGTTAGGTTAGGTTAGGTTAGGTTAGGTTAGGTTAGGTTAGGTTAGGTTAGGTTAGGTTAGGTTAGGTTAGGTTAGGTTAGGTTAGGTTAGGTTAGGTTAGGTTAGGTTAGGTTAGGTTAGGTTAGGTTAGGTTAGGTTAGGTTAGGTTAGGTTAGGTTAGGTTAGGTTAGGTTAGGTTAGGTTAGGTTAGGTTAGGTTAGGTTAGGTTAGGTTAGGTTAGGTTAGGTTAGGTTAGGTTAGGTTAGGTTAGGTTAGGTTAGGTTAGGTTAGGTTAGGTTAGGTTAGGTTAGGTTAGGTTAGGTTAGGTTAGGTTAGGTTAGGTTAGGTTAGGTTAGGTTAGGTTAGGTTAGGTTAGGTTAGGTTAGGTTAGGTTAGGTTAGGTTAGGTTAGGTTAGGTTAGGTTAGGTTAGGTTAGGTTAGGTTAGGTTAGGTTAGGTTAGGTTAGGTTAGGTTAGGTTAGGTTAGGTTAGGTTAGGTTAGGTTAGGTTAGGTTAGGTTAGGTTAGGTTAGGTTAGGTTAGGTTAGGTTAGGTTAGGTTAGGTTAGGTTAGGTTAGGTTAGGTTAGGTTAGGTTAGGTTAGGTTAGGTTAGGTTAGGTTAGGTTAGGTTAGGTTAGGTTAGGTTAGGTTAGGTTAGGTTAGGTTAGGTTAGGTTAGGTTAGGTTAGGTTAGGTTAGGTTAGGTTAGGTTAGGTTAGGTTAGGTTAGGTTAGGTTAGGTTAGGTTAGGTTAGGTTAGGTTAGGTTAGGTTAGGTTAGGTTAGGTTAGGTTAGGTTAGGTTAGGTTAGGTTAGGTTAGGTTAGGTTAGGTTAGGTTAGGTTAGGTTAGGTTAGGTTAGGTTAGGTTAGGTTAGGTTAGGTTAGGTTAGGTTAGGTTAGGTTAGGTTAGGTTAGGTTAGGTTAGGTTAGGTTAGGTTAGGTTAGGTTAGGTTAGGTTAGGTTAGGTTAGGTTAGGTTAGGTTAGGTTAGGTTAGGTTAGGTTAGGTTAGGTTAGGTTAGGTTAGGTTAGGTTAGGTTAGGTTAGGTTAGGTTAGGTTAGGTTAGGTTAGGTTAGGTTAGGTTAGGTTAGGTTAGGTTAGGTTAGGTTAGGTTAGGTTAGGTTAGGTTAGGTTAGGTTAGGTTAGGTTAGGTTAGGTTAGGTTAGGTTAGGTTAGGTTAGGTTAGGTTAGGTTAGGTTAGGTTAGGTTAGGTTAGGTTAGGTTAGGTTAGGTTAGGTTAGGTTAGGTTAGGTTAGGTTAGGTTAGGTTAGGTTAGGTTAGGTTAGGTTAGGTTAGGTTAGGTTAGGTTAGGTTAGGTTAGGTTAGGTTAGGTTAGGTTAGGTTAGGTTAGGTTAGGTTAGGTTAGGTTAGGTTAGGTTAGGTTAGGTTAGGTTAGGTTAGGTTAGGTTAGGTTAGGTTAGGTTAGGTTAGGTTAGGTTAGGTTAGGTTAGGTTAGGTTAGGTTAGGTTAGGTTAGGTTAGGTTAGGTTAGGTTAGGTTAGGTTAGGTTAGGTTAGGTTAGGTTAGGTTAGGTTAGGTTAGGTTAGGTTAGGTTAGGTTAGGTTAGGTTAGGTTAGGTTAGGTTAGGTTAGGTTAGGTTAGGTTAGGTTAGGTTAGGTTAGGTTAGGTTAGGTTAGGTTAGGTTAGGTTAGGTTAGGTTAGGTTAGGTTAGGTTAGGTTAGGTTAGGTTAGGTTAGGTTAGGTTAGGTTAGGTTAGGTTAGGTTAGGTTAGGTTAGGTTAGGTTAGGTTAGGTTAGGTTAGGTTAGGTTAGGTTAGGTTAGGTTAGGTTAGGTTAGGTTAGGTTAGGTTAGGTTAGGTTAGGTTAGGTTAGGTTAGGTTAGGTTAGGTTAGGTTAGGTTAGGTTAGGTTAGGTTAGGTTAGGTTAGGTTAGGTTAGGTTAGGTTAGGTTAGGTTAGGTTAGGTTAGGTTAGGTTAGGTTAGGTTAGGTTAGGTTAGGTTAGGTTAGGTTAGGTTAGGTTAGGTTAGGTTAGGTTAGGTTAGGTTAGGTTAGGTTAGGTTAGGTTAGGTTAGGTTAGGTTAGGTTAGGTTAGGTTAGGTTAGGTTAGGTTAGGTTAGGTTAGGTTAGGTTAGGTTAGGTTAGGTTAGGTTAGGTTAGGTTAGGTTAGGTTAGGTTAGGTTAGGTTAGGTTAGGTTAGGTTAGGTTAGGTTAGGTTAGGTTAGGTTAGGTTAGGTTAGGTTAGGTTAGGTTAGGTTACGGTTAGGTTAGGTAACGTTAACTAGGTTACTTAGTAGTTAGGTAGGTTAGGTTAGGTTACCTAACCTAACTAACCTAACCTAACTATACCTAAC
This sequence comes from Hipparchia semele, assembly GCA_933228805.2. Classification (NCBI taxonomy): domain Eukaryota; kingdom Metazoa; phylum Arthropoda; class Insecta; order Lepidoptera; family Nymphalidae; genus Hipparchia; species Hipparchia semele. The sequence continues at coordinate 14,607,171 of OW121720.1, read as the reverse complement.
CTAACCTAACTCTAGTAGGTTAGGAACTTACCTAACCTAACCTAACCTAACCTAACCTAACCTAACCTAACCTAACCTAACCTAACTAACCTAACCTAACCTAACCTAACCTAACCTAACTAGGTAGGTTACGTTAGGTTAAGCTAACCTAACCTAACCTAACCTAACCTAACCTAACCTAACCTAACCTAACCTAACCTAACTAACCTAACCTAACCTACTAACCTAACCTAACCTAACCTAACCTAACCTAACCTAACCTAACCTAACCTAACCTAACCTAACCTAACCTAACCTAACCTAACCTAACCTAACCTAACCTAACCTAACCTAACCTAACCTAACCTAACCTAACCTAACCTAACCTAACCTAACCTAACCTAACCTAACCTAACCTAACCTAACCTAACCTAACCTAACTAACCTAACCTAACTACTAACCTAACCTAACCTAACTAACCTAACCTAACCTAACCTAACCTAACCTAACCTAACCTAACCTAACCTAACCTACCTAACCTAACCTAACCTAACCTAACCTAACCTAACCTAACCTACTAACCTAACCTAACACTAACCTAACCTAACCTAACCTAACCTACTACCTAACCTAACCTAACCTAACTACCTAACCTAACTACCTAACCTAACCTAACCTAACCTAACCTAACCTAACCTAACCTAACCTAACTAACCTAACCTAACCTAACCTAACCTAACTAACCTAACCTAACCTAACCTAACCTAACCTAACCTAACCTAACCTAACCTAACCTAACCTAACCTAACCTAACCTAACCTAACCTAACCTAACCTAACCTAACTAACCTAACCTAACCTAACCTAACCTAACCTAACCTAACCTAACCTAACCTAACCTAACCTAACCTAACCTAACCTAACCTAACCTAACCTACCTAACCTAACACCTAACCTAACCTAACCTAACCTACCTAACCTAACCTAACCTAACCTAACCTACCTAACCTAACCTAACCTAACCTAACCTAACCTAACCTAACCTAACCTAACCTAACCTAACTAACCTAACCTAACCTAACCTACCTAACCTAACCTAACCTAACCTAACCTAACCTAACCTAACCTAACCTAACCTAACCTAACCTAACCTAACCTAACCTAACCTAACCTAACCTAACCTAACCTAACCTAACCTAACCTAACCTAACCTAACCTAACCTAACCTAACCTAACCTAACCTAACCTAACCTAACCTAACCTAACCTAACCTAACCTAACCTAACCTACCTAACCTACCTAACCTAACCTAACCTAACCTAACCTAACCTAACCTAACCTAACCTAACCTAACCTAACCTAACCTAACCTAACCTAACCTAACCTAACCTAACCTAACCTAACCTAACCTAACCTAACCTAACCTAACCTAACCTAACCTAACCTAACCTAACCTAACCTAACCTAACCTAACCTAACCTAACCTAACCTAACCTAACCTAACCTAACCTAACCTAACCTAACCTAACCTAACCTAACCTAACCTAACCTAACCTAACCTAACCTAACCTAACCTAACCTAACCTAACCTAACCTAACCTAACCTAACCTAACCTAACCTAACCTAACCTAACCTAACCTAACCTAACCTAACCTAACCTAACCTAACCTAACCTAACCTAACCTAACCTAACCTAACCTAACCTAACCTAACCTAACCTAACCTAACCTAACCTAACCTAACCTAACCTAACCTAACCTAACCTAACCTAACCTAACCTAACCTAACCTAACCTAACCTAACCTAACCTAACCTAACCTAACCTAACCTAACCTAACCTAACCTAACCTAACCTAACCTAACCTAACCTAACCTAACCTAACCTAACCTAACCTAACCTAACCTAACCTAACCTAACCTAACCTAACCTAACCTAACCTAACCTAACCTAACCTAACCTAACCTAACCTAACCTAACCTAACCTAACCTAACCTAACCTAACCTAACCTAACCTAACCTAACCTAACCTAACCTAACCTAACCTAACCTAACCTAACCTAACCTAACCTAACCTAACCTAACCTAACCTAACCTAACCTAACCTAACCTAACCTAACCTAACCTAACCTAACCTAACCTAACCTAACCTAACCTAACCTAACCTAACCTAACCTAACCTAACCTAACCTAACCTAACCTAACCTAACCTAACCTAACCTAACCTAACCTAACCTAACCTAACCTAACCTAACCTAACCTAACCTAACCTAACCTAACCTAACCTAACCTAACCTAACCTAACCTAACCTAACCTAACCTAACCTAACCTAACCTAACCTAACCTAACCTAACCTAACCTAACCTAACCTAACCTAACCTAACCTAACCTAACCTAACCTAACCTAACCTAACCTAACCTAACCTAACCTAACCTAACCTAACCTAACCTAACCTAACCTAACCTAACCTAACCTAACCTAACCTAACCTAACCTAACCTAACCTAACCTAACCTAACCTAACCTAACCTAACCTAACCTAACCTAACCTAACCTAACCTAACCTAACCTAACCTAACCTAACCTAACCTAACCTAACCTAACCTAACCTAACCTAACCTAACCTAACCTAACCTAACCTAACCTAACCTAACCTAACCTAACCTAACCTAACCTAACCTAACCTAACCTAACCTAACCTAACCTAACCTAACCTAACCTAACCTAACCTAACCTAACCTAACCTAACCTAACCTAACCTAACCTAACCTAACCTAACCTAACCTAACCTAACCTAACCTAACCTAACCTAACCTAACCTAACCTAACCTAACCTAACCTAACCTAACCTAACCTAACCTAACCTAACCTAACCTAACCTAACCTAACCTAACCTAACCTAACCTAACCTAACCTAACCTAACCTAACCTAACCTAACCTAACCTAACCTAACCTAACCTAACCTAACCTAACCTAACCTAACCTAACCTAACCTAACCTAACCTAACCTAACCTAACCTAACCTAACCTAACCTAACCTAACCTAACCTAACCTAACCTAACCTAACCTAACCTAACCTAACCTAACCTAACCTAACCTAACCTAACCTAACCTAACCTAACCTAACCTAACCTAACCTAACCTAACCTAACCTAACCTAACCTAACCTAACCTAACCTAACCTAACCTAACCTAACCTAACCTAACCTAACCTAACCTAACCTAACCTAACCTAACCTAACCTAACCTAACCTAACCTAACCTAACCTAACCTAACCTAACCTAACCTAACCTAACCTAACCTAACCTAACCTAACCTAACCTAACCTAACCTAACCTAACCTAACCTAACCTAACCTAACCTAACCTAACCTAACCTAACCTAACCTAACCTAACCTAACCTAACCTAACCTAACCTAACCTAACCTAACCTAACCTAACCTAACCTAACCTAACCTAACCTAACCTAACCTAACCTAACCTAACCTAACCTAACCTAACCTAACCTAACCTAACCTAACCTAACCTAACCTAACCTAACCTAACCTAACCTAACCTAACCTAACCTAACCTAACCTAACCTAACCTAACCTAACCTAACCTAACCTAACCTAACCTAACCTAACCTAACCTAACCTAACCTAACCTAACCTAACCTAACCTAACCTAACCTAACCTAACCTAACCTAACCTAACCTAACCTAACCTAACCTAACCTAACCTAACCTAACCTAACCTAACCTAACCTAACCTAACCTAACCTAACCTAACCTAACCTAACCTAACCTAACCTAACCTAACCTAACCTAACCTAACCTAACCTAACCTAACCTAACCTAACCTAACCTAACCTAACCTAACCTAACCTAACCTAACCTAACCTAACCTAACCTAACCTAACCTAACCTAACCTAACCTAACCTAACCTAACCTAACCTAACCTAACCTAACCTAACCTAACCTAACCTAACCTAACCTAACCTAACCTAACCTAACCTAACCTAACCTAACCTAACCTAACCTAACCTAACCTAACCTAACCTAACCTAACCTAACCTAACCTAACCTAACCTAACCTAACCTAACCTAACCTAACCTAACCTAACCTAACCTAACCTAACCTAACCTAACCTAACCTAACCTAACCTAACCTAACCTAACCTAACCTAACCTAACCTAACCTAACCTAACCTAACCTAACCTAACCTAACCTAACCTAACCTAACCTAACCTAACCTAACCTAACCTAACCTAACCTAACCTAACCTAACCTAACCTAACCTAACCTAACCTAACCTAACCTAACCTAACCTAACCTAACCTAACCTAACCTAACCTAACCTAACCTAACCTAACCTAACCTAACCTAACCTAACCTAACCTAACCTAACCTAACCTAACCTAACCTAACCTAACCTAACCTAACCTAACCTAACCTAACCTAACCTAACCTAACCTAACCTAACCTAACCTAACCTAACCTAACCTAACCTAACCTAACCTAACCTAACCTAACCTAACCTAACCTAACCTAACCTAACCTAACCTAACCTAACCTAACCTAACCTAACCTAACCTAACCTAACCTAACCTAACCTAACCTAACCTAACCTAACCTAACCTAACCTAACCTAACCTAACCTAACCTAACCTAACCTAACCTAACCTAACCTAACCTAACCTAACCTAACCTAACCTAACCTAACCTAACCTAACCTAACCTAACCTAACCTAACCTAACCTAACCTAACCTAACCTAACCTAACCTAACCTAACCTAACCTAACCTAACCTAACCTAACCTAACCTAACCTAACCTAACCTAACCTAACCTAACCTAACCTAACCTAACCTAACCTAACCTAACCTAACCTAACCTAACCTAACCTAACCTAACCTAACCTAACCTAACCTAACCTAACCTAACCTAACCTAACCTAACCTAACCTAACCTAACCTAACCTAACCTAACCTAACCTAACCTAACCTAACCTAACCTAACCTAACCTAACCTAACCTAACCTAACCTAACCTAACCTAACCTAACCTAACCTAACCTAACCTAACCTAACCTAACCTAACCTAACCTAACCTAACCTAACCTAACCTAACCTAACCTAACCTAACCTAACCTAACCTAACCTAACCTAACCTAACCTAACCTAACCTAACCTAACCTAACCTAACCTAACCTAACCTAACCTAACCTAACCTAACCTAACCTAACCTAACCTAACCTAACCTAACCTAACCTAACCTAACCTAACCTAACCTAACCTAACCTAACCTAACCTAACCTAACCTAACCTAACCTAACCTAACCTAACCTAACCTAACCTAACCTAACCTAACCTAACCTAACCTAACCTAACCTAACCTAACCTAACCTAACCTAACCTAACCTAACCTAACCTAACCTAACCTAACCTAACCTAACCTAACCTAACCTAACCTAACCTAACCTAACCTAACCTAACCTAACCTAACCTAACCTAACCTAACCTAACCTAACCTAACCTAACCTAACCTAACCTAACCTAACCTAACCTAACCTAACCTAACCTAACCTAACCTAACCTAACCTAACCTAACCTAACCTAACCTAACCTAACCTAACCTAACCTAACCTAACCTAACCTAACCTAACCTAACCTAACCTAACCTAACCTAACCTAACCTAACCTAACCTAACCTAACCTAACCTAACCTAACCTAACCTAACCTAACCTAACCTAACCTAACCTAACCTAACCTAACCTAACCTAACCTAACCTAACCTAACCTAACCTAACCTAACCTAACCTAACCTAACCTAACCTAACCTAACCTAACCTAACCTAACCTAACCTAACCTAACCTAACCTAACCTAACCTAACCTAACCTATCCTAACCTAACCTAACCTAACCTAACCTAACCTAACCTAACCTAACCTAACCTAACCTAACCTAACCTAACCTAACCTAACCTAACCTAACCTAACCTAACCTAACCTAACCTAACCTAACCTAACCTAACCTAACCTAACCTAACCTAACCTAACCTAACCTAACCTAACCTAACCTAACCTAACCTAACCTAACCTAACCTAACCTAACCTAACCTAACCTAACCTAACCTAACCTAACCTAACCTAACCTAACCTAACCTAACCTAACCTAACCTAACCTAACCTAACCTAACCTAACCTAACCTAACCTAACCTAACCTAACCTAACCTAACCTAACCTAACCTAACCTAACCTAACCTAACCTAACCTAACCTAACCTAACCTAACCTAACCTAACCTAACCTAACCTAACCTAACCTAACCTAACCTAACCTAACCTAACCTAACCTAACCTAACCTAACCTAACCTAACCTAACCTAACCTAACCTAACCTAACCTAACCTAACCTAACCTAACCTAACCTAACCTAACCTAACCTAACCTAACCTAACCTAACCTAACCTAACCTAACCTAACCTAACCTAACCTAACCTAACCTAACCTAACCTAACCTAACCTAACCTAACCTAACCTAACCTAACCTAACCTAACCTAACCTAACCTAACCTAACCTAACCTAACCTAACCTAACCTAACCTAACCTAACCTAACCTAACCTAACCTAACCTAACCTAACCTAACCTAACCTAACCTAACCTAACCTAACCTAACCTAACCTAACCTAACCTAACCTAACCTAACCTAACCTAACCTAACCTAACCTAACCTAACCTAACCTAACCTAACCTAACCTAACCTAACCTAACCTAACCTAACCTAACCTAACCTAACCTAACCTAACCTAACCTAACCTAACCTAACCTAACCTAACCTAACCTAACCTAACCTAACCTAACCTAACCTAACCTAACCTAACCTAACCTAACCTAACCTAACCTAACCTAACCTAACCTAACCTAACCTAACCTAACCTAACCTAACCTAACCTAACCTAACCTAACCTAACCTAACCTAACCTAACCTAACCTAACCTAACCTAACCTAACCTAACCTAACCTAACCTAACCTAACCTAACCTAACCTAACCTAACCTAACCTAACCTAACCTAACCTAACCTAACCTAACCTAACCTAACCTAACCTAACCTAACCTAACCTAACCTAACCTAACCTAACCTAACCTAACCTAACCTAACCTAACCTAACCTAACCTAACCTAACCTAACCTAACCTAACCTAACCTAACCTAACCTAACCTAACCTAACCTAACCTAACCTAACCTAACCTAACCTAACCTAACCTAACCTAACCTAACCTAACCTAACCTAACCTAACCTAACCTAACCTAACCTAACCTAACCTAACCTAACCTAACCTAACCTAACCTAACCTAACCTAACCTAACCTAACCTAACCTAACCTAACCTAACCTAACCTAACCTAACCTAACCTAACCTAACCTAACCTAACCTAACCTAACCTAACCTAACCTAACCTAACCTAACCTAACCTAACCTAACCTAACCTAACCTAACCTAACCTAACCTAACCTAACCTAACCTAACCTAACCTAACCTAACCTAACCTAACCTAACCTAACCTAACCTAACCTAACCTAACCTAACCTAACCTAACCTAACCTAACCTAACCTAACCTAACCTAACCTAACCTAACCTAACCTAACCTAACCTAACCTAACCTAACCTAACCTAACCTAACCTAACCTAACCTAACCTAACCTAACCTAACCTAACCTAACCTAACCTAACCTAACCTAACCTAACCTAACCTAACCTAACCTAACCTAACCTAACCTAACCTAACCTAACCTAACCTAACCTAACCTAACCTAACCTAACCTAACCTAACCTAACCTAACCTAACCTAACCTAACCTAACCTAACCTAACCTAACCTAACCTAACCTAACCTAACCTAACCTAACCTAACCTAACCTAACCTAACCTAACCTAACCTAACCTATAACCTAACCTAACCTAACCTAACCTAACCTAACCTAACCTAACCTAACCTAACCTAACCTAACCTAACCTAACCTAACCTAACCTAACCTAACCTAACCTAACCTAACCTAACCTAACCTAACCTAACCTAACCTAACCTAACCTAACCTAACCTAACCTAACCTAACCTAACCTAACCTAACCTAACCTAACCTAACCTAACCTAACCTAACCTAACCTAACCTAACCTAACCTAACCTAACCTAACCTAACCTAACCTAACCTAACCTAACCTAACCTAACCTAACCTAACCTAACCTAACCTAACCTAACCTAACCTAACCTAACCTAACCTAACCTAACCTAACCTAACCTAACCTAACCTAACCTAACCTAACCTAACCTAACCTAACCTAACCTAACCTAACCTAACCTAACCTAACCTAACCTAACCTAACCTAACCTAACCTAACCTAACCTAACCTAACCTAACCTAACCTAACCTAACCTAACCTAACCTAACCTAACCTAACCTAACCTAACCTAACCTAACCTAACCTAACCTAACCTAACCTAACCTAACCTAACCTAACCTAACCTAACCTAACCTAACCTAACCTAACCTAACCTAACCTAACCTAACCTAACCTAACCTAACCTAACCTAACCTAACCTAACCTAACCTAACCTAACCTAACCTAACCTAACCTAACCTAACCTAACCTAACCTAACCTAACCTAACCTAACCTAACCTAACCTAACCTAACCTAACCTAACCTAACCTAACCTAACCTAACCTAACCTAACCTAACCTAACCTAACCTAACCTAACCTAACCTAACCTAACCTAACCTAACCTAACCTAACCTAACCTAACCTAACCTAACCTAACCTAACCTAACCTAACCTAACCTAACCTAACCTAACCTAACCTAACCTAACCTAACCTAACCTAACCTAACCTAACCTAACCTAACCTAACCTAACCTAACCTAACCTAACCTAACCTAACCTAACCTAACCTAACCTAACCTAACCTAACCTAACCTAACCTAACCTAACCTAACCTAACCTAACCTAACCTAACCTAACCTAACCTAACCTAACCTAACCTAACCTAACCTAACCTAACCTAACCTAACCTAACCTAACCTAACCTAACCTAACCTAACCTAACCTAACCTAACCTAACCTAACCTAACCTAACCTAACCTAACCTAACCTAACCTAACCTAACCTAACCTAACCTAACCTAACCTAACCTAACCTAACCTAACCTAACCTAACCTAACCTAACCTAACCTAACCTAACCTAACCTAACCTAACCTAACCTAACCTAACCTAACCTAACCTAACCTAACCTAACCTAACCTAACCTAACCTAACCTAACCTAACCTAACCTAACCTAACCTAACCTAACCTAACCTAACCTAACCTAACCTAACCTAACCTAACCTAACCTAACCTAACCTAACCTAACCTAACCTAACCTAACCTAACCTAACCTAACCTAACCTAACCTAACCTAACCTAACCTAACCTAACCTAACCTAACCTAACCTAACCTAACCTAACCTAACCTAACCTAACCTAACCTAACCTAACCTAACCTAACCTAACCTAACCTAACCTAACCTAACCTAACCTAACCTAACCTAACCTAACCTAACCTAACCTAACCTAACCTAACCTAACCTAACCTAACCTAACCTAACCTAACCTAACCTAACCTAACCTAACCTAACCTAACCTAACCTAACCTAACCTAACCTAACCTAACCTAACCTAACCTAACCTAACCTAACCTAACCTAACCTAACCTAACCTAACCTAACCTAACCTAACCTAACCTAACCTAACCTAACCTAACCTAACCTAACCTAACCTAACCTAACCTAACCTAACCTAACCTAACCTAACCTAACCTAACCTAACCTAACCTAACCTAACCTAACCTAACCTAACCTAACCTAACCTAACCTAACCTAACCTAACCTAACCTAACCTAACCTAACCTAACCTAACCTAACCTAACCTAACCTAACCTAACCTAACCTAACCTAACCTAACCTAACCTAACCTAACCTAACCTAACCTAACCTAACCTAACCTAACCTAACCTAACCTAACCTAACCTAACCTAACCTAACCTAACCTAACCTAACCTAACCTAACCTAACCTAACCTAACCTAACCTAACCTAACCTAACCTAACCTAACCTAACCTAACCTAACCTAACCTAACCTAACCTAACCTAACCTAACCTAACCTAACCTAACCTAACCTAACCTAACCTAACCTAACCTAACCTAACCTAACCTAACCTAACCTAACCTAACCTAACCTAACCTAACCTAACCTAACCTAACCTAACCTAACCTAACCTAACCTAACCTAACCTAACCTAACCTAACCTAACCTAACCTAACCTAACCTAACCTAACCTAACCTAACCTAACCTAACCTAACCTAACCTAACCTAACCTAACCTAACCTAACCTAACCTAACCTAACCTAACCTAACCTAACCTAACCTAACCTAACCTAACCTAACCTAACCTAACCTAACCTAACCTAACCTAACCTAACCTAACCTAACCTAACCTAACCTAACCTAACCTAACCTAACCTAACCTAACCTAACCTAACCTAACCTAACCTAACCTAACCTAACCTAACCTAACCTAACCTAACCTAACCTAACCTAACCTAACCTAACCTAACCTAACCTAACCTAACCTAACCTAACCTAACCTAACCTAACCTAACCTAACCTAACCTAACCTAACCTAACCTAACCTAACCTAACCTAACCTAACCTAACCTAACCTAACCTAACCTAACCTAACCTAACCTAACCTAACCTAACCTAACCTAACCTAACCTAACCTAACCTAACCTAACCTAACCTAACCTAACCTAACCTAACCTAACCTAACCTAACCTAACCTAACCTAACCTAACCTAACCTAACCTAACCTAACCTAACCTAACCTAACCTAACCTAACCTAACCTAACCTAACCTAACCTAACCTAACCTAACCTAACCTAACCTAACCTAACCTAACCTAACCTAACCTAACCTAACCTAACCTAACCTAACCTAACCTAACCTAACCTAACCTAACCTAACCTAACCTAACCTAACCTAACCTAACCTAACCTAACCTAACCTAACCTAACCTAACCTAACCTAACCTAACCTAACCTAACCTAACCTAACCTAACCTAACCTAACCTAACCTAACCTAACCTAACCTAACCTAACCTAACCTAACCTAACCTAACCTAACCTAACCTAACCTAACCTAACCTAACCTAACCTAACCTAACCTAACCTAACCTAACCTAACCTAACCTAACCTAACCTAACCTAACCTAACCTAACCTAACCTAACCTAACCTAACCTAACCTAACCTAACCTAACCTAACCTAACCTAACCTAACCTAACCTAACCTAACCTAACCTAACCTAACCTAACCTAACCTAACCTAACCTAACCTAACCTAACCTAACCTAACCTAACCTAACCTAACCTAACCTAACCTAACCTAACCTAACCTAACCTAACCTAACCTAACCTAACCTAACCTAACCTAACCTAACCTAACCTAACCTAACCTAACCTAACCTAACCTAACCTAACCTAACCTAACCTAACCTAACCTAACCTAACCTAACCTAACCTAACCTAACCTAACCTAACCTAACCTAACCTAACCTAACCTAACCTAACCTAACCTAACCTAACCTAACCTAACCTAACCTAACCTAACCTAACCTAACCTAACCTAACCTAACCTAACCTAACCTAACCTAACCTAACCTAACCTAACCTAACCTAACCTAACCTAACCTAACCTAACCTAACCTAACCTAACCTAACCTAACCTAACCTAACCTAACCTAACCTAACCTAACCTAACCTAACCTAACCTAACCTAACCTAACCTAACCTAACCTAACCTAACCTAACCTAACCTAACCTAACCTAACCTAACCTAACCTAACCTAACCTAACCTAACCTAACCTAACCTAACCTAACCTAACCTAACCTAACCTAACCTAACCTAACCTAACCTAACCTAACCTAACCTAACCTAACCTAACCTAACCTAACCTAACCTAACCTAACCTAACCTAACCTAACCTAACCTAACCTAACCTAACCTAACCTAACCTAACCTAACCTAACCTAACCTAACCTAACCTAACCTAACCTAACCTAACCTAACCTAACCTAACCTAACCTAACCTAACCTAACCTAACCTAACCTAACCTAACCTAACCTAACCTAACCTAACCTAACCTAACCTAACCTAACCTAACCTAACCTAACCTAACCTAACCTAACCTAACCTAACCTAACCTAACCTAACCTAACCTAACCTAACCTAACCTAACCTAACCTAACCTAACCTAACCTAACCTAACCTAACCTAACCTAACCTAACCTAACCTAACCTAACCTAACCTAACCTAACCTAACCTAACCTAACCTAACCTAACCTAACCTAACCTAACCTAACCTAACCTAACCTAACCTAACCTAACCTAACCTAACCTAACCTAACCTAACCTAACCTAACCTAACCTAACCTAACCTAACCTAACCTAACCTAACCTAACCTAACCTAACCTAACCTAACCTAACCTAACCTAACCTAACCTAACCTAACCTAACCTAACCTAACCTAACCTAACCTAACCTAACCTAACCTAACCTAACCTAACCTAACCTAACCTAACCTAACCTAACCTAACCTAACCTAACCTAACCTAACCTAACCTAACCTAACCTAACCTAACCTAACCTAACCTAACCTAACCTAACCTAACCTAACCTAACCTAACCTAACCTAACCTAACCTAACCTAACCTAACCTAACCTAACCTAACCTAACCTAACCTAACCTAACCTAACCTAACCTAACCTAACCTAACCTAACCTAACCTAACCTAACCTAACCTAACCTAACCTAACCTAACCTAACCTAACCTAACCTAACCTAACCTAACCTAACCTAACCTAACCTAACCTAACCTAACCTAACCTAACCTAACCTAACCTAACCTAACCTAACCTAACCTAACCTAACCTAACCTAACCTAACCTAACCTAACCTAACCTAACCTAACCTAACCTAACCTAACCTAACCTAACCTAACCTAACCTAACCTAACCTAACCTAACCTAACCTAACCTAACCTAACCTAACCTAACCTAACCTAACCTAACCTAACCTAACCTAACCTAACCTAACCTAACCTAACCTAACCTAACCTAACCTAACCTAACCTAACCTAACCTAACCTAACCTAACCTAACCTAACCTAACCTAACCTAACCTAACCTAACCTAACCTAACCTAACCTAACCTAACCTAACCTAACCTAACCTAACCTAACCTAACCTAACCTAACCTAACCTAACCTAACCTAACCTAACCTAACCTAACCTAACCTAACCTAACCTAACCTAACCTAACCTAACCTAACCTAACCTAACCTAACCTAACCTAACCTAACCTAACCTAACCTAACCTAACCTAACCTAACCTAACCTAACCTAACCTAACCTAACCTAACCTAACCTAACCTAACCTAACCTAACCTAACCTAACCTAACCTAACCTAACCTAACCTAACCTAACCTAACCTAACCTAACCTAACCTAACCTAACCTAACCTAACCTAACCTAACCTAACCTAACCTAACCTAACCTAACCTAACCTAACCTAACCTAACCTAACCTAACCTAACCTAACCTAACCTAACCTAACCTAACCTAACCTAACCTAACCTAACCTAACCTAACCTAACCTAACCTAACCTAACCTAACCTAACCTAACCTAACCTAACCTAACCTAACCTAACCTAACCTAACCTAACCTAACCTAACCTAACCTAACCTAACCTAACCTAACCTAACCTAACCTAACCTAACCTAACCTAACCTAACCTAACCTAACCTAACCTAACCTAACCTAACCTAACCTAACCTAACCTAACCTAACCTAACCTAACCTAACCTAACCTAACCTAACCTAACCTAACCTAACCTAACCTAACCTAACCTAACCTAACCTAACCTAACCTAACCTAACCTAACCTAACCTAACCTAACCTAACCTAACCTAACCTAACCTAACCTAACCTAACCTAACCTAACCTAACCTAACCTAACCTAACCTAACCTAACCTAACCTAACCTAACCTAACCTAACCTAACCTAACCTAACCTAACCTAACCTAACCTAACCTAACCTAACCTAACCTAACCTAACCTAACCTAACCTAACCTAACCTAACCTAACCTAACCTAACCTAACCTAACCTAACCTAACCTAACCTAACCTAACCTAACCTAACCTAACCTAACCTAACCTAACCTAACCTAACCTAACCTAACCTAACCTAACCTAACCTAACCTAACCTAACCTAACCTAACCTAACCTAACCTAACCTAACCTAACCTAACCTAACCTAACCTAACCTAACCTAACCTAACCTAACCTAACCTAACCTAACCTAACCTAACCTAACCTAACCTAACCTAACCTAACCTAACCTAACCTAACCTAACCTAACCTAACCTAACCTAACCTAACCTAACCTAACCTAACCTAACCTAACCTAACCTAACCTAACCTAACCTAACCTAACCTAACCTAACCTAACCTAACCTAACCTAACCTAACCTAACCTAACCTAACCTAACCTAACCTAACCTAACCTAACCTAACCTAACCTAACCTAACCTAACCTAACCTAACCTAACCTAACCTAACCTAACCTAACCTAACCTAACCTAACCTAACCTAACCTAACCTAACCTAACCTAACCTAACCTAACCTAACCTAACCTAACCTAACCTAACCTAACCTAACCTAACCTAACCTAACCTAACCTAACCTAACCTAACCTAACCTAACCTAACCTAACCTAACCTAACCTAACCTAACCTAACCTAACCTAACCTAACCTAACCTAACCTAACCTAACCTAACCTAACCTAACCTAACCTAACCTAACCTAACCTAACCTAACCTAACCTAACCTAACCTAACCTAACCTAACCTAACCTAACCTAACCTAACCTAACCTAACCTAACCTAACCTAACCTAACCTAACCTAACCTAACCTAACCTAACCTAACCTAACCTAACCTAACCTAACCTAACCTAACCTAACCTAACCTAACCTAACCTAACCTAACCTAACCTAACCTAACCTAACCTAACCTAACCTAACCTAACCTAACCTAACCTAACCTAACCTAACCTAACCTAACCTAACCTAACCTAACCTAACCTAACCTAACCTAACCTAACCTAACCTAACCTAACCTAACCTAACCTAACCTAACCTAACCTAACCTAACCTAACCTAACCTAACCTAACCTAACCTAACCTAACCTAACCTAACCTAACCTAACCTAACCTAACCTAACCTAACCTAACCTAACCTAACCTAACCTAACCTAACCTAACCTAACCTAACCTAACCTAACCTAACCTAACCTAACCTAACCTAACCTAACCTAACCTAACCTAACCTAACCTAACCTAACCTAACCTAACCTAACCTAACCTAACCTAACCTAACCTAACCTAACCTAACCTAACCTAACCTAACCTAACCTAACCTAACCTAACCTAACCTAACCTAACCTAACCTAACCTAACCTAACCTAACCTAACCTAACCTAACCTAACCTAACCTAACCTAACCTAACCTAACCTAACCTAACCTAACCTAACCTAACCTAACCTAACCTAACCTAACCTAACCTAACCTAACCTAACCTAACCTAACCTAACCTAACCTAACCTAACCTAACCTAACCTAACCTCGTCGCAAGGCTGCAATTCCATCTTGCGCCCAAAATTAGTACACGTCAGTTTGGATTCATGCCCCAACGCAGCACCGAGGACGCCCTCTATACCCTAGTGAAACACATTAGACATAACATTGAGAGGAAGAGAATCGTTGTCCTGATTTCGCTTGATATAGAGGGCGCCTTTGACAATGCTTGGTGGCCAAAAATTAAAATCAGGCTGGCGGAAGAAAAATGCCCCATCAACATCCGGCGGCTTATGGGCAGCTACCTGAGCGACAGGAGCGTTAGAGTCAGATACTGTGGGGAGGAGCACGAAATCGGAACCGAGAAAGGATGCGTGCAGGGGTCTATCGGCGGGCCGATACTGTGGAATCTGCTTTTAGATCCACTGCTTCGAGATCTGGAGACAGCAGGTGAGTATGCACAGGCATTTGCTGACGATGTGGTTTTGGTGTTTGATGGCGAAACGGCTCTTGAGATTGAACAACGGGCCAATGCAGCCCTCGAACGTATCGCGGCGTGGGGAGCGTCCAATAAGCTTCGATTTGCGCCTCATAAGACCAACGCTATGGTTATGACGCGCAAATTGAAGTACGACACCCCGCGTCTCCATATGGGCGGGGTCGACGTTGCCCTCTCGAGCGAAATCAAGTTGCTGGGGGTCATCATAGACCAAAAACTTACATTCAACACCCACGTCGCGAGTGTCTGTAGACGATCGATTGCCTTTTACCATCAGTTGGCACGAGCGGCTAAGATCAGTTGGGGTCTTCACCCCGGGATAATCCGCTCTATCTACACAGCGGTCGTCGAACCGGTGGTGCTGTACGCCGCCGGCGTATGGGCACCCGCGGTGGACAAGCTCGGTATCCGGAAACAGCTGAACGTGGTCCAGCGGGGTTTTGCCCAGAAGCTTTGTAGGGCATACCGCACCGTCTCCCTGAACTCGGCACTGTTGCTCGCTGGGATACTCCCTCTCGACCTTCGCGTCCGCGAAGCAGCGGCGCTTTACGAGGCGAGGAGGGGGGTGCCCCAGCCAGAGATAGGAGATCGGGAGGTGGAGCGGGTGTCCTCGGCCTTGCAATCCCCGCATCCCGCCTGCTACATCGACCTCGAGATCAAATGCCTCGTAGACCAGGAGCAACTCACGGCCAACAATGACCATGATTTTAACATCTTCACGGACGGCAGCAAGATTGAGGGCAAGGTGGGAGCGGCACTATCCGTATGGAATGGCGCTGCCGAAACTAAAACCCTCAAGCTTGCTTTGCCGTCCTACTGCACGGTCTACCAGGCGGAGCTCCTGGCGTTGTGCAGAGCGACGCGCATGGCTGCGGAGGACTTGGCCGGATCAGTCGGGATTTATACTGACTCCATGTCGGCTCTTCAGACGCTGCAAAATCCCAAGGCTCTTCATCCCCTGGCCGTAGAAGCAAGGAGCTATCTGCGCGGTGCTTTGCTCCAGAACAAACGTATAAGTTTGTTCTGGATCAAAGCCCACGTGGGACTGGAGGGCAACGAGCGCGCCGACTGTCTAGCCAAAGAGGCCGCACTCAAGCTTAAACGAAGACCTGACTACGACAGCTGTCCCGTTTCATTCATCAAGCGGAGCATTCGTATGCGCTCGCTTGATGAATGGAACAACCGGTATCGGGCCGGCGAAACCGCCGGTGTCACGAGGAAATTCTTCCCCGATGCGGTGGCGGCCTACAGGATCATCGGCAAAATAGAAGTGGACAGATTCGTCACCCAGGTGTTGACGGGGCACGGCGGATTCTCCGAGTACTTGCATCGTTTCAAGTGCAAGGAGAGTCCGTCCTGCGTCTGCGACCCCGGGGAGAACGAATCTGTCTTTCACCTTCTGCTGGACTGCCCTGTTCACGCTTACAAAAGACTCAAATTGCAGAATGAATTGGGGCACAAACTACAACTGGACAACTTATCTGAAATAATAAATAGCAAAAATCGAGCCACATTCCTTAAATATTGTAGAAACATTTGTAAAATAGTAAATAATAGAAATAGCACTTAATATTATGTAACTTGATATAGTAAGTATATTTAAGTTTAACATAAGTAAAATAGAATAAAAATTAGGAACGGCACTGGCACAGCACTGGCACATAGTAGATTAAGACGAGCAATTATATTATTGTTAGTATTAATCTAGAATAAGAAATATATGTAAATAAAATGTAGATTTAGATTTTAAGACTGTTGTACCATGTAACATATTTGTTTGTAAATAAAGAAATCAAAACCCTGTAGATATAATAGACAGTAGGAAGGGAACCCCACCCATCGAATGAAAGATGATGAATGCAAGAAAGAATTAGTATGAAGTATGAAAGTACGAGCGGCATAAATGAGAGAACTTGAACGAATGAGTCCAAAACAAAAAGAGACCACAATCTCTAATACATTGTTAGAGGGTAGAGTATAAAAAAAAAAAAAAAAAAAAAAAAAAAAAAAAAAAAAACCTAACCTAACCTAACCTAACCTAACCTAACCTAACCTAACCTAACCTAACCTAACCTAACCTAACCTAACCTAACCTAACCTAACCTAACCTAACCTAACCTAACCTAACCTAACCTAACCTAACCTAACCTAACCTAACCTAACCTAACCTAACCTAACCTAACCCAAACCTAACCCAAACCTAACCCAAACCTAACCCAAACCTAACCCAAACCTAACCCAAACCTAACCCAAACCTAACCCAAACCTAACCCAAACCTAACCCAAACCTAACCCAAACCTAACCCAAACCTAACCCAAACCTAACCCAAACCTAACCCAAACCTAACCCAAACCTAACCCAAACCTAACCCAAACCTAACCCAAACCTAACCCAAACCTAACCCAAACCTAACCCAAACCTAACCCAAACCTAACCCAAACCTAACCCAAACCTAACCCAAACCTAACCCAAACCTAACCCAAACCTAACCCAAACCTAACCCAAACCTAACCCAAACCTAACCCAAACCTAACCCAAACCTAACCCAAACCTAACCCAAACCTAACCCAAACCTAACCCAAACCTAACCCAAACCTAACCCAAACCTAACCCAAACCTAACCCAAACCTAACCCAAACCTAACCCAAACCTAACCCAAACCTAACCCAAACCTAACCCAAACCTAACCCAAACCTAACCCAAACCTAACCCAAACCTAACCCAAACCTAACCCAAACCTAACCCAAACCTAACCCAAACCTAACCCAAACCTAACCCAAACCTAACCCAAACCTAACCCAAACCTAACCCAAACCTAACCCAAACCTAACCCAAACCTAACCCAAACCTAACCCAAACCTAACCCAAACCTAACCCAAACCTAACCCAAACCTAACCCAAACCTAACCCAAACCTAACCCAAACCTAACCCAAACCTAACCCAAACCTAACCCAAACCTAACCCAAACCTAACCCAAACCTAACCCAAACCTAACCCAAACCTAACCCAAACCTAACCCAAACCTAACCCAAACCTAACCCAAACCTAACCCAAACCTAACCCAAACCTAACCCAAACCTAACCCAAACCTAACCCAAACCTAACCCAAACCTAACCCAAACCTAACCCAAACCTAACCCAAACCTAACCCAAACCTAACCCAAACCTAACCCAAACCTAACCCAAACCTAACCCAAACCTAACCCAAACCTAACCCAAACCTAACCCAAACCTAACCCAAACCTAACCCAAACCTAACCCAAACCTAACCCAAACCTAACCCAAACCTAACCCAAACCTAACCCAAACCTAACCCAAACCTAACCCAAACCTAACCCAAACCTAACCCAAACCTAACCCAAACCTAACCCAAACCTAACCCAAACCTAACCCAAACCTAACCCAAACCTAACCCAAACCTAACCCAAACCTAACCCAAACCTAACCCAAACCTAACCCAAACCTAACCCAAACCTAACCCAAACCTAACCCAAACCTAACCCAAACCTAACCCAAACCTAACCCAAACCTAACCCAAACCTAACCCAAACCTAACCCAAACCTAACCCAAACCTAACCCAAACCTAACCCAAACCTAACCCAAACCTAACCCAAACCTAACCCAAACCTAACCCAAACCTAACCCAAACCTAACCCAAACCTAACCCAAACCTAACCCAAACCTAACCCAAACCTAACCCAAACCTAACCCAAACCTAACCCAAACCTAACCCAAACCTAACCCAAACCTAACCCAAACCTAACCCAAACCTAACCCAAACCTAACCCAAACCTAACCCAAACCTAACCCAAACCTAACCCAAACCTAACCCAAACCTAACCCAAACCTAACCCAAACCTAACCCAAACCTAACCCAAACCTAACCCAAACCTAACCCAAACCTAACCCAAACCTAACCCAAACCTAACCCAAACCTAACCCAAACCTAACCCAAACCTAACCCAAACCTAACCCAAACCTAACCCAAACCTAACCCAAACCTAACCCAAACCTAACCCAAACCTAACCCAAACCTAACCCAAACCTAACCCAAACCTAACCCAAACCTAACCCAAACCT
Organism: Hipparchia semele; assembly: GCA_933228805.2. Taxonomy (NCBI): domain Eukaryota; kingdom Metazoa; phylum Arthropoda; class Insecta; order Lepidoptera; family Nymphalidae; genus Hipparchia; species Hipparchia semele. The sequence continues at coordinate 14,586,871 of OW121720.1, read as the reverse complement.
AACCCAAACCTAACCCAAACCTAACCCAAACCTAACCCAAACCTAACCCAAACCTAACCCAAACCTAACCCAAACCTAACCCAAACCTAACCCAAACCTAACCCAAACCTAACCCAAACCTAACCCAAACCTAACCCAAACCTAACCCAAACCTAACCCAAACCTAACCCAAACCTAACCCAAACCTAACCCAAACCTAACCCAAACCTAACCCAAACCTAACCCAAACCTAACCCAAACCTAACCCAAACCTAACCCAAACCTAACCCAAACCTAACCCAAACCTAACCCAAACCTAACCCAAACCTAACCCAAACCTAACCCAAACCTAACCCAAACCTAACCCAAACCTAACCCAAACCTAACCCAAACCTAACCCAAACCTAACCCAAACCTAACCCAAACCTAACCCAAACCTAACCCAAACCTAACCCAAACCTAACCCAAACCTAACCCAAACCTAACCCAAACCTAACCCAAACCTAACCCAAACCTAACCCAAACCTAACCCAAACCTAACCCAAACCTAACCCAAACCTAACCCAAACCTAACCCAAACCTAACCCAAACCTAACCCAAACCTAACCCAAACCTAACCCAAACCTAACCCAAACCTAACCCAAACCTAACCCAAACCTAACCCAAACCTAACCCAAACCTAACCCAAACCTAACCCAAACCTAACCCAAACCTAACCCAAACCTAACCCAAACCTAACCCAAACCTAACCCAAACCTAACCCAAACCTAACCCAAACCTAACCCAAACCTAACCCAAACCTAACCCAAACCTAACCCAAACCTAACCCAAACCTAACCCAAACCTAACCCAAACCTAACCCAAACCTAACCCAAACCTAACCCAAACCTAACCCAAACCTAACCCAAACCTAACCCAAACCTAACCCAAACCTAACCCAAACCTAACCCAAACCTAACCCAAACCTAACCCAAACCTAACCCAAACCTAACCCAAACCTAACCCAAACCTAACCCAAACCTAACCCAAACCTAACCCAAACCTAACCCAAACCTAACCCAAACCTAACCCAAACCTAACCCAAACCTAACCCAAACCTAACCCAAACCTAACCCAAACCTAACCCAAACCTAACCCAAACCTAACCCAAACCTAACCCAAACCTAACCCAAACCTAACCCAAACCTAACCCAAACCTAACCCAAACCTAACCCAAACCTAACCCAAACCTAACCCAAACCTAACCCAAACCTAACCCAAACCTAACCCAAACCTAACCCAAACCTAACCCAAACCTAACCCAAACCTAACCCAAACCTAACCCAAACCTAACCCAAACCTAACCCAAACCTAACCCAAACCTAACCCAAACCTAACCCAAACCTAACCCAAACCTAACCCAAACCTAACCCAAACCTAACCCAAACCTAACCCAAACCTAACCCAAACCTAACCCAAACCTAACCCAAACCTAACCCAAACCTAACCCAAACCTAACCCAAACCTAACCCAAACCTAACCCAAACCTAACCCAAACCTAACCCAAACCTAACCCAAACCTAACCCAAACCTAACCCAAACCTAACCCAAACCTAACCCAAACCTAACCCAAACCTAACCCAAACCTAACCCAAACCTAACCCAAACCTAACCCAAACCTAACCCAAACCTAACCCAAACCTAACCCAAACCTAACCCAAACCTAACCCAAACCTAACCCAAACCTAACCCAAACCTAACCCAAACCTAACCCAAACCTAACCCAAACCTAACCCAAACCTAACCCAAACCTAACCCAAACCTAACCCAAACCTAACCCAAACCTAACCCAAACCTAACCCAAACCTAACCCAAACCTAACCCAAACCTAACCCAAACCTAACCCAAACCTAACCCAAACCTAACCCAAACCTAACCCAAACCTAACCCAAACCTAACCCAAACCTAACCCAAACCTAACCCAAACCTAACCCAAACCTAACCCAAACCTAACCCAAACCTAACCCAAACCTAACCCAAACCTAACCCAAACCTAACCCAAACCTAACCCAAACCTAACCCAAACCTAACCCAAACCTAACCCAAACCTAACCCAAACCTAACCCAAACCTAACCCAAACCTAACCCAAACCTAACCCAAACCTAACCCAAACCTAACCCAAACCTAACCCAAACCTAACCCAAACCTAACCCAAACCTAACCCAAACCTAACCCAAACCTAACCCAAACCTAACCCAAACCTAACCCAAACCTAACCCAAACCTAACCCAAACCTAACCCAAACCTAACCCAAACCTAACCCAAACCTAACCCAAACCTAACCCAAACCTAACCCAAACCTAACCCAAACCTAACCCAAACCTAACCCAAACCTAACCCAAACCTAACCCAAACCTAACCCAAACCTAACCCAAACCTAACCCAAACCTAACCCAAACCTAACCCAAACCTAACCCAAACCTAACCCAAACCTAACCCAAACCTAACCCAAACCTAACCCAAACCTAACCCAAACCTAACCCAAACCTAACCCAAACCTAACCCAAACCTAACCCAAACCTAACCCAAACCTAACCCAAACCTAACCCAAACCTAACCCAAACCTAACCCAAACCTAACCCAAACCTAACCCAAACCTAACCCAAACCTAACCCAAACCTAACCCAAACCTAACCCAAACCTAACCCAAACCTAACCCAAACCTAACCCAAACCTAACCCAAACCTAACCCAAACCTAACCCAAACCTAACCCAAACCTAACCCAAACCTAACCCAAACCTAACCCAAACCTAACCCAAACCTAACCCAAACCTAACCCAAACCTAACCCAAACCTAACCCAAACCTAACCCAAACCTAACCCAAACCTAACCCAAACCTAACCCAAACCTAACCCAAACCTAACCCAAACCTAACCCAAACCTAACCCAAACCTAACCCAAACCTAACCCAAACCTAACCCAAACCTAACCCAAACCTAACCCAAACCTAACCCAAACCTAACCCAAACCTAACCCAAACCTAACCCAAACCTAACCCAAACCTAACCCAAACCTAACCCAAACCTAACCCAAACCTAACCCAAACCTAACCCAAACCTAACCCAAACCTAACCCAAACCTAACCCAAACCTAACCCAAACCTAACCCAAACCTAACCCAAACCTAACCCAAACCTAACCCAAACCTAACCCAAACCTAACCCAAACCTAACCCAAACCTAACCCAAACCTAACCCAAACCTAACCCAAACCTAACCCAAACCTAACCCAAACCTAACCCAAACCTAACCCAAACCTAACCCAAACCTAACCCAAACCTAACCCAAACCTAACCCAAACCTAACCCAAACCTAACCCAAACCTAACCCAAACCTAACCCAAACCTAACCCAAACCTAACCCAAACCTAACCCAAACCTAACCCAAACCTAACCCAAACCTAACCCAAACCTAACCCAAACCTAACCCAAACCTAACCCAAACCTAACCCAAACCTAACCCAAACCTAACCCAAACCTAACCCAAACCTAACCCAAACCTAACCCAAACCTAACCCAAACCTAACCCAAACCTAACCCAAACCTAACCCAAACCTAACCCAAACCTAACCCAAACCTAACCCAAACCTAACCCAAACCTAACCCAAACCTAACCCAAACCTAACCCAAACCTAACCCAAACCTAACCCAAACCTAACCCAAACCTAACCCAAACCTAACCCAAACCTAACCCAAACCTAACCCAAACCTAACCCAAACCTAACCCAAACCTAACCCAAACCTAACCCAAACCTAACCCAAACCTAACCCAAACCTAACCCAAACCTAACCCAAACCTAACCCAAACCTAACCCAAACCTAACCCAAACCTAACCCAAACCTAACCCAAACCTAACCCAAACCTAACCCAAACCTAACCCAAACCTAACCCAAACCTAACCCAAACCTAACCCAAACCTAACCCAAACCTAACCCAAACCTAACCCAAACCTAACCCAAACCTAACCCAAACCTAACCCAAACCTAACCCAAACCTAACCCAAACCTAACCCAAACCTAACCCAAACCTAACCCAAACCTAACCCAAACCTAACCCAAACCTAACCCAAACCTAACCCAAACCTAACCCAAACCTAACCCAAACCTAACCCAAACCTAACCCAAACCTAACCCAAACCTAACCCAAACCTAACCCAAACCTAACCCAAACCTAACCCAAACCTAACCCAAACCTAACCCAAACCTAACCCAAACCTAACCCAAACCTAACCCAAACCTAACCCAAACCTAACCCAAACCTAACCCAAACCTAACCCAAACCTAACCCAAACCTAACCCAAACCTAACCCAAACCTAACCCAAACCTAACCCAAACCTAACCCAAACCTAACCCAAACCTAACCCAAACCTAACCCAAACCTAACCCAAACCTAACCCAAACCTAACCCAAACCTAACCCAAACCTAACCCAAACCTAACCCAAACCTAACCCAAACCTAACCCAAACCTAACCCAAACCTAACCCAAACCTAACCCAAACCTAACCCAAACCTAACCCAAACCTAACCCAAACCTAACCCAAACCTAACCCAAACCTAACCCAAACCTAACCCAAACCTAACCCAAACCTAACCCAAACCTAACCCAAACCTAACCCAAACCTAACCCAAACCTAACCCAAACCTAACCCAAACCTAACCCAAACCTAACCCAAACCTAACCCAAACCTAACCCAAACCTAACCCAAACCTAACCCAAACCTAACCCAAACCTAACCCAAACCTAACCCAAACCTAACCCAAACCTAACCCAAACCTAACCCAAACCTAACCCAAACCTAACCCAAACCTAACCCAAACCTAACCCAAACCTAACCCAAACCTAACCCAAACCTAACCCAAACCTAACCCAAACCTAACCCAAACCTAACCCAAACCTAACCCAAACCTAACCCAAACCTAACCCAAACCTAACCCAAACCTAACCCAAACCTAACCCAAACCTAACCCAAACCTAACCCAAACCTAACCCAAACCTAACCCAAACCTAACCCAAACCTAACCCAAACCTAACCCAAACCTAACCCAAACCTAACCCAAACCTAACCCAAACCTAACCCAAACCTAACCCAAACCTAACCCAAACCTAACCCAAACCTAACCCAAACCTAACCCAAACCTAACCCAAACCTAACCCAAACCTAACCCAAACCTAACCCAAACCTAACCCAAACCTAACCCAAACCTAACCCAAACCTAACCCAAACCTAACCCAAACCTAACCCAAACCTAACCCAAACCTAACCCAAACCTAACCCAAACCTAACCCAAACCTAACCCAAACCTAACCCAAACCTAACCCAAACCTAACCCAAACCTAACCCAAACCTAACCCAAACCTAACCCAAACCTAACCCAAACCTAACCCAAACCTAACCCAAACCTAACCCAAACCTAACCCAAACCTAACCCAAACCTAACCCAAACCTAACCCAAACCTAACCCAAACCTAACCCAAACCTAACCCAAACCTAACCCAAACCTAACCCAAACCTAACCCAAACCTAACCCAAACCTAACCCAAACCTAACCCAAACCTAACCCAAACCTAACCCAAACCTAACCCAAACCTAACCCAAACCTAACCCAAACCTAACCCAAACCTAACCCAAACCTAACCCAAACCTAACCCAAACCTAACCCAAACCTAACCCAAACCTAACCCAAACCTAACCCAAACCTAACCCAAACCTAACCCAAACCTAACCCAAACCTAACCCAAACCTAACCCAAACCTAACCCAAACCTAACCCAAACCTAACCCAAACCTAACCCAAACCTAACCCAAACCTAACCCAAACCTAACCCAAACCTAACCCAAACCTAACCCAAACCTAACCCAAACCTAACCCAAACCTAACCCAAACCTAACCCAAACCTAACCCAAACCTAACCCAAACCTAACCCAAACCTAACCCAAACCTAACCCAAACCTAACCCAAACCTAACCCAAACCTAACCCAAACCTAACCCAAACCTAACCCAAACCTAACCCAAACCTAACCCAAACCTAACCCAAACCTAACCCAAACCTAACCCAAACCTAACCCAAACCTAACCCAAACCTAACCCAAACCTAACCCAAACCTAACCCAAACCTAACCCAAACCTAACCCAAACCTAACCCAAACCTAACCCAAACCTAACCCAAACCTAACCCAAACCTAACCCAAACCTAACCCAAACCTAACCCAAACCTAACCCAAACCTAACCCAAACCTAACCCAAACCTAACCCAAACCTAACCCAAACCTAACCCAAACCTAACCCAAACCTAACCCAAACCTAACCCAAACCTAACCCAAACCTAACCCAAACCTAACCCAAACCTAACCCAAACCTAACCCAAACCTAACCCAAACCTAACCCAAACCTAACCCAAACCTAACCCAAACCTAACCCAAACCTAACCCAAACCTAACCCAAACCTAACCCAAACCTAACCCAAACCTAACCCAAACCTAACCCAAACCTAACCCAAACCTAACCCAAACCTAACCCAAACCTAACCCAAACCTAACCCAAACCTAACCCAAACCTAACCCAAACCTAACCCAAACCTAACCCAAACCTAACCCAAACCTAACCCAAACCTAACCCAAACCTAACCCAAACCTAACCCAAACCTAACCCAAACCTAACCCAAACCTAACCCAAACCTAACCCAAACCTAACCCAAACCTAACCCAAACCTAACCCAAACCTAACCCAAACCTAACCCAAACCTAACCCAAACCTAACCCAAACCTAACCCAAACCTAACCCAAACCTAACCCAAACCTAACCCAAACCTAACCCAAACCTAACCCAAACCTAACCCAAACCTAACCCAAACCTAACCCAAACCTAACCCAAACCTAACCCAAACCTAACCCAAACCTAACCCAAACCTAACCCAAACCTAACCCAAACCTAACCCAAACCTAACCCAAACCTAACCCAAACCTAACCCAAACCTAACCCAAACCTAACCCAAACCTAACCCAAACCTAACCCAAACCTAACCCAAACCTAACCCAAACCTAACCCAAACCTAACCCAAACCTAACCCAAACCTAACCCAAACCTAACCCAAACCTAACCCAAACCTAACCCAAACCTAACCCAAACCTAACCCAAACCTAACCCAAACCTAACCCAAACCTAACCCAAACCTAACCCAAACCTAACCCAAACCTAACCCAAACCTAACCCAAACCTAACCCAAACCTAAACCCAAACCTAACCCAAACCTAACCCAAACCTAACCCAAACCTAACCCAAACCTAACCCAAACCTAACCCAAACCTAACCCAAACCTAACCCAAACCTAACCCAAACCTAACCCAAACCTAACCCAAACCTAACCCAAACCTAACCCAAACCTAACCCAAACCTAACCCAAACCTAACCCAAACCTAACCCAAACCTAACCCAAACCTAACCCAAACCTAACCCAAACCTAACCCAAACCTAACCCAAACCTAACCCAAACCTAACCCAAACCTAACCCAAACCTAACCCAAACCTAACCCAAACCTAACCCAAACCTAACCCAAACCTAACCCAAACCTAACCCAAACCTAACCCAAACCTAACCCAAACCTAACCCAAACCTAACCCAAACCTAACCCAAACCTAACCCAAACCTAACCCAAACCTAACCCAAACCTAACCCAAACCTAACCCAAACCTAACCCAAACCTAACCCAAACCTAACCCAAACCTAACCCAAACCTAACCCAAACCTAACCCAAACCTAACCCAAACCTAACCCAAACCTAACCCAAACCTAACCCAAACCTAACCCAAACCTAACCCAAACCTAACCCAAACCTAACCCAAACCTAACCCAAACCTAACCCAAACCTAACCCAAACCTAACCCAAACCTAACCCAAACCTAACCCAAACCTAACCCAAACCTAACCCAAACCTAACCCAAACCTAACCCAAACCTAACCCAAACCTAACCCAAACCTAACCCAAACCTAACCCAAACCTAACCCAAACCTAACCCAAACCTAACCCAAACCTAACCCAAACCTAACCCAAACCTAACCCAAACCTAACCCAAACCTAACCCAAACCTAACCCAAACCTAACCCAAACCTAACCCAAACCTAACCCAAACCTAACCCAAACCTAACCCAAACCTAACCCAAACCTAACCCAAACCTAACCCAAACCTAACCCAAACCTAACCCAAACCTAACCCAAACCTAACCCAAACCTAACCCAAACCTAACCCAAACCTAACCCAAACCTAACCCAAACCTAACCCAAACCTAACCCAAACCTAACCCAAACCTAACCCAAACCTAACCCAAACCTAACCCAAACCTAACCCAAACCTAACCCAAACCTAACCCAAACCTAACCCAAACCTAACCCAAACCTAACCCAAACCTAACCCAAACCTAACCCAAACCTAACCCAAACCTAACCCAAACCTAACCCAAACCTAACCCAAACCTAACCCAAACCTAACCCAAACCTAACCCAAACCTAACCCAAACCTAACCCAAACCTAACCCAAACCTAACCCAAACCTAACCCAAACCTAACCCAAACCTAACCCAAACCTAACCCAAACCTAACCCAAACCTAACCCAAACCTAACCCAAACCTAACCCAAACCTAACCCAAACCTAACCCAAACCTAACCCAAACCTAACCCAAACCTAACCCAAACCTAACCCAAACCTAACCCAAACCTAACCCAAACCTAACCCAAACCTAACCCAAACCTAACCCAAACCTAACCCAAACCTAACCCAAACCTAACCCAAACCTAACCCAAACCTAACCCAAACCTAACCCAAACCTAACCCAAACCTAACCCAAACCTAACCCAAACCTAACCCAAACCTAACCCAAACCTAACCCAAACCTAACCCAAACCTAACCCAAACCTAACCCAAACCTAACCCAAACCTAACCCAAACCTAACCCAAACCTAACCCAAACCTAACCCAAACCTAACCCAAACCTAACCCAAACCTAACCCAAACCTAACCCAAACCTAACCCAAACCTAACCCAAACCTAACCCAAACCTAACCCAAACCTAACCCAAACCTAACCCAAACCTAACCCAAACCTAACCCAAACCTAACCCAAACCTAACCCAAACCTAACCCAAACCTAACCCAAACCTAACCCAAACCTAACCCAAACCTAACCCAAACCTAACCCAAACCTAACCCAAACCTAACCCAAACCTAACCCAAACCTAACCCAAACCTAACCCAAACCTAACCCAAACCTAACCCAAACCTAACCCAAACCTAACCCAAACCTAACCCAAACCTAACCCAAACCTAACCCAAACCTAACCCAAACCTAACCCAAACCTAACCCAAACCTAACCCAAACCTAACCCAAACCTAACCCAAACCTAACCCAAACCTAACCCAAACCTAACCCAAACCTAACCCAAACCTAACCCAAACCTAACCCAAACCTAACCCAAACCTAACCCAAACCTAACCCAAACCTAACCCAAACCTAACCCAAACCTAACCCAAACCTAACCCAAACCTAACCCAAACCTAACCCAAACCTAACCCAAACCTAACCCAAACCTAACCCAAACCTAACCCAAACCTAACCCAAACCTAACCCAAACCTAACCCAAACCTAACCCAAACCTAACCCAAACCTAACCCAAACCTAACCCAAACCTAACCCAAACCTAACCCAAACCTAACCCAAACCTAACCCAAACCTAACCCAAACCTAACCCAAACCTAACCCAAACCTAACCCAAACCTAACCCAAACCTAACCCAAACCTAACCCAAACCTAACCCAAACCTAACCCAAACCTAACCCAAACCTAACCCAAACCTAACCCAAACCTAACCCAAACCTAACCCAAACCTAACCCAAACCTAACCCAAACCTAACCCAAACCTAACCCAAACCTAACCCAAACCTAACCCAAACCTAACCCAAACCTAACCCAAACCTAACCCAAACCTAACCCAAACCTAACCCAAACCTAACCCAAACCTAACCCAAACCTAACCCAAACCTAACCCAAACCTAACCCAAACCTAACCCAAACCTAACCCAAACCTAACCCAAACCTAACCCAAACCTAACCCAAACCTAACCCAAACCTAACCCAAACCTAACCCAAACCTAACCCAAACCTAACCCAAACCTAACCCAAACCTAACCCAAACCTAACCCAAACCTAACCCAAACCTAACCCAAACCTAACCCAAACCTAACCCAAACCTAACCCAAACCTAACCCAAACCTAACCCAAACCTAACCCAAACCTAACCCAAACCTAACCCAAACCTAACCCAAACCTAACCCAAACCTAACCCAAACCTAACCCAAACCTAACCCAAACCTAACCCAAACCTAACCCAAACCTAACCCAAACCTAACCCAAACCTAACCCAAACCTAACCCAAACCTAACCCAAACCTAACCCAAACCTAACCCAAACCTAACCCAAACCTAACCCAAACCTAACCCAAACCTAACCCAAACCTAACCCAAACCTAACCCAAACCTAACCCAAACCTAACCCAAACCTAACCCAAACCTAACCCAAACCTAACCCAAACCTAACCCAAACCTAACCCAAACCTAACCCAAACCTAACCCAAACCTAACCCAAACCTAACCCAAACCTAACCCAAACCTAACCCAAACCTAACCCAAACCTAACCCAAACCTAACCCAAACCTAACCCAAACCTAACCCAAACCTAACCCAAACCTAACCCAAACCTAACCCAAACCTAACCCAAACCTAACCCAAACCTAACCCAAACCTAACCCAAACCTAACCCAAACCTAACCCAAACCTAACCCAAACCTAACCCAAACCTAACCCAAACCTAACCCAAACCTAACCCAAACCTAACCCAAACCTAACCCAAACCTAACCCAAACCTAACCCAAACCTAACCCAAACCTAACCCAAACCTAACCCAAACCTAACCCAAACCTAACCCAAACCTAACCCAAACCTAACCCAAACCTAACCCAAACCTAACCCAAACCTAACCCAAACCTAACCCAAACCTAACCCAAACCTAACCCAAACCTAACCCAAACCTAACCCAAACCTAACCCAAACCTAACCCAAACCTAACCCAAACCTAACCCAAACCTAACCCAAACCTAACCCAAACCTAACCCAAACCTAACCCAAACCTAACCCAAACCTAACCCAAACCTAACCCAAACCTAACCCAAACCTAACCCAAACCTAACCCAAACCTAACCCAAACCTAACCCAAACCTAACCCAAACCTAACCCAAACCTAACCCAAACCTAACCCAAACCTAACCCAAACCTAACCCAAACCTAACCCAAACCTAACCCAAACCTAACCCAAACCTAACCCAAACCTAACCCAAACCTAACCCAAACCTAACCCAAACCTAACCCAAACCTAACCCAAACCTAACCCAAACCTAACCCAAACCTAACCCAAACCTAACCCAAACCTAACCCAAACCTAACCCAAACCTAACCCAAACCTAACCCAAACCTAACCCAAACCTAACCCAAACCTAACCCAAACCTAACCCAAACCTAACCCAAACCTAACCCAAACCTAACCCAAACCTAACCCAAACCTAACCCAAACCTAACCCAAACCTAACCCAAACCTAACCCAAACCTAACCCAAACCTAACCCAAACCTAACCCAAACCTAACCCAAACCTAACCCAAACCTAACCCAAACCTAACCCAAACCTAACCCAAACCTAACCCAAACCTAACCCAAACCTAACCCAAACCTAACCCAAACCTAACCCAAACCTAACCCAAACCTAACCCAAACCTAACCCAAACCTAACCCAAACCTAACCCAAACCTAACCCAAACCTAACCCAAACCTAACCCAAACCTAACCCAAACCTAACCCAAACCTAACCCAAACCTAACCCAAACCTAACCCAAACCTAACCCAAACCTAACCCAAACCTAACCCAAACCTAACCCAAACCTAACCCAAACCTAACCCAAACCTAACCCAAACCTAACCCAAACCTAACCCAAACCTAACCCAAACCTAACCCAAACCTAACCCAAACCTAACCCAAACCTAACCCAAACCTAACCCAAACCTAACCCAAACCTAACCCAAACCTAACCCAAACCTAACCCAAACCTAACCCAAACCTAACCCAAACCTAACCCAAACCTAACCCAAACCTAACCCAAACCTAACCCAAACCTAACCCAAACCTAACCCAAACCTAACCCAAACCTAACCCAAACCTAACCCAAACCTAACCCAAACCTAACCCAAACCTAACCCAAACCTAACCCAAACCTAACCCAAACCTAACCCAAACCTAACCCAAACCTAACCCAAACCTAACCCAAACCTAACCCAAACCTAACCCAAACCTAACCCAAACCTAACCCAAACCTAACCCAAACCTAACCCAAACCTAACCCAAACCTAACCCAAACCTAACCCAAACCTAACCCAAACCTAACCCAAACCTAACCCAAACCTAACCCAAACCTAACCCAAACCTAACCCAAACCTAACCCAAACCTAACCCAAACCTAACCCAAACCTAACCCAAACCTAACCCAAACCTAACCCAAACCTAACCCAAACCTAACCCAAACCTAACCCAAACCTAACCCAAACCTAACCCAAACCTAACCCAAACCTAACCCAAACCTAACCCAAACCTAACCCAAACCTAACCCAAACCTAACCCAAACCTAACCCAAACCTAACCCAAACCTAACCCAAACCTAACCCAAACCTAACCCAAACCTAACCCAAACCTAACCCAAACCTAACCCAAACCTAACCCAAACCTAACCCAAACCTAACCCAAACCTAACCCAAACCTAACCCAAACCTAACCCAAACCTAACCCAAACCTAACCCAAACCTAACCCAAACCTAACCCAAACCTAACCCAAACCTAACCCAAACCTAACCCAAACCTAACCCAAACCTAACCCAAACCTAACCCAAACCTAACCCAAACCTAACCCAAACCTAACCCAAACCTAACCCAAACCTAACCCAAACCTAACCCAAACCTAACCCAAACCTAACCCAAACCTAACCCAAACCTAACCCAAACCTAACCCAAACCTAACCCAAACCTAACCCAAACCTAACCCAAACCTAACCCAAACCTAACCCAAACCTAACCCAAACCTAACCCAAACCTAACCCAAACCTAACCCAAACCTAACCCAAACCTAACCCAAACCTAACCCAAACCTAACCCAAACCTAACCCAAACCTAACCCAAACCTAACCCAAACCTAACCCAAACCTAACCCAAACCTAACCCAAACCTAACCCAAACCTAACCCAAACCTAACCCAAACCTAACCCAAACCTAACCCAAACCTAACCCAAACCTAACCCAAACCTAACCCAAACCTAACCCAAACCTAACCCAAACCTAACCCAAACCTAACCCAAACCTAACCCAAACCTAACCCAAACCTAACCCAAACCTAACCCAAACCTAACCCAAACCTAACCCAAACCTAACCCAAACCTAACCCAAACCTAACCCAAACCTAACCCAAACCTAACCCAAACCTAACCCAAACCTAACCCAAACCTAACCCAAACCTAACCCAAACCTAACCCAAACCTAACCCAAACCTAACCCAAACCTAACCCAAACCTAACCCAAACCTAACCCAAACCTAACCCAAACCTAACCCAAACCTAACCCAAACCTAACCCAAACCTAACCCAAACCTAACCCAAACCTAACCCAAACCTAACCCAAACCTAACCCAAACCTAACCCAAACCTAACCCAAACCTAACCCAAACCTAACCCAAACCTAACCCAAACCTAACCCAAACCTAACCCAAACCTAACCCAAACCTAACCCAAACCTAACCCAAACCTAACCCAAACCTAACCCAAACCTAACCCAAACCTAACCCAAACCTAACCCAAACCTAACCCAAACCTAACCCAAACCTAACCCAAACCTAACCCAAACCTAACCCAAACCTAACCCAAACCTAACCCAAACCTAACCCAAACCTAACCCAAACCTAACCCAAACCTAACCCAAACCTAACCCAAACCTAACCCAAACCTAACCCAAACCTAACCCAAACCTAACCCAAACCTAACCCAAACCTAACCCAAACCTAACCCAAACCTAACCCAAACCTAACCCAAACCTAACCCAAACCTAACCCAAACCTAACCCAAACCTAACCCAAACCTAACCCAAACCTAACCCAAACCTAACCCAAACCTAACCCAAACCTAACCCAAACCTAACCCAAACCTAACCCAAACCTAACCCAAACCTAACCCAAACCTAACCCAAACCTAACCCAAACCTAACCCAAACCTAACCCAAACCTAACCCAAACCTAACCCAAACCTAACCCAAACCTAACCCAAACCTAACCCAAACCTAACCCAAACCTAACCCAAACCTAACCCAAACCTAACCCAAACCTAACCCAAACCTAACCCAAACCTAACCCAAACCTAACCCAAACCTAACCCAAACCTAACCCAAACCTAACCCAAACCTAACCCAAACCTAACCCAAACCTAACCCAAACCTAACCCAAACCTAACCCAAACCTAACCCAAACCTAACCCAAACCTAACCCAAACCTAACCCAAACCTAACCCAAACCTAACCCAAACCTAACCCAAACCTAACCCAAACCTAACCCAAACCTAACCCAAACCTAACCCAAACCTAACCCAAACCTAACCCAAACCTAACCCAAACCTAACCCAAACCTAACCCAAACCTAACCCAAACCTAACCCAAACCTAACCCAAACCTAACCCAAACCTAACCCAAACCTAACCCAAACCTAACCCAAACCTAACCCAAACCTAACCCAAACCTAACCCAAACCTAACCCAAACCTAACCCAAACCTAACCCAAACCTAACCCAAACCTAACCCAAACCTAACCCAAACCTAACCCAAACCTAACCCAAACCTAACCCAAACCTAACCCAAACCTAACCCAAACCTAACCCAAACCTAACCCAAACCTAACCCAAACCTAACCCAAACCTAACCCAAACCTAACCCAAACCTAACCCAAACCTAACCCAAACCTAACCCAAACCTAACCCAAACCTAACCCAAACCTAACCCAAACCTAACCCAAACCTAACCCAAACCTAACCCAAACCTAACCCAAACCTAACCCAAACCTAACCCAAACCTAACCCAAACCTAACCCAAACCTAACCCAAACCTAACCCAAACCTAACCCAAACCTAACCCAAACCTAACCCAAACCTAACCCAAACCTAACCCAAACCTAACCCAAACCTAACCCAAACCTAACCCAAACCTAACCCAAACCTAACCCAAACCTAACCCAAACCTAACCCAAACCTAACCCAAACCTAACCCAAACCTAACCCAAACCTAACCCAAACCTAACCCAAACCTAACCCAAACCTAACCCAAACCTAACCCAAACCTAACCCAAACCTAACCCAAACCTAACCCAAACCTAACCCAAACCTAACCCAAACCTAACCCAAACCTAACCCAAACCTAACCCAAACCTAACCCAAACCTAACCCAAACCTAACCCAAACCTAACCCAAACCTAACCCAAACCTAACCCAAACCTAACCCAAACCTAACGGTTCAGTTGTATCTTTAAGTTTACAAAGTTATAGCTGCTGTTTTTATCGGTACAATTTGCTTGGGATAACATTAATTTCATTACACGTTAAGTTGGTCACTTATATCTATTCAAATAATTAGTTCTTTATTTTTTGAATGAATTCATTGCCAATATCATACTATGGGCCAATTCTTTCCAAATTTTCAGATTTTTCAATTCAGTGTTTTAATATTTAAGAGTGTTTTAGATTCTAGAGGGATTTTAGATTTGTCATAAAATTTGTTTTTTAGATTATTATTAGGATGAAATTATTTCTTATTATTTATTAATCACGAAATCTGGAAGGTAGATTTTATTATATTCTAGCGCTACAAAAGAGATGATTATAACATTTTCATCGACTTTTCCCTACTTATACCTCACTGTTGTTAGCGCATCGCCTGCCGCCCGGCCAATTCAACAACTCAGTGGCGCATTATTAGCTTGCGGCGCTCGTCGAGGCGGATTCTTTGCGTGGATCCGAGCGTTCCTGTACACCATCTGAGGTACGCCAGGAACCTGCCACCAGAGCTACTTATATTTTTGTTTAATTGAAAGGGATTATCTATCCCGTTCTGTTTCAAAGAAAAAATTTACAAGTTATGTTTTTATTGTTTATTTCATTTTACAACTATAACCGTCGTACAAACCAGGATGAGGGAAGTCGCTGCGTGCAGGCGGCGCGCGCGCCCGGCCGCGGCGGCGGGGACCGGCCGGCTCGAGGCGAGCTGCAGCGCGGGCGCGGGCGCGGGCGGAGCGGGCGCAAGCGGAGCGGGCGCGGGCGGAGCGGGCGCGGGCGGAGCGGGCGCGGGCGGAGCGGGCGCGGGCGGAGCGGGCGCGGGAACGGGCGGAGCGGGCGGCGGCGGCTCCTCGGCCGCGTAGTCGGCTGCGTTGTCGCCGTACTCGCCCGCCTTCAAGCGCACGCGGGGAGTTCGGGGCTGAGCCGCCTACGGTGTTCGTATGCATCACACTCTGCTACGCCGCAGTGAATCGTCAGCGATTCCACTTTACTAGATGCGTTTCCAATTTTAATCCGATCGATCCGGTCCGTCGATACTACGTACTACTGTCCGGACAAGTTTTCGGGAATATAACGCATACGAACTACACAGGTAGTATATTCCGATCTCTTATAGAGTGGGTGAATAGTATTTTCTGGGTTATTTTATTTTATTTACTATGAATTTTTACCATTAGGTACGTTTTAAAATAACACTTTCGATGATAATTATTTAGGAACACATATTTTATACCCAAATCGTAAAAGTTCATTCACATAAAATATACCTTAAAATCGACGCGATTCGGTTCGAAATCTACTGCGGGTCGTCGTCTCGACTCGTCGCCGGCGGTGGTGGCGGCGGGCGGCGCGGTGCGGCGCGGCGCGGGCGGCGCGGGCGACGCGGGGCGGGCGGAGCGCGCGGTCGCGGTGGCGCCTGCAATGCAGCAGCGTCGTCAAACACGTTGCACGCGGCGACGGCGCGGACGACGTGCGAGGCGGCAGTCGGCACTCACTCGAGGCGCGGTCGCTGCGGTCGGGCGACGCGAGGTCGGCGCGGTCGCTGCGGTCGGGCGACGCGAGGTCGGCGCGGTCGCTGCGGTCGGGCGGCGCGGGGTCAGCGCGGTCGGTGTCCGCCGGCGACAGCAGACGCTGCTCGGTGCACAGCGAGGCGCACTCGCCGCTATCACACGTTACCAAAAATTAAACAAAATATGTTATTATTTACTTGAGAATTAAACAAGTATTAAGATAATTACTGCATTCTCGAACACTTCGCTCTTCTGTCTGTCCATGCGTCGGTAAATACATTTTTAATCGTCTCTAGACTCTCTAGTAATTATAATTTTGTAATCAACAGTATGTTTGTGTCGGTATTCCAATATTACACACATACGAGTAGAAACCTTAATCCACGCGGACGAGGTCGCGGGTATCGGCCAGTATAAAATAAAAATGAAAGCGCCGGCCAGCGGCCGCCCACGCGTTAGAACGACTCGTACCGGCCGCACTGGCGCAGCGTGTGCGCGCAGTGCAGGAAGTGCCGCCAGCGCGCCACGCTCTGCGCCGCCAGCGTGTCGCCGCACGCCGCGCCCGCGCCCAGCGCGCTCAGCACGCCGCGCAGCTTGCCGCCGCACACCACGCCGCCGCCCAGGTCGCGCTGCGGACACACGCGCCCTGTACTGAGCCGCTCACGCGGGGCCGCGGCGCACCGGGCGGCGGCTCACCTCGCACAGCTCGTCGCCCACCAGGCACAGCAGGCGCGCGCGCGACGCCGCCCAGTGCGGCACGCGCGCCGCGCAGCGCGACTCCGGCGCGACCCGCACGCCGCACACGCGGAAGCGCGCGCGCGGCGAGTCGCGGCCGGCGCGCGGCGGCAGGGCGCGCACGGCGTGGCAGCGCGACGCGTTGTCGGCGCGCGCGTCTGTCTCCATGAGGATGGGCTGCGCGCGCGCGGCGCGGCCGAACGGCTCCTCCAGCTCGAGCACGGCCATGTCGAGCGCGGGGTCGGCGGCGTCGCGCCCGTCGCCCGCCAGCGCCACGCGCGCCACGCGCCGCGCGCCCGCCCCCGGCGCCACGCGTCCACGCGTCTCGCCCGCCGCGCCCGCCAGCGCCGCCGCCAGCGCCCACAGCTCGCGACGCGGGCCGCGTGCGCGCGCACACCGCGCCGTGGTGACGCCCACGCGCAGCGACACGAGCGACGCGGCGCAGCGCCGCCCGTCCTCGTGCTCCAGCACCATCTGCGGGGAGGCGGCGGCTGCAGGCTCGGCGCCAACGCGACCGATCGCTACCGACGCACCTCGGCGAGCCACTATTAGGTACGGGGTGGTAACCTAGCACACGGGTCTTCGGAATCCTTTTCGAAGGATCTGGGGTTCGAACCCCGGGCACGGAATAGGTACACGATCCAGGCGAGCGCCGGGAACTTTACGGAGTTAGGTTAGGTGGCGACGCGCCGCTCGGCCGGCGGTTCTGCGGGTCGGGCGGCGCGGGTCGGGCGGCGCGGGCGCGGCGGTCACCATGAAGGGCGCGGGGTCGCTGTCGTCGTCGTCGTCATCGTCGTCGTCGCGGGCCGCGGCCGCCGCGAGGCGCGCGCCCAGCAGCGCCGCCAGCAGCAGCAGCGCGCCGCGGCGCCGCATCGCGCCGCTCCCGCGCGCCCGACGCGGTACTGACGGTATTCAAGCGGAGGAGGAGGGCGCGAGGAAGCGGGCCTTCGAAACTGCCAAATCGGGAGTAATACTCGAAGTAAGTATAGGTACGAATATAAAATATCTCAGCAAAATATCAGAGAATATAATCACTACGTTCTACAAAATATATTATATAGGTAATATTGTGCGGTGAAGTTTGCGTGACGTCTGTCTATTTTCTTCTAGAAGATTAGATAGCGGGTGGATAGCGGTCGGTGGGTATCTTTGTAGGTAGGTACTCGTAGGTCACCACACGTGCCAACATAAGGCCAACGTTATTTGTTCCGAACCGAGAACAATTATTATTAATCTTATTTCGTAATCATTCAGACAGTGCCGTAAATAGCCTTTTCTGCGCCCTGTGCGAGTTTCTATAACTGCGCCCTTGTTTTTTTTAGATATTGAAGGTACCCTAGCTAGAGCAATGCTATGTATAGGCCTACTTTATTTCATTCAGGGTGATAAAATAAAGCACAAGGAACTTGGGTATTGGTGGACCAATCATCTAATATTTTGGAAGAAAAATCTATTTTTTTAAAGAACTAGAACTGATGTGGGCGTTTGCTCACATCAGTTCTAGTGGCGCAGCGGGAACTTATCAGGAGCAAACCGAAAAAATAATAGTCCTGCCTGGTCTGGCCACTCTTGCGCCCCCCAGAGTCTACGCCCTGTGCCTGGGCACCGGTGGCACCGCCCTACTTACGGCACTGCGTTCAGAACCTTAAATTCAAATTCAAAATTTATTTATTTCATGTAGGCTACCTTGTAGCACTTATGACACGTCATAAATCTACCACCGGTTCGGAATGCAGATTCTGCTGAGAAGAATCGGCAAGAAACTCAGCAGTTGCTCTTTTCAAAAAATAAAATAATTTTACAATAAGTAACCAAACTAAGCTATGTATACAGTGCTTCGACAGTGAAGCTTCAAAAATGCAATACATATAATCCAACACGTCAACATGGGAAGACAAAGCAGACCCATTCCCGTTGGTAGCACCCGTTCACGAGCACGACGCATGATGCAGCCGTCGCTTCGCTCAACCATATTTGAGGGAACGTAACAACCCGCACCACACGACACCACCACAGAAGTGTTAGAGAAGAGAGCATGACATACTTAGGCCACCCATGTTAAGATGCCCTATCTATATTTACTCTTTGGTTAAGACATCGAATTGAGTACCAACATTAAAATAGGGTGACCAACCCAATTGCTAGCACTGCACCAGTTTATTCGCACTTTAGCAAAAAAGATTAAAATATAAGTTTCTGGTTGTAGTTTTTAAATTTTCAGATTAAAAAATATTTAAGGGAATTCATATTTTTCACAATCGAAACCTTTCTAATCTGGAAAGTTTTAAAATGACGTCAGTATTGTAGTTGAAAGATATTGTTCTGGAGTTCCTGAAGTTTTCGGCCATTTTGACTGATCGACTTACCCGTCAGTACTAACCAGTAGTTAATCCCGTATGTGCTAATAATTGGAGACTGGGTCATTTTTAGGGTTCCGAAAAAAAACTTCGGAACCCTTATAGGATCACTCCGTTGTCCGTCTGTCTGTCAGTGTGTCACCACCGTTTTTCTCGAAAACGGCTTATGATACTAAGTCGAAATTTATACTGAATATAAAGTTCAATGGTCTCGTAGTGTTTTAAGAATATCAAGCTTATAGCTTAACTCAGTGAAAAGTTACAGCTTTAAAACCACGGCTTTCTCACTATTAAAACAAATTAAGGGACATCTTCCAAAAATCGTTTCTTTCCACACCTAATTCTTAGTTTCATAGTAAGTCCCGTTATATTTTACAAACACCAGTAAGTATTAAAATTTTGCAAATTACGGAGATTTTGCCACCTCTAAACCATATAATAGTACCTAAAACAGTCAAAAAAACAAAAAAAAAAAACGATAACTTACTATGGCTTTTAAATTAATTGCAACGCTAAAGCTAAAGCAAACTATCGGATGCGTCCGCAAGCCGCGACTATAGCTGCGACTGACAAGTGTGCACAGTCGTTTGAGATCAGCAGGCCCATATTTCTATCGGACATCCGAACGCTCAAGGATCGCCAAAGGTTACGTTCGCGACTACGCCCGATATAGTGTCTAAAGTTCAATGGAATTTACTATCCAGCCGCGGCTTACGTGTCCGTTAGTTTGTTCAAAGCTTAACTTTTTACGCGTCACGTCCACATGTCACTTGTCACAACTACAGATTCACAGAACACTAATAGAATTTTTTTTTCTACTACAGATTATTATTACAACTTTTTTACACTGACCTCTAGAATTAATCTATGAAAGTATTGATTTGTTGCTAACTTTTGTATAGGTATTGTTTCGGCGCATACGCCGTGAACGCGTCGGTTGTGTACTTCTGTCAAACGGCTGTCAAAATTATAAATGTCAAAGTGAGAAAAAATTCAATTGTCATTCGTAATCGAAAATTAATTAAAAAGCAACCAATATCCAAAGTTGGTCCTTTTATTTTCTGCCCATTGTCTGCCTAAACAGACATATTGGTGGCCCATGAGGGGAACTAAAAGGCGTGAGCCAGCGGTACATCGAGGATATCGCATCACGAAGAGAAAACAACGAGAAAACAACAAGATAAGTGTCCTTCCTTTGTCCAACATCTTCCATACTAATTTCCCGAAATATTGTCCAAAGGTTATTGATAATTGTACTCATTTGTGTAAACGAAGTTTTTTTTCATTATTCCGAGCATATATTAGGCAAAATTGGCGTAAATTAACGTAAAATAGTGACAAAATCGAGATCGAAAAATTTATTAACCTACCTACTTTTGGTGAACCGAAATTATTAAATTGCCTAAATCTCAGTAATTATTGTTAAAATCTTAGTAAATTCTCATGAATTAGTTGTAATTCAGTATATTCTAAGCCCTCACAAATAGTTTTTGCTTAACATTTGTGTTTCGTAAAAATAAATCTTAACATAAGGGTGACCGCACATTGACTTGTTACTACCGACTCGTTTCGTGAACTTTCTTTGCCGAAAATACTGAGAATTTTCGCCGACTACTTCCAGGTTGTGGTCATCATTGCGCGACGCGACTGCTGCGCGAAAGCAGCATCTAAAGAACGCGCGCGGTGCGTGTATTGCGGAGTGTTTGGTGGCCAGGCCGGCCTTCTAATCAGCAGGCGAGACCGAAACGAGGAGCGTGAGCGTTTTTATTATTTTATTTAGTTCAACAAGTACAGTTTATTATTTGATTACCTAACGCCAAATAACTGACAATGTCTATTGAAAGTAATAAGAAACAGTGCTTAAAGGAATTGATTGTTAAGCGATCGTCCACCAAAGGACAGATCACTAAATTTAAAAATTATTTAAGTAGTCTTTCGAGTGAATCCGAGTTGAATAATATTCAATTAACTGAGTTGAATCTGAAATTAGCAAAGTTCGAGGCATTGTCGGTTAGGTTCGATGACTTGCAAAATGAAATCGAGGTTTTAAGTCCGGAGAATATTTCTGTTGAAATTGATGAACGTGAATCCATTGAAAATGAGATCATTATAAACATTGCCACTGCCAAAACATTGGTAGAACAATTCACGAAAAGGGCTGAGTGTGAACATACGAAACATGGATCATTTCTTGACAATTCTTGCCGTTCAGAGAATCAAGAAATTGGTTTAAAATTGCCTCGTATTGAAATAGCTAAATTTGATGGCGCGTATTTTCGCTGGTTAGAGTTCCGCGATACGTTTGAAGGCTTAATTCATAAGAATTCGCATCTCTCCGATATACACAAGTTCCACTACCTTATTTCATATTTAGTAGGCGATGCAGCGCGAATCATTTCAAACTTAGAAGTTTCCTCGGCGAATTATTCTGAAGCGTGGAACTTGCTATGCAGTCGATACAATAACAAAAGGATTTTGATAAATCATCATTTAAATTCATTATTTAATTTTAAGCAAATTCCACGTGAATCAGAGAGATCCTTAAGATTTTTAGTCGATCATGTGACAAAAAATTTGCGCGCACTGGCCAGTTTAGGACAACCAACGGACAAGTGGGACGTGCTTATTATTTTTATGTTGTCTGCAAAATTGGACAGCTCCACTTTAGCAAAATGGGAGGAGCACCGAAACAGTTTAGACGGTGACACTCCAACCTTAGATCAATTTTTTAAATTCATGATTGATCGTGCAGACGTGTTAGAGGCCTTAAATCGTACAGGTAGGCACGACGGCTCCGGTCTTAAGCCCCATGTAAATACTGTGCGTAACAATTCCACTCCAAACGATAATTATAACAAGCAGCAGTCGTCTTATACCAAATCATTTTCAACCTCAACTAGTAAGTTTAAAAAATCAACCAATGGTCTGTCGTGTATCATATGCGATGGCAACCATAGAATTTACGATTGTCCTACTTTTAAATCAAAGGGTATCGACGAACGGATGGATGAGGTTAAGAAGTACAAATTATGTGCGAACTGCTTACGTCAAGGTCATAATTCGAAGAATTGCCGCCTGCGCCCTTGTCATTGCGGGGAGCTCCACAATAATTTGCTCCATTATCCCAGTAACACTGTTAGTCACCCCACTACTATAGATGAAGCAGATAATAATATTGATTGTGAAGAATTGACAGTTACATTTTCTCAACAAAATTCAAGGCAAATTCTGTTATCAACAGCTATTATAGAAGTTACTAATCCATTGAACCAGCATAAGGTCAAGGTTAGAGCTCTGCTGGATTGTGGCAGCCAAATGTCATTTATATCCAAATCTTTAAAAAATAAATTAGATTTAAAATCAATGCCCATTGACTCACTTAAGGTCATAGGAATAGGGAACCATACTTCAGAAAATGTGTCAGAAAGCTGTAATTTACAGATTAAATCTATAAATAGTGAATTCAGTGCAAATATTTCATGTTTAGTGCTTAATGAATTAACAGGTGAGATGCCGAAATACCCTGTTAATGTTGATACTTTAAATCTACCTAAAAACGTTTTATTAGCTGACTCTAAGCTCAACAAGCAACTGCCAGTTGATATTTTAATAGGAGCGGATTTGTTTTGGGACATATTAGGTACCGAACAAATCTCACTCGGTCCAGGGAAACCGAGTTTGAGAAATTCTCGCTTAGGCTGGTTATTATCTGGTCCGATAGGCTCAGTGGTTGTCAACAAAGCCACCGTCTCAAATAGTGCGTTCGCTTCGGAACTATCAAATAAAGATAAACTTGAAGATTCACTTGCGAAATTTTGGGATCTAGAACAGGTACCCACAAGACACGTATTGAGCGAAAGCGATAAACTCTGTGAACTACATTTTGTTACACACACTCGTCGAGATGATACGGGTAGATTCTGTGTAAGGCTTCCGTTAAATGACACTCTCGACTGTCTCGGAGACACCTATAAATTGGCTCGAAAACGTTTTCATTATTTAGAAAAGCGATTCAAAAGAAACCCTGATTTAAAATCCGAGTACTCTAAGTTTATTTACGAATATGAAGCATTAGGGCATTCATCGTTAATTGAAAGAAAGGAAGTTAAGGAATCTGAACAAAGGTCTCCGGCATACTATCTATGTCATCACGCTGTTTTTAAACAGGAAAGTGAATCGACACGTCTACGTGTTGTCTTTGACGCATCGGCGGTTTCATCGTCAGGATTTGCTCTAAATGACATTTTAATGGTAGGTCCAAGACTACAAGACTCTCTTTTTGCCATATTGATTCGCGCTAGGCAATACAAATTTCTATTCACTGGTGACATTGAGAAAATGTATCGCCAAGTACTAGTAGACGAACAAGACCGCGATTTACAGCGCATCCTATGGCGAGATGATGAGTCATTACCTATCCAGATATTTAAGCTAAATACTCTTACTTACGGAACTGCAAGTGCGAGTTATTTAAGTACACGCTGTCTGTGGCAACTAGGTGAAGAGCAAAATGATAAGCTCATTAGGGATATCATACAAAGGGATTTTTACGTTGACGATTTAATCACCGGAGCTGATAATGAACGAGATTTAATCTATATTCAAAGATCAGTTGATAAGGCTCTAAAGTCTGGTTGTTTTAATTTAAGAAAATATAAAAGTAATATGCCGTCCATATTTGAAAAAATTGATATTAACAAGCAAGACAATTTAACTATAAGCGAATCATCGAGCACGCTCGGACTAGGCTGGACCCCATCTAGTGATACACTTCATTTCCCGACAAAATTGTCTTCTAAATGCGAAAAGATTACTAAACGGCTTATCATGTCCAATTCTTTCAAAATATTTGACCCATTAGGATTGCTGAGTCCATGCATAATTCAGGCTAAAATTATGTTGCAGAAATTGTGGAAAGCCAAAATTGATTGGGACGAGCCTGTTCCGGATGATATTAAAGTTCAGTGGCATAAGTTTGATGATAATTTAAATAATCTTTCACATATACGAATTCCGAGACGCACTATATGCGATTCTGCTGTAACTATAGAGCTGCACTCTTTTAGTGATGCTTCGGGAGTCGCGTTCGGAGCATGCGTGTACGTTCGATCTGTAGATCAGGATCATAAGGTAACGGTGCGGCTTCTATGTGCGAAATCTAAGGTTACCCGTTTACAGCCCACTACCATACCACGTCTAGAGCTATGTGCGGCTTTGCTCGCGGCGCGATTGATTAAAACGGTCCTCGATTCAATTAGGTACACCCCCGATCGAATTGTTTATTGGTGTGATTCCCAGGTAGTTCTTGGTTGGCTCAATGGTGATCCCACTAGACTAAAAACGTTTGTAGCCAATCGAGTTGGCGAAATCATTGAAACTACAAATGTCTCATCGTGGCGTTACGTTCCTACCGAATGTAATCCGGCAGATCTTATTTCTAGAGGTGTCGATGCTAACAAATTGATGTCCATGGATATTTGGTGGTCGGGTCCCAGCTTTTTGAGTAAAACCGAGACGGAGTGGCCAATCGCAAAGCCGACTTATGTTGACAAGTTACCTGAGTTGAAGTCGTATTCAGCCACAATAACAACACCTTTCATTGATTTTGATAAGTATTCTTCACTCAATAGACTACAAAGAGCTTATGCATATGTTTTACGATTTATTTTTAACTTAAAAAATCCTCAAAATAAACGTGTAGGCGTATTAACCGTAGATGAGTTACGTGAAGCGTTTCATTTACTTTGTATTATGGCTCAACGTGATTCATTCCCTGTGGAATACAACCTACTTATAAAGGGAAAATCCTTAAGCAGTAAAAGCAAAATCTTGATGCTTTCTCCTTTTATCGACAAAGATCACTTGATGCGGGTTGGCGGGCGTATAGAGGCGTCAAACTGTAAGTTTGAAAAAAAACACCCTATTCTGCTACATGGCAAGCATAGATTAAGCAAATTATACTTCGAAAGGGAGCACATAAATAGCATGCACGCAGGTCCACAATTGCTTTTAGCTACCATCCGCGAAAGTATATGGCCTATTAATGGCAGGCAGCTAGCGAGAAGAACCGCCAATACCTGTGTCAGATGCAGACGGGTAAGAGGTAAAACCTTGTATCCTAAAATGGGTGACTTACCTGCTCAGCGCATCAATCCGGATTTCCCTTTCTTGTCCGTTGGTATAGACTTTGCTGGCCCGTTTCATATTATAAACCGTAAAGGTCGTGGATGTCGTGTCATCAAATGTTATTTATGCCTTTTTGTGTGCCTCCGGTATAAGTGTATCCACTTAGAGGCAGTTAGCGATTTGACAAAGGATGCATTTATTATGACCTTACGACGTTACATCGCGCGCCGGGGAAAGCCAGCGGAAATACTAAGCGATAATGGCGGAAATTTTGTTGCCGCCGCTAAGGAAATCGGGAACTTTATCCAGAAAAACGTGGAGCCTTTATCTGATTTTGCAAGTCAGCAAGGTATTGAGTTTAAATTCATACCGGCTTACGCTCCTCATTTCGGCGGGATCTGGGAGGCAGGTGTAAAATCCGCGAAATTCCACCTAAAACGCGTCATTGGGAATAGTCATTTAACGTTTGAGGAAATTTCAACTTTGTTTGCGCAAGTAGAGGCAATTCTTAATAGCCGCCCTTTGTGCCCCCTGTCATCCTGTCCCAGTGATCTCCTTGCCCTAACTCCAGGACACTTTATCATTGGAAGGCCCTTGACTGCACTACCTTCACCAGTACCTGTCAACTGCAGCGACAACCAGCGAAAACGTTATGAACGACTGGAGAACATAAGACATCATTTCTGGCAACGATGGCAGAAGGAGTATCTGGCTGAGCTACAGCAAAGAACAAAATGGCGGAAGAATACCGCTCGTCTCAGCATTGGTGACATGGTGCTTTTATCTGAAGACTGTACGCCCCCGTTATGCTGGCGCTTAGGACGAGTTATACAGCTTATCCCTGGACCAGATGGAGTGGCAAGAGTTGCAGACGTCCAAACTACAAAGGGATGTGTGCGCCGCACGTTTACTCGTCTCTGCCCATTATTCGCTCCGGACGAACTGAAGGGTTGAAATCATTATTTCAACGGGGGGGAAGATGTTTCGGCGCATACGCCGTGAACGCGTCGGTTGTGTACTTCTGTCAAACGGCTGTCAAAATTATAAATGTCAAAGTGAGAAAAAATTCAATTGTCATTCGTAATCGAAAATTAATTAAAAAGCAACCAATATCCAAAGTTGGTCCTTTTATTTTTCTGCCCATTGTCTGCCTAAACAGACAGGTATAACAAAGTTAGCGACACTGCATTGATAAATGCAATTACTTTTAATATATTTCTCCACTATTACTTATTCATTTTTATTTATTCACTATTTATATTAGTTAATAAAATTATGGCGGTCAGTGCACCATTTGCAATATTATTAGTTCCAGAGACACTCGTATGTCAAATGTGGTGCTTCAAATTGATTCATAACTATTAAGGTATCTAATCATTGGTAGGTAGGTCTAGGTAGGTAGGTACCTGCAGAGACAGCCAGTCCAGTAGGTATTAATCATAGCATAGATTTCATAGAGGCGTAGACAGCTGTCTACGGTGTTCAAAGTTGGTTCAAAATTCAAACTTTCAAAGCCAAATTCAAACAAACAAAAGTTCAATAGTAGTTTGCACAAATAAGCATGGTTTATATTCTCTTGGAGACAAATAACATTTGATTTCTTGTTTTATATGTGGGATAGTTACATTACATTTTACAATATTAGTACTGAATCAGTGTTTTCTTTTAACTTTGTATGGAGGTGAACTTCGTATTCGAGACAGAGACTTAATGCATATACTTTAACTTTGTGAATTAAACCCATTATCAAAATGGACAATACTCCATCGCCAATGGATAATACGTCATCACCAATGTCGGTGAGTACCTACTTATTTATTTTAATCTCTCGCAAAGAAGCATTAGAAAGGGAAACTCAAACTACAACTCCCAAATTCATGCAGTTATCTAACTATAGAAATGCCTATCTATAGAAGACAGTCTCAGACTTAAGACCGAGTTAAAACTAGCTTGTTATTGTTACTGTTTTAATTAGTAATAATGCTAACCTAAAGGAGGTGGGTTGATAAGGCCCAAAATCCGCCCCTCATACACTCGAAAAAAAAAGTTCCAGATTCCGACAAATTGTAAATGTATTTATATACTTGAAGATATAAACTTTATTTTAATATAAAGTTTAGGTGATAAAAAAAATAGTAAGTTACAGAAAATATTACCCAAAAAGAGAGTGTTTCTTTTACTTTTCTTACATTTTCATACATTTTAGTCGTTTTTTAAGCTTTGATTTAATATTTTAGAATGAGGCGCTCCATGAACCAAAATAAATTAATACTCATATAAAAGCTTATAAAAAGGAGCATCATTATCAGTTACGTTAACCATGGTTCATGGAGCGCCTCATTCTAAAATATTAAATCAAAGCTTAAAAAACGACTAAAATGTATGAAAATGTAAGAAAAGTAAAAGAAACACTCTCTTTTTGGGTAATATTTTCTGTAACTTACTATTTTTTTTATCACCTAAACTTTATATTAAAATAAAGTTTATATCTTCAAGTATGTAAATACATTTACAATTTGTCGAAATCTGGAACTTTTTTTTTCGAGTGTATGAGGGGCGGATTTTGTTGCCTTATCAACCCACCTCCTTTTGTCCCATACCATTATAATAATTCCTTCAACAAGTTTATTTAAATAGGTATTCTTCATGTCAATATTATATAGAAGTATAGATAATTTATGTGTTGTACAACAATATATCATAATATAATCAGAGATAAGCCTAATTTATGCAAAGGCATTTGTTAAGTAACTTGCAAAACTGGCGTGCATTATAATTTTTTGGACAGGCCAGTTAAATAATCATTTGACAATAGAAAAAATAGAAGCACATTCTACTTTTGCTGCCAGCTAATTGCAAGTGCGCTCCCCACACTTATAGGAGACTTTAGTACGATGACAAGTTAACATGTCCTGACTTGTCTCGTTGAAAGGTTTGATGTAGGATTTGTTAAGAGTTTAATCTTAGCTTGCCAATTTACCAGTTACTTATATTATTTTAACAGTAATTATTTTTATTTCAGGTTACCAGAATACCAGACTATTACTAGAGTTTGCACTGCATGTTGGATTGCTGCTAGAAGAGATAATATATTCAGAAGTAAATGCAGCACAATGTCAATTTTTTGTTGTTGATATTTGGTTCCTTGAGTATGGATAATATTGATTATGAAGAATCCATACATATATCTGTACCTCCACACAACCCAGAGAACCTACAACTTTTAGGATTGTGTCACAAGCTCATATACATTCTGTGTTTACCTTGAGACATTATATATTTTTAGGATAAAATGTTGAATGCCTATTGGTGCCAATTGCAGTCAAAGAAATGTTATTAAACTGATATGCTGAGGCATTATTTTCAAATCACTGTGTAGTAAGCTCAATGTCAACCTTTGCTATGTTTATATATCACCTTTAGAATTAATGTGATTTAACTCAAAATTCCTGTAACTTCTGTTGTTGTAAAATGTATTTAACATTTAATATAATATGTATTACCAATCCATACGTATAAGATGATTAAGTATTAAGATAATTAACTTTTTTAATAGTTTTATTGGCAGAGATACATTCAATTTTACTCAACACTACTTTTTTGAAGTCTTGCTCATTTCCCACAAATTGCAATTTTTGAGTTAGGTCACTTTAATTCCAAAGTTTGTATCTCCTACTCACATTTTTTATAGGTAAGATAAACTTAATGAATAAATTAAATTGTTTTTATAATTTTGTATTATCAAAATACTGTATCAACCCCAAAATAATATAGTAGTAATAGGCAATTCATAGTTCAATCATTCAATCAATCAGTCATTAGTAGGTACCTAATTAATACATTGGTCAATAGTTTCGGAACCCTCAGTGCGCGAGTATGACTCGCACTTGACCGGTTATTCAATTTTATTTCAAATTCTTGTTGATTTAAGAAAAAAATCCTTAAAAAGTTCTTTAATTATATAAATTATTAAACAAGTAACCTTATGAACACAATTATTTAAAGAATTTGGTTAGATTTTAATTTAAAAAACATATTTGAAATTGGATAAACTCTTAAAGTGCTAATAATTGGGTCGGTCACCCTACTCATATTAAGACATGACTCTCAGCTCAGAATACATGCCATATAAATTTTTTTTTCGGTCGGGCATCAAATAATAGATTTATTATTTATTCGTAGGTAAGTAATTTTTATATGCCTCTGTATAGAATACACCCGTACAGTGTACACACACGCACAACAGTCGGGCGGCGGGCGCCAGGCGGGCGGGGAGGTGGGGCAAGAAAACACTCGTGTGAACATTCGACAGCGTTTAATGACAAGGTGCTAGCGGGCCGGCGGCGCGGGTTGCGCGGGTCGCTCGGGCGGCGGGCGCAGCTCGTCGGGCAGCGCGCGCAGGCGCAGCTGGCGCTCGAGCAGCGCGTCGGCCAGCGCGGGCGCGTCGCCGCCGCACCACGCCGCGCCGCGCACGTACACCCACTTGGCGAAGGGCACGGCGTCCAGCGCCGCGTACAGCGCGGCCTGCAGGCGCGGCCGCGGCGCGCGCGCCTCCGCCTCCAGCCGCAGCGCCCACAGCAGCGCGCCCGCCCCGCCCACCGCCGCGCGCCGCGCCAGCCGCACCAGCCGCTCCGCCTCTGCGGACACACACACGCACGCGTCAGAGCCGCCCACGCGCGCCACGCGCGCCACACGCGCCCCGCCACCGACACTCACCCGGCGGCGCGAAGTCGGCGAGCAGCGCGCGCGCCAGCAGCGGCAGCAGCGCGGCCAGCGCCGCCACGTCGCCGCGCGGCGCCAGCGCGCGCAGGCGCTGCGCCGCGCCGCCCGCGCCGCTCCACGCCCACAGCGGCGCGCCCGCGCTCTCTGCAACACGCGGCACGGTCAGCGATAGCGCGGTGCGCCCGACGCCGACATTGCTCGGGTCGGCTACTGAGTTTTATTTTTTACCGATCTTGACAGACTTAGGCGAGGAGTTTTAGTCTAATACTTTGGTCTATAAATTATTTTATTTATTTTATTTTATTTTATTTTACAGGAAAACTTACAGCTTATTAGAAAATTAAGAACTAGTTAATAAATACAAAAGAACAATTAAAGCTAATTACAAGTTTTCACAGATAGAAATCACACATGAGAAAGGAAAAAAAACACTCAACTGGGAGAAGGAAAAAT
Source organism: Hipparchia semele (assembly GCA_933228805.2). Lineage (NCBI taxonomy): Eukaryota > Metazoa > Arthropoda > Insecta > Lepidoptera > Nymphalidae > Hipparchia > Hipparchia semele. The sequence continues at coordinate 14,555,280 of OW121720.1, read as the reverse complement.
AAAAAGAAATACAGGGGGAACAAAAACCGAAAAAATTGTAAAGAATAATCAATCAATCAATAAAAACTATACAATGTGGGGTAAAAAAAGCAAAATTTTAGAAGTGGCCAACGAATTTCTTAACGAGGTTTACGAATTATTTATAAGCGTTAAAGAATTCGTTTGCCAGCGTTTTGCGAATGGTGGTGGCATTGATGCAAAAAAGGTCTAGATTTTTATTATTTTTACAAATTTTGTTAAAAGATAGGGCAGATCTGAGCATATATGGGTTTTTTCGAAAATTGGTATGTGAAGGTGGTGTGTGTAGAATAGAAAAGTTACGAGGATGTGCATTGATGGGGACTTTAAAGAATAACTTCTCAAGAAGCTGCGAACAATCAACTGTGTTGTTTACAATATTGATGAGGTAGGATAATATGTCACTTATATTTCTTCGAATGTTAAGTGGCAGTAGATGCAAATGGGCACATAGATCTTCATATTTCTTGTCAGATTTCAGTTTAAATTTAAATTTAAGAAATCGAGTAAATTTTTTCTGGATTCTTTCAATACGTTGAATATACACCTCATATTTGGGGTTCCAAATTTGAGATGCATATTCAAGGTTGCTTCTAACCAGGGCACAATAAAGAACTTTAATTGTTTTAAGTTTGGTGAAGTCTTTAGATGATCGGATTAAGAATCCCAACATTTTTGATGCCTTGTTCACAATTTGGTCCACATGTTTGTCATATAGTTTACTGTCGACTATTACACCTAAATCTCGCATAGAGGATACACGATCCAGTTCATGATTCTGTAACTTGTATATACGTTATGCTTACGCGTGAAGGATATGGCAAAGCATTTAGAAACATTAAGATCTAACCGATTAACTTTGCAATATCGATCGAGTCTAAAGAGATCATCCTGAAGAAGACTCTGGTCCCTGTAGTCGTTAACTACTCTAAAGATTTTCATATCATTATGGTGTAAATGTGTTCATTATCATTATGGTGTAAATTGTGTTCACTTTTTTTGTCTTTTATGTTATGTCTTTGCTTAATTAATCAATAAATTTCATTGGATTAGGGCCCAGGGCCCTCGATGGTGGCCCTGATTAGGTTAAGGTAGTTTATAGGGACTAACGTAGAATAAGTAATTGTTACTAACACATTCGGTACTAACATAGATTTAAGTTAATTTTGTACTAACAAATTATGGACAATACTTAGTCTGAAATAAAGATTTATTATTATATTATTATTATTATTATTAAAAAAATGAGTCCCGGCGGGCGCGCGACTCACCGAGCGCCAGATAGGCGTTGTCGGGAAAGAGCGGCAGCAGGTCGCGCGCCGCGGCGCCCGCGCGGCCCTCGCGCGCCGCCGCCGCCGCCAGCGCCGCGCCGCCCTCCTCCCAGTAGCGCGCCGCGGCGCCGCCGTCGCCGTCCTCCGCCTGCACACACACTCACCGAGCGCCAGATAGGCGTTGTCGGGAAAGAGCGGCAGCAGGTCGCGCGCCGCGGCGCCCGCGCGGCCCTCGCGCGCCGCCGCCGCCGCCAGCGCCGCGCCGCCCTCCTCCCAGTAGCGCGCCGCGGCGCCGCCGTCGCCGTCCTCCGCCTGCACACACGAACGCGCGGCTCTCAGGGTGCGGCGAGAACGCCCCGTGCGCCGCGCTCGGCGCGACGCGTACGCCTTCCTGCGAGAACACATTCGTCTAGCGACGTACGAGTTACGAGTAAAGCTAGGGACGCACCGCTCGCGACGCCTGCGCTCGCAGCCGCCGCAGCAGCTGTGCGCGGCGCAGCGGCGGCGCCAGCAGCGCGCGCGCCCGCGCCCACTCGCCCTCGCCCGGCAGCAGCACGCGCGCCGCGTCCTCGCCCGCGCCCGCGCCCGCGCCCGCGCCCGCGTCCGCGCCCGCGTCCAGCGCCGCCTCCAGCTCGTCGCAGCGCCGCTCGCACTGCGCACGACGAGCACTCGTGAATATCCTCCGTGAACACGCTTCGTGTAGCATTCAGTCGTAGCGCGGAGGTGTTCGCTCACCAGCTGCAGCGCGGCGGCCAGGTCGGCGGCGCTGGGCGCGGGCAGGCCGGCGGGCGGCGCGCGGCGCAGCACGGCGCTCACCAGCGCGCAGCTCCCGGCCGCGCTCGCCGCGCCGCTCAGCTCCGCCGCCACCCTGCGCAGCGCCGGGGTCAGTAGTGTCGCGGGGGGGGCGGCGCCCGGCCCGCGCGGCTCTCACCTGGCGACGTAGAGGCAGTGGTGGTGCGGCACGTCGGCGCGCTGCACGGCGGCGCGCAGCGCGGTGGCGGCGGCGGCGGCGGCGCGCTCCGGCCCCGCGGCGCGCCGCTCGAGCCGCGCGAACTCCGCGAAGGGCAGCGGGTGGTCGACGCGCCGCAGACAGTCGCGCGCGCGCCCGCGCAGCCGCGCCGCCTCCGCGCGCGAGCCGAGCGGCGCCAGCGCGCTCAGCCAGCGCACGCGCCAGCACACCAGCGCCAGCAGCGCGTCGCCGTGCACGCGCGCGCTCAGCGCGTCCCACAGCGCCTCCACCCAGCGCAGGTAGCCTGCGCCGGACCGATCGTACGCGACGGAAAGAAGATATAATAATACAGGGAAAAAGTAGCCCAAAAAATCCTCACGCAGCCCATTAGATATTTGCCCTATGACCGAATTACGGTCACTCGACCTTTTACAGGAGTTTGGACGAATTTTACAGGCCTCGAGGCATTTCTGTGCGTTTTGGTTTATCTGTAAATCCTTTGGAACTTGTGAGTGTCCTCGGCACCGAAGCCGCGCTGCGCAGGGTTGTTTATCGGCGAGAATTGCCTTACCCCGATTTAAACTGACCTTGGCACTAATTAAACACAACAATATTTAAGAGAAATGTGGAATTTTTTAAGAAAATATTGACAAAGCTGTGTTGAAGATGAGGATAAATTGGAAGTTTTAACCCCTAGCTTGCCTTCACTGGGGTGATATTTACAAGGCTATTGAAGGTTGTAAAAACACATTTTCGCCTGGTTGATCGAGCGAAACGATATCTTTGAGTCTACTTGAGTGAATTTGCACTTGTCCGTCGTTCTGTCAGAGCCTTATTGACCTAGCGAAGGCAGGTCTCCGAGTCTATTTGAGTGAATTTGCACTTGTCCGTCCATCTGTCAGAGCCTTATAATTTTTGAATTACTGAACGTAATTACTTCAAATATAAATAGACAGCTGCTCTCCGAGAATGAGAAAACATAAAATAATACGGCGGGGATACTGACCCGCGTCGTCGCTGAAGTAGTGCGGCGGGTCCTGCAGCAGCTGCAGCACGCGGCGCGCGGCGGCCGGCGGCACGTGCGCGCGGTGCTGCTCCGGCAGCTCGGCCGCCGCGTCCAGCAGCGGCAGCAGCGCCTCCGCGCCGTGCGCCGCCGCGCCCGCCGCGCCCGTCCAGCGCGCCGCCCACTGCGTGCCCGGCAGCAGCGGCACCTGCGCCAGCTGCAGCAGCCGCACCGCCAGCCGCAGCAGCTCGGCGGGCGCGCCGGCCGGCCGCAGCAGCTCGGCCACGTCGTGCGGCAGCGGCGCGCGCTGCGGGTCCGCGTCGCGCGCCGCGTGCGCCGGCGGCGCGTGCCAGTGCGCGGCGCCGCGCAGCCGCTCCACGCGCACCCACACGGCGCCCAGCGGCAGCCCGCTGCGCAGCGCCGCGTCCTCGAGCTCGCGCAGGTGACTCTCGGCGCGCTCGTGGGCGTCGCGCGGTGCGGGCGGCGGGAACGGCGCGGCGGCGTCGGGCGCGAAGTTCATGGCCACCGCGAGCTCGAGCAGCAGCGCCAGGCGCTCGGACAGGCCGGCGGCGCGCAGCAGCGAGCCGTGCGCGTGCAGCAAGCGCGGGTAGGCGGCCGGCAGCGCGCGCGTGTCGGCCAGCGCGGCGGCCGCGGCCGCGTCCAGTTGCGCCGCGTCGCCGCTCGGCGCCGCCGCCAGCGCCGGCAGCAGCGCCTCCCACAGCTCCGCGCGCACGCCCGGCGCCCGCTCTGCACGCACAGCGCTCGGGTCAGCGGGAGGCACGCGGGAGCGGGAGGCGCGGGGGAGCGGGAGGCGGAGGGGAGCGGCGCACCTCGGGCGAGCATGTCGCGCAGGCGGTCGAGCGCGGCGTGCGGCGGCAGCGCGCGGCGCAGCGCCGCCAGCAGGCGCGCGCGCAGTCGGGCGGCGGCCGGCAGGCGCGCCGAGCCCTCCTCGGCGGCCGCGAGCGCGGCGTCGGCGCCGCTGCACGCCTCCTGCAACAGCGCGGCGGTCAGCTCCGGGCGCGCGGGCCGGCTTCGGCCGCGGCGGGCCTCACCTGGAAGTCCACGAAGCTCTCCCAGAGCGCGACGTCGTGCGGCGCGCGCGCCAGCAGGCGGCGGAAGGCGGCCTGGCGCTCGGCGAGCGCGGGCGCGGCGGGCGCGTCGGGCGCGCGGCTGCTGTAGTAGCGCGCGCGCGGCTCGCGCACCGCCCGCGTCGACGCGGCACACGAGTACCTGCACACCGCACGCCAGTTTCACTTTCTATGTATGCAGACTATGCAATGGAAGCACAATAACTGTTTCGAGGACACTAATTTCATATTGTGATCTTTTAAGTTATGTAGAAGGTTGACATGCATTGATAGCATTTTAAAGCATTTGTATACAATCTATACAAATAAATAAAACAGCTATTTCTAACTACATACGAAAGTAAATACGATACTTATAAGAAAATAATTTTTAAATTTTTTGTTGCCACTAATCTCGGGAACGGCTGGACCGATTTTGACGGGACTTTCAGTGGTAGATAGCTGATATTATCGGGCGTAATATAGGCTACTTTTTAACCGATTTCCAAAAAGGAAAGGAGGAGGAGTTAAGTTTTTCTACTTCTGTATACCTATCAATATCTCCTTGATTTATTAACCGATTTGTGTGAATCTTTTTTTAATCTTCACAAAAACTTCGGTTTCCAACTCCTCAATCCTGATGCTGCAGTGGTACTGCCCCCCTAAACTGTGGAGATTTAGAAACTGTTGATTATTATTAATAGTTATTGTAGGTACCAAGTAAAGACACATCATTGAATTCCAGGACCCAACTCCTCAATCCTGATGCTGCAAGGGTTCTGCCCAACTAAGCTGTGGGGATTTAGGAACTGTCGATTGTGAATTGAAGAAGCGAATGAAGTCTCGGGCATCTGCTAGTACAAAATGAAGAACCAAGACCAATCCAATATACGAAATTATCTAGCAGTTATACAAGTACAACTGCTTAGAGGATAGAAAACTACTAAACAACCAACATGTGGACCAAAACCTTCGATAAGACCCATTGAGCAAGGCATCAGTGTTGGGTTTCTAAGTCTGTTTAACTAAAGATTTCACAAACTAATATATCGGTCTATGTTGAAACCGTACAATTCGCCCAGTCATCATTCACACATTATTATAAATACACTTTTCATTTATTTATTCAGTGCACATAACATCGCATCGCGCTCACATTACTGCTATAAGGTTATTATTAGCCTAAGTAGAGGCCAATAAACTTAGACTTCTACTCGAGCAGTTTCATTACTGTGCGGTCCTGAACCGTACAATATTGTATAACAAAGTTAATTGAAAAAAACACTCATCCTCTCACTTATGTAGTTCTTGTCGCACAACTCTGTATTACCCAAGATTTATGGTAGTTTCATATATTGATTACAGTTTAGTCGACACATTTGTAGTATAACATCAGGGCCTGCACCCGCTCTGTCGTCAACACAATACACTCAGTCTCACTCCGGTCTGCCGGGGTAGTAGAGCGTGGACACGCGCAGGTTGCCGCGGTCCAGCTTGCGGTCCAGGTAGAAGTCCGTGCACTCGTCCGGCGCGCTCAGTCGCCGCGCCTTGCTCGCCGGCTCCTCACGCCGCTCGGGACACTCGCGAGACCGCTCGTCGTCGCCGTCGCTCGCCAACAGTTGGGCCTCGGAACATTCCGCTGGCCACTCATCCGACTGTCCGCTTACTGAAATGAAAAGTACCCCGTCAACGCGGAGTCGCGACTCGCGCCGGCGGCAGGTATGAGGTCAAGAAAACACATTTACGCGAGTCCTCCGCAACATATTCGGTATCTTGTTTCGACGAGGAGTACGCTGGGAACAGTGCCATTAGTGGTCATTTACTTATCTAATTTTATTTACAACTATAAAGTTCATTATCTTTCAGAATCTTTGGTAAATATAACTTCTTATTTGAACCACATTTGAACCTATTTGGCTATTTCAATTTGATGCACAGAAGCCAAGAGAATGTAATCACTCCGTGCACAGAAGCCAACACAGAAGCACAGATTTGATGTTTGGAATTGGGAGTTTAAGTTTATCTAATCCATATTCCACTGACATTACCACTGACAATTCCATACAAAATATCTCTGTCTATGTAAAATGTCTATGTCTGTGGTTTGTTATTGTTTCCAAAGAGTATTAATTGTAATATGGTTTAGTCCAAGAGTAATAATTTTTAAGGAAGGGCATGTTTGTTTGGTTTTGTTTACGTGCTACTACAGACATAACAGACTAAACATAAATTACACACCCAAATAGATGTATAGGACCGTAGACAGAGAAGGCAATAGACGAAGGTACTGTGTAACCGCGACTGAGATAGAGATAACATGACGTAACGATGACGTCACATGACAAGTTTGAGTTTAATGTTGCCACAATAACTGCACTCCCCTGTTACCCCAAATTAGATGGCAAATTCTTCCCAGGCTTTTTAAATAAAACGACAAAACAGATGCTGAATTGTTTTATTTTTTAAATAACATACCTACACATATAAGGTTGTCTGGGAAAGACATACCTATTAGGGTAAGCTTGTATTTTTTACATATATCTTAATATTGTGTGCAATAAAGAATAATAATATAAAAAAAAATATTTTTAAAAAACCGACTTCAACCACCACTAAAAAGTATATAATAATTTTAGTTTGTATACGTATTGCGGTTGAAGTTGGTTTTTTAATAATATTTTTTTTTATATTAAAGTTTTTTAGTGTAGTTTCATAGGACCAATTCACTAGATAATTTTTTGCTCCTTAAAAAAAATATTGAAATACTGAATAGAAATTTAGCATATGTGAGTCATTTTGAAAAAAGATGCATGTTGTGATGCAAAGGAATATTTTTTTTCGTTACACAAGTTACTAGTAAGAATGTTACACAAAATAATTTGTAAAGAACAGTTTATAATTTTCCTTCAATCGAGTAATGCTATTGAATTAAAAGCAACAAAAATTGTATATTTAGTCATCAAAATCATCATGAATGAAATTAACAATATATTCCTTTTTTCAGGCAGTCGTATAAAACTGCAACTCTTCATAGTTTAATTTAATAATTATTTAAAAAAAACATAAAAAGTCTGCCTATTTAAAAATGGCTTTAAAAATTAAGAACTTTGCAAATAAAATAATTCTTAAGATCGCCAACAGCTCTCGACTGGTCGTTGGACATTCAAACGAAACTTCAGGATAATTCAGAACAGTAACCGACGCTATCTAACTGAATACACTTTAATCATCGCCGACATAATATATTATGTAGTATCCGTCATGTTTCTTTTCTTTTCTCATAATATTCATTTCTTCCATCACGACCTTATTTTGTTTCAACAAAAATTTAAAAAAAATTGAAAAAGTAGCCAAAGTAACCCGCCGTTACGTCAGAGAACATTACTAAAAAACCTATCTCCGTGCCTTTCAGCCATATCGGCTTAGTGTGGCGTGATTGAGTAACAAACATCTATCCATACATCCAAACTTTCACATTTATAATATTAGTAGGATAGGGGAAATCGTTACATCGGGACATTGTATAGTTACCTAAAGCTGGCAACACACATAGATACTAAATTTTTCTTATTAACTGTCAGTTTGTTTCGCAAAAAAGTTTGGCAACCTTGAAAAAAACTGCAGGGCGATCAGCTAACAATTGTCTCTTATCTCACATCAAAAAATATCCTTATGGACCGATATCGAAACAGTCCATATAACCGGTACCGCGTAAGCTTTTTCAGGATTGTAGCAATGGTCGCAATCACGTGACTATCGATATTTTAGTGGTAGGTCATAACTTATAATCCGACTAATTTGAATATCTATGGTAACCTAGCAATCTATATGGCCATAGCAGTCTTCCAAATTTGACTGCGTTATAGCTGTGAATGAGTCTGTGCCCGTGCCGCAGAATATATTAATTTGTGGTTCTTCTAGATTCATAGAGTAATATTTATTATTTATTTACACTTTTATTTTACAGGTTCTTTCTACTGTGTTGTGTTATTTAATATCTGCAAATAATAGGTATAGGCAGAGTATTTATTTATGTAGGTATTTCTTACACATAAAAACACAAAAGTTAGGTTATGAAAACTAAAATAGTAAATAATATGTACTATGTTCCCACATGCTTATACCTTATGTATTGAACATTAACGTATGTAATATGTATCACAAACAGAATTTACCCAGGCGCATATTATTATTGAGTAGGTACATAAATCTTATGTAATACATACACCTACCTACCTACCTACCTATACGGCAAACTTACGAAAGTGTAAAAAGGTAAATCTAAAAATTATTCTTCAATGATTTTAACATTTTCTTACTTCATATAATAATACTAATTGCATTGTTAATTTGATAAATTATTTAATAAAGCTTATTAAATATTTTTACAAAAATATGAGTAGTAAAACGATTTTGGATACCACATAATATGTCACCGATAAGAACACCTAACGAGGTGTATCAATGAAAGCCTAGTTTGACGTTATATTTGTCGTAGTCCTTAACGGACATCTTACTTCAAAAGTCTTAGGCGGTACCAATTTTCAGCAATATTCATACAAAACTTTTATCGATGTGATACTCGTAGACAGAGAAGGCAATAGACCAAGGTACTGTGTAACCGCGACTGAAATAGAGATAACATGACGTAACGATGACGTCACATGACAAGTTCGAGTTTAATGTTGCCACAATAACTGCACTCCCCTAGTACCCCAAATTAGATGGAAAATTCTTCCCAGGATTTTTAAATAAAACGACAAAACAGATGCTGAACTGTTTTATTTTTTAAATAACATACCTACACATATAAGGTTGTCTGGGAGAGACATACCTATTAGGGTAAGCTTCTATTTTTTACATATATCTTAATATTGTGTGCAATAAAGAATTTATTATTCTTTATTGCACACAATATTAACTTCAACCACCACTTAAAAGTATAAAATAATTTTAGTTTGTACACGTAAGTCGGTTTTTTAAAAATATTTTTTTTATACTAAAGTTTTTTAATGTAGTTTCATAGGACCAATTCACTAGATAATTATTAACTCCTTAAAAAAATATTGAAATGCCGAATAGAAATTTAGCATATGTGAGTCATTTTGAAAAAAGTTGTATGTAACACAAAGGAAAATTTTTTTCGTTACTAGTAAGAATGTTACACAAAACAATTTGTAAAGAACAATTAAAATTTTCCTTCGATCGAGTAATGCTATTGAATTAAAAGCAACAAAAATTGTATATTTAGTCATCAAAATCATCATTAATGAAATTAACAGTATATTCCTTTTTTCAGGCAGTCGCATAAAACTGCAACTCTTCATAGTTTAAGTTAATAATTATTAAAAAAAAAACATAAAAAGTCTGCCTCTAGCTATTTAAAAATGGCTTTAAAAATTAAGAACTGTACGGTCTATGTCGAAACCGTACAATTCGCCCAGTCATCATTCACGCTTTATTATAAATACGCTATTCATTATATCATAAATCAGTACACATAACATCGCATCGCGCTCACACTGCTATTAGGTTATAATTAGCCTAAGTAGAGTAGTAGTAATAAACTTAAGACTTCTACTCAGCAGTTTTATTACTGTGCGGTCCTGAACCGTACAAGAACTTTGTAAATAAAATAATTCTTAAGATCGCCAACAGTTCTCGACTGGTCGTTGGAAACTTCAGGATGATTCAGAACAGTAACCGACACTATCTAACTGAATACACTTTAATCATCGCCGACATATATTATATTCTAGTATCCATCATCTTTCTTTTCTTTTCTCATAATATTCATTTCTTCCATCACGACTTTATTTTGTTTCAACAAAAATTAAAAAAAAAAATTGAAAAAGTAGCCAAAGTAACCCGCCGTTACGGTATGTCAGAGGACATTACTAAAAAAAACCTATCTCCGTGCCAAATTTCAGCCATATCGGTTTAGTGTGGCGTATTGAGTAACAAACATCCATATGTTTGTTACTCAATCACGCCACACTAAACCGATATGGCTGAAATTTGGATGTATGTATGGATGGCCATACATACATTCAATCTTTCACATTTATAATATAAGTAGGATAGGGAAAATCGGGACATTGTATAGGTACCTAAAGCTGGCAACACACATAGATACTAAATTTTCTTATTAACTGTCAGTTTGTTTCGCACAAAAGTGTGTCGACCTTGAAAAAAACTGGTTACACGATGAGGGACAAAAAATTGGGTAGCTGCGTCTCTGTTTATCACATTAATAACTTTATTTCTGCTCTCTTTTTAGTGTGAGTGAGAAAGAAATCGTCACTGGCTCTATGTCTTCTCTCTCTACGGTGATACTGCATCAATGTCAAAATATTTTTTTGTCATCAACGATCCTTTACGGACTGTCTCAATGTTACGTGGAGCCAAAACCATGTTTTGACATTGACGCTGTCCTTTAATGTTGCGATAAAAGTTAGCCCTGCTGGTTACACGATGAGGGACAAAAAATTGGATAGCTGCGTCTCTGTTTATCACATTAGTAACTTTATTTCTGCTCTCTTTTTAGTGTGAGTGAGAAAGAAATCGTCACTGGGTCTATTGTCTTCTCTGTCTACGATCTATATTGTATTTTTGTAAGTTGTAACTTGTAAGCATGTAAGTAGCCTCTATTTGCATTTTGCACACAGTCGCTTGTTAAAAAATTAAAGGCGAATTATAGGTAATGAAATATATTCTTTGAGTACGTGTAAAACGGAGTGATTACATTCTCTTGGAGTACGTGTTTTAGTTAGGTAGGCACACATCTTGTTTAACAGCTTTAAAACATCATATTTTATAGCTGCAGAGTAAGATTAGAGCTATGTCTAAGTACAGCAGTTTAAAGTGTTTATTTCGCGGAGTGAGTTTGCAGCCTAGAGGAATTTTATGGAATCGATTGGTGACCTCTGAGCGACGTACACATACTAATGTAAGCAGTGTTTTGATTTCTCGTTCTTTATTTTATTTATTTAAAGACTTATAAGTGAACACAATTTACATCATAATCTGTGGACCAAAGCATTAGACTTTAACTTGAGGCTGGTGATTGCAACTGGCAGCCCAATTAGACCAGGGACAGCTCGAAGATTGTGCAAGGGCTGTCCAAATATCCTCTGCCCAATTGTATAAAATTTTTATTAAAGTTTTGATCTAACTAACTTCTTAGCTATAAATAAGTACATATTTTAAATGTTTTACTTACATGTACCTACTCATTCGTTATATTTGATACAAGGTCGGAGGAAGCCTTCATGTGCATGTTGCATGCTGATCGGCTGACTGTGAAGCAATGATAAAATATTTCTCTCAGGCATAAATACTATTCATGATTTCAATTCTGTAGTTAAAAGTACAGAATTAAGAAATATAGCAGTTGTTCAAAATTTATTAATAATAAAGTATTCTGGTTTTAGCAACAGTTGTGACTTGTGACATTGATCCCGCAGGTGCAGGCGGCAGCCCCCGCAGTGGAGAGTACCACGGACCCCCTCATTGACTCGCACGGACGAAAACACGACTACCTACGCATATCTCTGACTGAGCGATGTAATTTAAGATGTAAGTATGGTTACGGTGATGTGAGTTGGAAGAGTGTTATGAGTCCACTATCTTTGTCTCGTCTCATCCCAACATATTGCTTCAAGGCCCAAACAACACCGTAGAGCAGATCACCACCTAGTGGATATAGTCAGCAAAATGGCAAAGTAAACAACAATATCAAATTACTTCAAACCGGTCCGCCGGACTTCAACATGTGTACAAACTAAAAATATTTTATACTTTGTAGTGGTGTTTGAAGTCGGTTAAAAAGAAATTCAATTAGGTCTGGGGTAAGTGTGGCGACTCGGCAGTACGACGCTAGTGTAAACGGGTGGTGTGCAGGTCAGTACTGCATGCCGGCCGACGGCGTGCAGCTGAGCGCGCGCTCGGCGCTGCTGTCGCGCGACGAGCTGCTGCGGCTGGCGCGCGTGTTCGCGGCGCTGGGCGTGCGCAAGGTGCGCCTCACGGGCGGCGAGCCCACGCTGCGCGCCGACCTGCTCGACGTCGTGCGTGAGTACACCGAACGCCACACGCGAAACTCGCGAGCCCCGTAACCAACTAAATAAAACGGTCTCGGTGTAGAAGGTCTGAGTGAGCTGAGCGGAGTGCAGACGGTGGCCATGACGAGCAACGGCCTGGCGCTGACGCGGCGCCTGCCCGCGCTGCAGCGCGCCGGCCTGTCCGCGCTCAACCTGTCGCTCGACTCGCTGCGCGCCGAGCGCTTCGAGCGGATGGCGCGCCGCCCGGTGAGGGTTCCACACCTACAGGCTCTCGACGACGAGCAACGGCCTGGCGCTGACGCGGCGCCTGCCCGCGCTGCAGCGCGCCGGCCTGTCCGCGCTCAACCTGTCGCTCGACTCGCTGCGCGCCGAGCGCTTCGAGCGGATGGCGCGCCGCCCGGTGAGGGTTCCACACCTACAGGCTCTCGACGACGAGCAACGGCCTGGCGCTGACGCGGCGCCTGCCCGCGCTGCAGCGCGCCGGCCTGTCCGCGCTCAACCTGTCGCTCGACTCGCTGCGCGCCGAGCGCTTCGAGCGGATGGCGCGCCGCCCGGTGAGGGTTCCACACCTACAGGCTCTCGACGACGAGCAACGGCCTGGCGCTGACGCGGCGCCTGCCCGCGCTGCAGCGCGCCGGCCTGTCCGCGCTCAACCTGTCGCTCGACTCGCTGCGCGCCGAGCGCTTCGAGCGGATGGCGCGCCGCCCGGTGAGGGTTCCACACCTACAGGCTCTCGACGACGAGCAACGGCCTGGCGCTGACGCGGCGCCTGCCCGCGCTGCAGCGCGCCGGCCTGTCCGCGCTCAACCTGTCGCTCGACTCGCTGCGCGCCGAGCGCTTCGAGCGGATGGCGCGCCGCCCGGTGAGGGTTCCACACCTACAGGCTCTCGACGACGAGCAACGGCCTGGCGCTGACGCGGCGCCTGCCCGCGCTGCAGCGCGCCGGCCTGTCCGCGCTCAACCTGTCGCTCGACTCGCTGCGCGCCGAGCGCTTCGAGCGGATGGCGCGCCGCCCGGTGAGGGTTCCACACCTACAGGCTCTCGACGACGAGCAACGGCCTGGCGCTGACGCGGCGCCTGCCCGCGCTGCAGCGCGCCGGCCTGTCCGCGCTCAACCTGTCGCTCGACTCGCTGCGCGCCGAGCGCTTCGAGCGGATGGCGCGCCGCCCGGTGAGGGTTCCACACCTACAGGCTCTCGACGACGAGCAACGGCCTGGCGCTGACGCGGCGCCTGCCCGCGCTGCAGCGCGCCGGCCTGTCCGCGCTCAACCTGTCGCTCGACTCGCTGCGCGCCGAGCGCTTCGAGCGGATGGCGCGCCGCCCGGTGAGGGTTCCACACCTACAGGCTCTCGACGACGAGCAACGGCCTGGCGCTGACGCGGCGCCTGCCCGCGCTGCAGCGCGCCGGCCTGTCCGCGCTCAACCTGTCGCTCGACTCGCTGCGCGCCGAGCGCTTCGAGCGGATGGCGCGCCGCCCGGTGAGGGTTCCACACCTACAGGCTCTCGACGACGAGCAACGGCCTGGCGCTGACGCGGCGCCTGCCCGCGCTGCAGCGCGCCGGCCTGTCCGCGCTCAACCTGTCGCTCGACTCGCTGCGCGCCGAGCGCTTCGAGCGGATGGCGCGCCGCCCGGTGAGGGTTCCACACCTACAGGCTCTCGACGACGAGCAACGGCCTGGCGCTGACGCGGCGCCTGCCCGCGCTGCAGCGCGCCGGCCTGTCCGCGCTCAACCTGTCGCTCGACTCGCTGCGCGCCGAGCGCTTCGAGCGGATGGCGCGCCGCCCGGTGAGGGTTCCACACCTACAGGCTCTCGACGACGAGCAACGGCCTGGCGCTGACGCGGCGCCTGCCCGCGCTGCAGCGCGCCGGCCTGTCCGCGCTCAACCTGTCGCTCGACTCGCTGCGCGCCGAGCGCTTCGAGCGGATGGCGCGCCGCCCGGTGAGGGTTCCACACCTACAGGCTCTCGACGACGAGCAACGGCCTGGCGCTGACGCGGCGCCTGCCCGCGCTGCAGCGCGCCGGCCTGTCCGCGCTCAACCTGTCGCTCGACTCGCTGCGCGCCGAGCGCTTCGAGCGGATGGCGCGCCGCCCGGTGAGGGTTCCACACCTACAGGCTCTCGACGACGAGCAACGGCCTGGCGCTGACGCGGCGCCTGCCCGCGCTGCAGCGCGCCGGCCTGTCCGCGCTCAACCTGTCGCTCGACTCGCTGCGCGCCGAGCGCTTCGAGCGGATGGCGCGCCGCCCGGTGAGGGTTCCACACCTACAGGCTCTCGACGACGAGCAACGGCCTGGCGCTGACGCGGCGCCTGCCCGCGCTGCAGCGCGCCGGCCTGTCCGCGCTCAACCTGTCGCTCGACTCGCTGCGCGCCGAGCGCTTCGAGCGGATGGCGCGCCGCCCGGTGAGGGTTCCACACCTACAGGCTCTCGACGACGAGCAACGGCCTGGCGCTGACGCGGCGCCTGCCCGCGCTGCAGCGCGCCGGCCTGTCCGCGCTCAACCTGTCGCTCGACTCGCTGCGCGCCGAGCGCTTCGAGCGGATGGCGCGCCGCCCGGTGAGGGTTCCACACCTACAGGCTCTCGACGACGAGCAACGGCCTGGCGCTGACGCGGCGCCTGCCCGCGCTGCAGCGCGCCGGCCTGTCCGCGCTCAACCTGTCGCTCGACTCGCTGCGCGCCGAGCGCTTCGAGCGGATGGCGCGCCGCCCGGTGAGGGTTCCACACCTACAGGCTCTCGACGACGAGCAACGGCCTGGCGCTGACGCGGCGCCTGCCCGCGCTGCAGCGCGCCGGCCTGTCCGCGCTCAACCTGTCGCTCGACTCGCTGCGCGCCGAGCGCTTCGAGCGGATGGCGCGCCGCCCGGTGAGGGTTCCACACCTACAGGCTCTCGACGACGAGCAACGGCCTGGCGCTGACGCGGCGCCTGCCCGCGCTGCAGCGCGCCGGCCTGTCCGCGCTCAACCTGTCGCTCGACTCGCTGCGCGCCGAGCGCTTCGAGCGGATGGCGCGCCGCCCGGTGAGGGTTCCACACCTACAGGCTCTCGACGACGAGCAACGGCCTGGCGCTGACGCGGCGCCTGCCCGCGCTGCAGCGCGCCGGCCTGTCCGCGCTCAACCTGTCGCTCGACTCGCTGCGCGCCGAGCGCTTCGAGCGGATGGCGCGCCGCCCGGTGAGGGTTCCACACCTACAGGCTCTCGACGACGAGCAACGGCCTGGCGCTGACGCGGCGCCTGCCCGCGCTGCAGCGCGCCGGCCTGTCCGCGCTCAACCTGTCGCTCGACTCGCTGCGCGCCGAGCGCTTCGAGCGGATGGCGCGCCGCCCGGTGAGGGTTCCACACCTACAGGCTCTCGACGACGAGCAACGGCCTGGCGCTGACGCGGCGCCTGCCCGCGCTGCAGCGCGCCGGCCTGTCCGCGCTCAACCTGTCGCTCGACTCGCTGCGCGCCGAGCGCTTCGAGCGGATGGCGCGCCGCCCGGTGAGGGTTCCACACCTACAGGCTCTCGATGGCGAGCCGGTCGAGTGATTTTAGATACATAACTAGAGTAAAGGAGGTGGGTTGATAAGGCAACAAAATCCGCCCCTCATACACTCGAAAAAAAAAGTTCCAGATTTCGACAAATTGTAAATGTATTTATATACTTGAAGATATAAACTTTATTGTAATATAAAGTTTAGGTGATAAAAAAAATAGTAAGTTACAGAAAATATTACCCAAAAAGAGAGTGTTTCTTTTACTTTTCTTACATTTTCATACATTTTAGTCATTTTTTAAGCTTTGATTTAATATTTTAGAATGAAGCGCTCCATGAACCATGGTAAACGTAACTGATAATGATGCTCCTTTTTATAAGCTTTTATATGAGTATTAATTTATTTTGGTTCATGGAGCGCTTCATTCTGAAATATTAAATCAAAGCTTAAAAAACGACCAAAATGTATGAAAATGTAAGAAAAGTAAAAGAAACACTCTCTTTTTGGGTAATATTTTCTGTAACTTACTATTTTTTTTATCACCTAAACTTTATATTACAATAAAGTTTATATCTTCAAGTATATAAATACATTTACAATTTGTCGGAATCTGGAACTTTTTTTTCGAGTGTATGAGGGGCGGATTTTGGGCCTTATCAACCCACCTCCTTTAAGATCACAAGAAATTGCGATTTTAGATAAATATCGACCGTCTACATCTATCATATAGATCATTTTTAGGGTTCCGAAAAAAACTTCGGAACCCTTATAGGATCACTTCGTTGTCCGTCTGTCTGTCAGTGTGTCACCACCGTTTTTCTCGAAAACGGCTCATGATACTAAGTCGAAATTTATACTGAATATAAAGTTCAGTGGTCTCTTAGTGTTTTAAGAATATCAAGCTTATAGCTTAACTCAGTGAAAAGTTACAGCTTGAAAACCACGGCTTTCTCATTATTAAAACAAATTAAGGCACATCTTCAAAAATCGTTTTTTTCCATACCTAATTTTTAGTTTCATAGTAAGTCCCGTTATATTTTACAAACACCAGCCTTAAAATCTTACAAATGACGGAGATTTTGATACCTCTAAACCTCATAATAGTACCTAAAACAGCCAAAAAAACAAAAAAAAAACGATATCTTACTGTGAATTACAATCATTGCAATGCTTACTTTAGTGACGCGTCACGTAGACATATTATAATGGTGCGGCCACACTATGGTAAACTTCAATATCGATCATCTCAACTATTATCGCGGTTATTTCCACCGATATTAAACGCGACAAACTGAGTGCCCACACTTCGTCAACGTCAAAGAAAATTTAATTGGCGATAACGCAATAATTCTGTATTAATTTTTTAATGATGTATTTATTAATTCTGTATTAATTAATTGGCGATAACGCAATGTGAATGCAGCAGCGTCAGCGTCCATCTTGAATCAGGACATATTATCGTCATTATCGGGCATTGAGGTTGACTGTTCAAGTGTAGCCGCTCAATTTTTCGCGTTAAATATTGCCAGAAGCTGCCGCGTTAACTGTGGCAACGTTAACCCTTTAATGTGGATAGCTCCTAAAGGCTCCTAGAATAATAAAATGACTAAAGTGAGAAGACATTATATCAAAATATGTATGTAAGAGCAGGACAAGGCATTGTGTTTCTATTTGGTAGGTACCTATCCATTGACGTATAACATAGCTCCGTCTCTATCTCCTTTAGAGAGCCATCACAGACCAGAAAGAGAGCCATGCTGATGTGAGGCTCTGTCAAGTGTCAAGTTTGTGTTTGGTTTTGTTTCGCGTCGTGTTATGTTATTTTGTATTTAAATCATAATTATTTAATAAAAGTTTCAATAAATTTGGTTTTTAATGTACGGTTTCACTCGAGGTGGATATAAACCTTCTAAAAATACATCAGTTACAACGAGATGAATCCGTTTTCGTGGTTTGGTACTACCTATATGTATATCGACTACAAAGCTGCAAAGGTATTTAACTAAGTTTATTACTGAATGGCTAATACTGTCAATATATTTTAATGTAACAAATGAAGATATTTTCGTTTAAAGATGTTTAGTAACAAGGTACATAGTTGACTCATAATTTAAATAAGTATCTATTGAAAACATAACCTACAAAACAAATACTTATATGTATTTCATTTTATTTATGATTATAAAAATTAAATTAACTGTTTTAGATTCCAAGAAAATGCTGTGTGCCCGAATGCAAACCAAATTACGACAGTGTTATCAGCATTGAAGGAGCTAAAAGTACATTTTCTTTCCCGAAAGATGCTCATCTCTCTCAATCGTGGTTACGTGCGATTCCACGAAAAGACTGGGTACCTACCTACAAAACACTCAGCTGTATGTAGCAACCATTTTTCAACCCATGAAATCCAGACTGAAGAAATAATTATTGGAAGTGAGCAATTGAAATACCCATGTTTTGGTCGAGGGAGCAATACCTCATATTTTCAATAATCTCATATCATACATGTCGAAGAGTACTCTACCTCCAACAAGCAAGCCCGAAAAAAGGAAAGAACAAGCTGAATAATTTCATGAGGAGCTGGTGTCTAAATTTTTAGAGAGTGACATAATAAAATCATTCGAAGTATAAATTCCAAGAAAAGTTAAAAGAGTCTAAATGGTTATATCAAGTGATACCTAATAAGAGGCTATATTTCTATTTGTTAAATCTTGATATTGAAAGTGATAATGGTGACAGCAATGTGAAAGTAGTTAATAGTGTGTAGTGTGTGTGTTATAGGATGAAAATCTAAGCTTTCAGGTATATGTAAAAGGACAATTAATGCATCATGAAGATTTAAGCTGGATATTACCTAGTGAACTTAAGCTTATAAAATATACTATATTGTTATTATAACAATAGTGAACCAACAAAGTCATTTGACTATTGTCTTGATAGGTCTATTGAGTACTTGAATGAAGCAGTTAATACTGAAAATGATAATTTTGCTGCAGAGCTTGTTCTAGACCAAATGAAAATGCTAAAAAATAAGCAACGTAGATATAGTGTTGAGACGGCTATGCATATAGTATTATTATGTCAATGTTGGTATCGGATTTTTGTAGTGCTGCCAGGGATCCCAACTAATGGGGGTTTCTCCCCAAAAGGGAGTAAACAAGTGTAATGGGATACTTATAGTATAATATACCTAAGTATATAATTAAGTAATTATATATCACTCCCTATTACCACTGTATATATTGTATCAACTATTACCGAAACACAGGCTAATATCCTATTATTCTTTTATTTCTCTCTTGTTATTACTGGTCTATCAATTTCTGTCTCGGTCGGGTCACTACATCACTAAAGGCTATGCCTGAAAATCAGCACTGCAGCCATAACACTGCACCATTATGCTGAGGCAGTAGCCTTTTCAGCTCCAACACGCACCTTTATGTTATAGATTAATGCTGAGATCTATAGAGTGTACTCTGGCTCGGCTCGAACTTGGGTTAGAGTTGAAGCGAGCCACAGAAATATGTTCTGACATAAATCTGTCTCGTTTTGGCTCTGACTTGAGTCTGGGCGGAGTGGGGGTGCAGTCACTTAGTATTACTCAAACTTTGTACCCACTTTTAATTTTTGTGTGAGCTGAATAAATGTTTATTTTTATTTTTTATTTTATAAAATTGGCTGTGAACGAAATTGCCGAACGAAATCAACCAAAAAAACGAGAGTATATAATCAAAGATATATTATTGTATAGTTCAACCACAGATTTGCATGCTGGGGATGTTTTCAATTTTTCAATTTACATTTGTATGGTATGTACTCGTATTTGTTATACTAAAAATAACAAAATTGTTTCTTTTCAAATGTAAACTTGAAAATTAATTTTTCTTGAAAGAGACTTCTCTACATTGTACCTGGAGACAAAATATGGGTGTCAGACTCAGACTATGAATATTAGATGGAACTAAGTGTAGTTATTGATTTCTCTGCTTTTACATTAATGCCCAAGTAAAGGAGTGTAATGTTTGTAAGGAGTATAATGTTGAGGATTTATGTATGCATATGAATTTCTTTATTCCACCATAACTTCTAAATGCCTGAACAGATTTGTGATATTAATTATTGTTTCTGCGAGCAGTGTGTGTGATATTTTGAAACATGAAAAAGTCAGGGACATAAAGAAGGAAAAGTGTAAAAATTAGAATATCCAGTTTTACATGCCAGTAATAAATAATTATTATTAATAAAAATAAATAATTAACTTGATAAACGTTTTGTTTTGTTTATGTATCCTTAGTAAATATTAAGTATGTTAATAGCCATTTTAAGCTATAGGAACTCTGCATTAAAACTGCGCGCTTAAGCTGGTCATCTAGTAGATACCTACCTAATTTCCATAATCCACACAAGGTTCGGAACCCTCAGAACGCGAGTATGACTCGCACTTGACCGGTTATTAATATTATTTGCTGCTATTGCTAATAATTTCTGTACATGATTGAATTGCGTCGGACCCTGTGAAAATGATCCTGTCAGTTTGAAAGTGGCTAAAATCATTAAAAAGATGTCGTTAGACGTGGCATCCTCGAATCGATCTTAACCTTCGATCACAGAAAAATTTTTACTTCTGTGATCGAAGATCTTAACGGTTAATGGATGCAATTTTGTCTGTAAAATTCAAAACGATTTATATCGGTAGGGGCTGCCGCACGTGCTCGCCAGCTTGGACCTCGCGCTACAACTCGGCTTGCCCTCCGTCAAAATCAACACGGTGCTCATGAAAGGTACGTTCCGCGACACGGGACGCCCGAGCGGCGCAGCGCCGCGTCCCGTCCCGACTACTACGTTCCATTCTTTTGCAGGATTCAACGACGACGAAATCTGCGACTTCGTGGAACTTACGAAGGACCGCGAGGTCGACGTGAGGTACGTAGGCGGGCCGTGCGGTGCGGCGCGGTGCGGCGTGTAGTGTAGCGCGTGCGTGTGTGGCAGGTTCATCGAGTTCATGCCGTTCGCGGGCAACGCGTGGGCGGACTCGCGCATGGTGTCGGAGCGCGCCGCGCTGGACGCCGTGCGGCGCCGCCACCCCGCGCTGCGCGCCTCGGCGCCCGCGCCCTGCAACACCGCCACGGTATGCCCTTCCCGCCTATGAACTTCTGCGGAGCGGCCTTTCCGTTACTCGGGCCGAGTCGCGCCGCCGACGACCCGGCCGGTGGTGTCCGACCGAACCTTCGGGGCTTCGGCTAATGGGCTGAAATTGGCCTAAGCCGAAGTTGAACGAACTTACGAATGTGATACGGCGAATAAAGAGGCGACGCCCGGAGCGAGGGATCGCGAGTAAATAACCAAATCAAAACAGAGACATTATATTTTCAAAGTGTTATTTTGACAAGGTAATTTAAAACAATATTTATTATGCTAATTTTTAGCCAATCTTGAACTTCTTAATTTCTTAGTCTTCGGTCGTGGCGGCTGACCGATCGGCTCCGGCCAAAAATCGACCTTCGGTCGGACACTACCGGCGACGTCGTCCGTGCGGCGGTATACGATACGACAAACGACGTCCGGGTCGGGTCAGGCCAACGCGTCGGATCGCATAACACGCCTGCTATATCGGCTGAAAATTACAGTTCGATAAGTTTTTCTGTCGAGTAATACCGCAAACATAGTCATTCTCGTAGAGAATGCTCACCACAGTAGGTAATGGAATTAGAAGGCTTGAATAAATTTGCACTTTTATTTGCAACTGTTACAACACGCGTCGCGTAGGTAGTACCTACTTCGGCCATCGGAGTATTGAAATATCTACCGACGTAATAATATTGTAAAATTTAGTGTTTTGAAAAGAAAAGAGTCCCCGCTGAGTGAGTCGCCGTCGGTTTGTCAGATGTGGCAGGTGCCGGGCTACCGCGGCCGCGTGGGCTTCATCTCGTCCATGAGCAAGCCCTTCTGCGGCGCGTGCAACCGCCTGCGCCTCACGGCCGACGGCAACCTCAAGGTCAGCCCCCGTCGCAACAGCGGCCGCCACCTGAGTCAACATCGGCCGCGATGTTTGCTCGGCGGCTGTTCCGACGATGCCACGCTTGTTACACAATGCCTACGGAAAATATCGCGCCACTATCGATTAGAAAGATCGAGATAAATTCAGAATAGTAATAATTTAGGCCGTCCCTCGGGCGGGCTCGAGACGTCCGATCTAAATTTTAAGTTGGCCCATTTTTTTTAATTAAAGGCGATACGTATTAGTCTTTTTTACGGTTGAAATTTATTTAAGTTTTAGAGGCATTAATCGAGAAGGTACTCGTACCACTATCGTGTATTATAGGTATTCTGCGCTTGTACAGAATCACTGACATGAGATTTCAAATATGGCGACGATATACGTTCAGTGGGTACAAGACACGATAAGCGAGCGGGTGCGGGTTTCGGCCGAGCGGGCCGGGCGCCGCACGCACCGGGCGACTTCCTGGCGGCGGCCGGCTCGCTTGTTCGGCGCCGGTACTCCCGCATTCGACACGTTCCTCGTTTTTTGCTCGATTGTCATTACACATTCCATTAATTTCTCAATCGGGAACCATTTTTTCACCTCACTAGCTCAAAAAGGGCGCCTTTACTGTTTAAAAGTCGAGTCGTAAGAGCGAGTCGTTCTCGCTCACTCGGTGAGAAAAGGTGTCGAACTTTTCTTGAGACAACACTTTCTCACCGAGTGAGCGAAAACGACTCGCTCGCTGGTTTTACCGCTTTGGTTGGTGAAAAGTTGTACCTATGTGTCACACGATAGCAAAGTTTTTGTTTCTCGTGCCTTCGAATCCCTCGCTACACTCGGGATTCTATTATAGAATTCTTCGCCCGCTCGGGGTTCACACTATAGGCACTCTCAACAAAAATGAGCTTCGCTATCTTGTCGAACAAATAACTATTCTTTCGCCTCCAACGTGGTTCGTGTGAAATTCTGTCATCCCTACCCCTGTCTCTTGGCTGTAACCTGCGGCCGGTGAGAGTGTTGCGTGTGGCAGGTGTGCCTGTTCGGCGCGGCGGAGACCAACATGCGCGACGCGCTGCGCGGCGGCGCCGACGCGCCCGCGCTGGCCGGCCTGGTGCGCGCCGCGCTGCGCCGCAAGCACAAGCAGCACGCCGGTCAGTACGCACCACACGCACCGCACGCACCCATCTATATACTTACAGTAACATCTTATAGTTGACAATCTGAACGGTGACAATAGGCTACTTTTTATCCTGAAAAAACATTAGGTACTACGGGATTTTAGAAAATATACTATATGCGGATAGAATAGAATATTTTTTATATTCAAATAAACTTTTACTAGTGATTTTGAATCGTCGATGAATCTACTGCTGGTTCGGAATGCCCTTCCTGCCGAGAAGAGCCAGCAAAAAAAGTTTCCCGAGTCCTACAAACAATTCAATACATGCTAAGACGGGCAGACAGAAAGTAGACCCCATTCCCGTCGGTGGCACCCGTTCACGAGCATGACGCACGATCCAGCCGTCGCTTCGCTCGACCATATTTGAGGGAACGTAAAAACCCGCACCACACGACACCACCACAGAAATGTTTAAAGAGAGCATAACATACTTAGGCATATGCTGATAGAGTCGCGGGAAACTAGCTAGCAAACTTATCATACATCAGATCGATACAATAATTAAAGTTTATATCAGTCATATTATCGTTCGAGAGCTCCCGATCTAAAAATGCAGAAACGATCACACAGTCACCTAGTGTTCATAAACATCATCGACATTCCGTACGACGCCACGTCCCGTGCCCGCTCATGCTCCCCCATCGACCGATCGTGTCGGCGCTGTTGTAGGGATGCAGAATCTCGCGCGCTCCAAGAACCGGCCGATGATTCTGATCGGCGGCTGATACCGTGCCTGCCCCCTCCACAGCGGCGGCGCGCGGCCTGCGCGCGCCCGTCCCGCCGCCCGGCCTGCGCACGCGCGGCCCGTGCACGCGCGCGCCCGCCCCGCCGCCCGGCCTGTGCACGCCCGCCCCGCCGCCCGGCCTGCGCGCGCGCGGCCTGTGCACGCGCGCGCCCGCCGCGCCGCCCGCGCCCCGCCTCACGCACGTGGACGCCGAGGGGCAGGCGCGCATGGTGGACGTGGGCGGCAAGGCGGTGACGCGGCGCGAGGCGGAGGCCGAGTGCTTCGTGCGCGTGTCGGCGCACGTGGTGCGGCTGCTGCGCGCGGCGCGCCTGCCCAAGGGCGACGCGCTCACCGTGGCGCAGGCGGCGGGCGCGCTGGGCGCCAAGCGCACGGCGTCGCTGCTGCCGCTGTGCCACCCGCTGCCGCTGGAGCTGGCGCGCGTGCGCGTGGAGCTGCCGCGCGGCGACGGCGGCGGCCGCGTGCGCCTCGTGTGCGAGTGCGCGGCCACGGCGCGCACCGGCGTGGAGATGGAGGCGCTGACGGGCTGCGCGGTGGCGGCGCTGGCGCTGTACGACATGTGCAAGGCCGTGGACCGCGCCATGGTGGTGGAGGGGCTGCGCGTGGTGCGCAAGGCGGGCGGCAGCACGCCCTGGCCGCCGCCGCCGCAGGACGCGCCGCGCGTGCGCGCGCACGACACCTCGCCGCACGCGCAGGACGAGACCTACGCGCCCACCGACGTCGTGCACTTCTAGCGGCCCGACCGAACCTCGACTCGAATACGCGAACTCGTCAGATCGACCGAAGATCGAGTTTAAATGGTTAGCGCGACAATTTTTAATTTTATCAAAGTACCCACTCGAAGAAATTGGCGAAATTTTTAAACACGTCGAGGACTGCGGGAAGCCGCGACCCCGCGCCTGCAATTTTTGATATATTTAAAAATTGATTCCGTAAGCTTGATTTTTGGTCGTATTGATGTTTTAAGTTTAAATAAAATATATTACATTAATGATATTTTTGACCCGGTGCTATAATTGAACTCTAACGTACGAATGCGTACTTATTGAATATACAACTTTTAGTATAATAAGATATAGACGTTTATATTTTTGATATGTTATATCGCGAGGTACGCGCCGCCTCGCGCCGCACGGGGAGACGAGGGTAATCAGGGTAGCGAATCGGAAGAATTTAAGATTGTACGAGTCTGAACTCGTAGACACATCACGTATGTGATGTGAAGTGATGGTGAGGAAGCGCGTCGCCGCGCTCGCTCGTCGCGTGTCGCCGCGCTCGCTCGTCGCGTGTCGCCGCGCTCGCTCGTCGCGTGTCGCCGCGCTCGCTCGTCGCGTGTCGCCGCGCTCGCTCGTCGCGTGTCGCCGCGCTCGCTCGTCGCGTGTCGCCGCGCTCGCTCGTCGCGTGTCGCCGCGCTCGTCCGTCGCGTGTCGCCGCGCTCGCCCGTCGCGTGTCGCCGCGCTCGCCCGTCGCGTGTCGCCGCGCTCGCCCGTCGCGTGTCGCCGCGCTCGCTCGTCGCGTGTCGCCGCGCTCGCTCGTCGCGTGTCGCCGCGCTCGCTCGTCGCGTGTCGCCGCGCTCGCTCGTCGCGTGTCGCCGCGCTCGCTCGTCGCGTGTCGCCGCGCTCGCTCGTCGCGTGTCGCCGCGCTCGTCCGTCGCGTGTCGCCGCGCTCGCTCGTCGCGTGACGCCGCGCTCGCTCGTCGCGTGTCGCCGCGCTCGCTCGTCGCGTGTCGCCGCGCTCGCTCGTCGCGTGTCGCCGCGCTCGCTCGTCGCGTGTCGCCGCGCTCGCTCGTCGCGTGTCGCCGCGCTCGCTCGTCGCGTGTCGCCGCGCTTGCTCGTTGCGTGTCGCCGCGCTCGCTCGTTGCGTGTCCCCGTACTCGCTCGTTGCGCGACACCGTGCGCGTCATCAACTATATGGATCTAACTATTTACACATCCATAGAAACGGCACAAAGGCGTATTGCAACATTGTCATGATTGTACGCTTGAAGCGTACCGCACCAAAGCCCGTGACCGCCCAGCAGTAATGGACCGGCGATGAGTTGAGAAGAATGTATGTTTGAAAGTACACGATATGTACTATTAAGAATTTACTACTCATAAAAGAACTAAATGTAATTTAGTAAGTAAGATAAGTTTCGACGGCGGCGGGCGCGGCGATGTGACATTTTTTATGCAAGTGTAATGAGAGCCTTGTACTTCAGATGGGTTGCATATTTCTGTAATTCCTTTATCCGCTATCCTTAAAACTATAAAAATTATTGATTAAAAAAATCGCAGTTTTAATATGGGGATTGATTAAGGACACACATATCTGGATTGAATCTCAATCTGTAGATTTTAGATTAGCAGAATATTAAAAATAGGCAAGGCTTCACCATCATTTCCCATCTATGTGATAGTGTTAAAAAAAAAAAAGAATTAAATTTGATGTGATTTATATTATTTATTTTATGCATTTAATCTTGTTCATTCCAAAAATACAATGCTTGTGCTATGCACACAGATTAACTTATCTGTAAGGCCACATGGATTATTTGAAACAAAGAAAGAAAATAAATTTATTCTTGTTTAGTGTTACAAACAGTACATTTAATACTAATATTAAGTAATAGTAATGTCTGTCTGTAACACTACTCAGAATGGGTATTTCAAAGTAAGGCATCTGTATCTATTCCTCGACGTGATATTGTTCAAATGTTACGTAATAATTATTATATAGGGTTAATTTTAATTTAACAACATCCTCCCACGTGTAACCTGTATGCATGATACTGATCAACATTTTTTCAACAACTTTTTACATATCTCATTTACCAAAAAAAAATTAAGTTTTTGTTGAAGAGTCTGTCATTTTTATATCTCTTTGGTCATTTTACGTAATGCCTCTGCCACACCTGCGTGAAGAAACGACTAGTAGTCGAGTAGTCGACGACTGCTAATCGCACAACAATTACCGTCCGAAGTTATCGCTTCTCTGTCGTATTTACAAATGCTTTGTGATGTGTATTACTAACATCGGACTGAGCTATCGTCTGCAGGTCAGTAATTTCTTCCCACACTAGCGTTTATCGCGAACACCAAACAAGTTTCTCGCGGCGACAGACAGAAGTGTGAGAGGCATTATGTGCCTACTACCGGGTTTCCGTTCTTGCTTCGAAGTGCCGCGCGCCGCCCTTTCCCTGTGACATGTGCCGCGTACAGTTTTTAAAGTTTAGAACAGAAAAATAAATATTTTTATTTTTGTATGAAAATAAAAAAAAATCTAGGAATTTTAATAAGTCGTGGAACAAAAGTTATTCACTCTGATGCGTAGAAGTTGCCAATAGAAGGTTGTTGGTATTTACAATAAAATTTTACAATAATAATAATACGACAGGTAAGGATCAGATGATCAATAAATGAATATTGTGTGATACTCTTTTTATAAAGGTCGGCTGTTACGTTCACATATCTATTTCACTGAATGTCAGTGGATTGTACGATAATTTCAATTTTCCGTATGAAAATTTCAATTTTTCTTTAGTAAATTGCACCTACGAAAAGGGCAGATTATTGCATCACGAATATTATACAATATGTTATATTGACTGTCTGAGCCTTGCCATTTTATACTTTTGTAATGTTAATTTATAATAAGTTTAGTCAGATAATGCTTTGTATTTTTGTTATTTTTTGCAAGCAATGCATTAATATATTTAATAAGTTTTATACTATTGGTTTTGGTAAGTGAACCCCAAATACTTAAAGGCATCTTCATAGTTGAGATTCATACTATAATTTGAGGTGCTTTTGGTGTTTTGTCCATATATTAATATCATTAAGCACTCGTTTAATATTTAAGTTCTCGAGAGATATTTCAGTGTAGTATCTCCTGTTGGTGCCACATTAATTAAATTCTATTGATGTTATGTATGACAAGTATCACTGAATGATTCGATTGTAATTAATGCGTCAATATGGAGGACCCCGAGATACTCGTGAGACTGTCAATGTTGCGTATGTTAACTGACATAATATGAAGCACACCATTGCTGTTCCTGAGTGCACATTACCTACTTACTGTAGATTTGTGATTCACATAATATGTTGCAAATTAAATCAATAAATTTGTTAATTAAAAACATGTTTTATTACTACTTATTATTAATAATAATGTTATAAAACTAAGTTAATTTCAAAGATTCGTTTGAAAGCTTTTTTGAAGCAGAACATATAAACATTAAGAATTAAATACATATATTTCAATAAATAATTCGGGAATCGCCCCGCCGGCTCGGCGCGGCGGCTCACGCGCTGGCGACGAGCACGTTGGCCTTGGCGTCGGGCGCGGGCGGCGGCTCGGCGTCGGCGCCGCGCTGCACGCGGATGTCGTGCTGCTCGATGTAGTCGTTGATCTCCTGCCCCTTGCGCGCCAGCTGCTCGTTGAGCGCCTGCAGCGCCTGCGGCAGGCGGTCCCGGTTGCTCTCCAGCTCGGGCAGCACGGCGGCCACGGTGCGCTCCACCAGCACGCCGCCCACCATGCGGAAGCACTTGCGCGTCGCCTCCACGCCGCGCAGCGTTTCGATCACTATCCTGCCGAGCCGTAGGAAAGAATACAATTATTCATATAAATGCTTATACGAATAAAGAATTAAATTGTATGCTTTTGAATTGTTAGGTAAATCTACCACAGGGTCAGAACGCGTTTCCAAACCAGTGATAGCTGGTTAAAACAATAAAAGGTTACATCACTTCTTTAAAAGTATCAGGATTAAATTGTTAACATCTCTACCTTTGTACAATGTAAGTACATACATCTCAATCAGTGGCGTGCACAGGATGTACTACAGGGTAGGCAGATGATACAAAATGGAAAAAATCTTCGGTGCGAATTAAAAAAAACTTAAGGGTAGGCATTGTACAAATTATAAAAAGCCTACCCTTAAGTTTTTATAACACGTACTGGCGATTTTCTCCATTTTATATCATTTTTCCGCATTATGCCTACCCTGTGTGCACGCCACTGATCTCAATCCATCGTCTGCACACTATTAGCCACATTTCCTCTCAAGACTTAGGCTTAGTCCACTATACTGGAAAAGTGGAGATTGACGTACTTCACACACCCTTTAGAACATTATGGTCGAACTCTCAAGCGGGAAAGGTGCGTTTGAATACAGAGTAGATAGATTATAACAACACAAGTGCTCACTTATGTTCATTGAAGTCCATCTCGAGCTCTGATATCTTGTTGGCGAGCTGCCGCTGCTCGGCGCGAAGGCTTTGGAAGCCTGCAAACACTTCTTCATTGGATTTTTTTCCTTTGGTAGCGTTCTTTGCCATCTTTTTTTTAAACTTTACTTTTATTTATACCCGAATAAGGTTATAATGTGTGGGTCTAGAAGACGTCACACATAAATGAAACTAAACTTTTAAGCTAAAACTGTGTAATGTAAGTAATATTTATATTCTTTTAAAATCAAATAAATACGTAATTTCATTAAATTTCACTTATTTTTTTTAGAAAATATAAAATATTTGACATCTGGTTCAGTTTTTCTAAACGATGACCACAGATTCCTATAGATAACAATGACAAATGTCAACACACAGATATTAAAGGTAGCAGACGTGTAGCAGACCATAAATAAATTTCGAGCATCGGTGAAAATCACCGATGATTTGCCATTCTCTGAAGATTCACAGGAGATCTCTGGTGAATTCGAACATAGATTTAGCATCAATTAAAATGTTTTTAACTGTTACTGTTCTAGTACAATTCAATGGAATTTTAAGCGCATTCGATATTGTGTGAACCTTGTGAACTACAAATGATATTATATAAATGTATTGTAAAGGTTCTAAATAAAACAATAAGGTTTAAAAAAAAACAATCATTCAGATTTATTAAAAAATTTAAAAACTTATCTTTAATCGTAATTGTATTTGAATAAATTTTATTAAATAATGAACAATGTTGATCAATAAACTTCTTTTTATTTAAATAAAATTACTTGAATTGTGATTCAATAATAACCGGTGAAACACCGGTTTTTCTTCGGTGTTTTTACTGTTTACTTTCACTGGAGAATCACCGGTGATTCTCTGCTCCGGTGCAAACCACTTACACTACAATAATAAATAGGTACCTATCTATAGTAATCTGTGACAACTGATGAACTGACAAGTGACAAATAGCCACAGACCAGAAAAGATACAAATAGCCAAGAGAATAACAAACAGAGTGATTATATTCTCTTGGAAGAAAAATTAATAAATTAAATTATAAATCACTCCGTTTTGTAAATATAATATATATAAGTTCCAACCTGCTTATCTTGTGTTTGTTAACGACCTATCTAAAAAACTTGAAAATCAAATGTAAAATCTATGAATAAGTTATTAATGGATTGTGCGAAACGATAAAACTTTTAAAGTTGGTTAAAAGTTGTTAATTGGTATACAACTTAAAGTCAAGTAGGCGGCGTGTGTCGAGGCGGTGTCGAGGCAGTGTCGAGTGCGAGCGAAGCAGCGATGAAGCTGGAGGAGGTGGTGGGCGGCGCGGAGCTGGGCGTGGACGTGGAGGGCGCGGGCGGGCGCGCGCAGCGGCTGTGCGTGGAGGGCGGCGCGCTGGTGCTGAGCGAGGGTGGCGCACGGCTGCGATGCTGGCCGCTGGCCGCCGTCAAGATCAAGCCCGACCTGACGGTGAGCGGCGAGGGCGAGGCGCTGCCGGTGCCTGCCGATAGCAGGCAGTCAATCTGCATCCACACTCATACTGTCACTCGCAAGACAGTTCGTAGAAATTCTCCGGAGTAACAGCCGATGAATAGAGAGATGAGATGTACAAGTTTGGCAGAATATGTTATTACCATATCGTTGGGGATAGTGCAAAACCACATATGTACATATGGTAAAAACTTCTACACTAGTCACAGTTTTACAGGTGAAGTTTAAAACTTAATAATTTTTTTATTTCTACGGCTATTGGGCTAATTTTTACACAGAGAGTATTAATTAGTGTGTTCTATGTATTGATTTAAAGTTAAAAGATTAATTTAGACACTACGATACTTACACAGTTTTGATTTGACCACAAACATATGAAAATGGATTTATGATACTAATGCTAGTTATGCAGATTTGCACTATCCCCACGATATTAATTGTAAAACTTAACACCTATGAAATGTATGTTTCATGTACCATAATCATGCAAAATAAAAACACAATATAACAAAAAACTTAACCCCAACACTGCAACAGTCAATTTGGGATACGTGCAGAACGGCGCGGTGCTGGTGGAGGCGGGTGGGGAGGCGCTGGCGCTGCGCTGCGCGGAGGCGGGCCGCGCCGCGCTGCTGCAGCTCGCGGCGGCGGCGGGCGCGCCGGGCGGGCAGCGCGCGCCCTCGGACGCGGCGCTGGCGGCGCTGCTGGAGCGCGCGGGGCCCGACGACGCGGACGCCGAGCGCCGCGTGCGCCGCCTGGCCGACGACCTGGCGCAGCTGGACGCGCTCAACGTGGCCGGCATGCTGGCCGCGGCCACCGAGGGCGGCGGCGCGCACCTCGCCCGGCGCCTCGAAGGTGACGCGCGTTCCGCGGCCGTCGTGGCGGCGACGCGGCGCGAGCTTGCCATCAGCGGTGTGCTCTGTGTGCAGCGGGCAGCGCGGCGAGCGCGGCGCTGTCGGCGCGGCTGGCGCGGCTGGAGGCGCTGACCCGCGCGGCGCCGGCGGCGCTGCACGCGCGCTCGGGCGCGGCTCGCGCCGACGCCGCGGCGCGCGCGCTGCTGGCCGAGCTGGCGGACATCTACGCGTGGCTGGACAACCCAGCGCTGCAGGACCTGGACGCGCTGCCCGAGGTGTCGCTGGGCACGGCCGAGGGCCGCGCGCACGCGCTGGCGGCGGCCGAGGCGCTGCGCGGCGCGCTGGAGGCGGCGGAGCGCGCGGGCGAGGCGCGGCTGCGGCTGGGCGCGGTGCGCGAGCGGCTGCGGCGGCTGACGCGCGCGCGCGACGCGCTGGCGGCGGCGCTGGCGCGGCACCTCAACAACGCGCTCATCCACCTCGGCAACGAGGCGACGGCGACGGCGGCGCCGCGCCGCGCCGCGCACCACGCCGACCTGCTGCCGTACGCGCCCTTCATGCGCTGGCTCAAGTGCACCGATGACAAGGTGCGCCCCGGCGCGCCGCACTCACTATAAAGCTTTTCATTTCAGTATTAACCTTCGACGCGATCGATCCCCCCGTTTGTGTCGAGTGTTAAAAATGTTATAAGTGAAACCTTTCTTTTTGCGTGTGATTTTTACACAACAGCTTTAATTGGGATGGTTCTAAGCTATGTTTGATGAAAATATCCAGTCGGTGTTGAGATCTATAGAACACAAAGTTTGATATCTAAAATATAAACTATGATGCTGCAATATGTCTGTTATTGAAATGTTGACGACAAGAAGGTTTCAATTTTTCAACTGCTGCCGAGCCGAGTTGCCCCCGCTCGGGCCGGGCGGCGTTCGCGCGAGTAGCACGCACTCTCCCCGCAGGCGTACGCGGCGCTGGTGCGCGTGTACTGCGGCGCGTGGGCGCGCGTGCACGAGCGCGACGTGCGCGCCGCCGTGGAGCACGCCAAGCAGGAGCTGGCGGGCGCGCCGCCCGAGCGCGTGGACCCGCTGCTGGACGACGTGCTGACGCTCGTGGAGAGCGCGTGCAACGCGGAGCAGGACTTCTGCACGCACTTCTTCTGCCTCGACGTCGACGCCAAGGTGAGCGCTCCCGCGTCGTCGGAGGGCCGCGAGTGGGAGACGACTCGAGTACATATCTACGTTTGCAGGGCGCGGGCGGCGGCGGGAGCGGGTCGGGCGGGTCGGGCGGGTCGCTGGGCGGCGGGTCGGAGGCGCGGCGCGCGTCGGGCGCGTCGCGGCGCCTGCTGGCGGAGCTGTTCCCGTCGCTGGAGCAGGAGCTGGTGGCGCTCGTGCAGCACATCGAGCGGCTCGAGCCCTAGTGAGTGCGGCCGCAGCGCGTGTCGTGGCGTGGTGTGACGCGACGCAGGTAGTGACCGCGCGGCGTGTTGCAGCGGCGCGATGCGCGCGCTGGCGTGCGCGGGGCGGCGCGTGCTGCGCGGCGGCGAGGGCGAGGCGGAGGCGGGCGAGGCGCGCTGGGCGCGCGCGGCGCTGGCGGCGGTGGCGGTGGCGGCCAAGCGCGGCGCGGACCGCGTGGTGGCGGAGCGGCTGGCCGCGCTGCCCGACGCCGTGAAGCAGGCGGCGCGCAAGCCCAAGTGCGGCATCCTGAGCTTCATCCCGGAGCTGGAGGAGCTGAGCGCCGTGTGCGAGGCGATCTTCGCGCGCGGCCGCCGCGCCGACCTCGACCGCTGGTACGAGGCCGAAGTATCGTGTGTGACACCAGAGACACACACCCGGCCACACGTATCGCGACCGAGCGATACGTGTGGCCGGGTGTTAGGAAGCATTTCCGGAATTAGGCACGCTCCTGTATCTGATGATATTGATCTGGTCGATCCGATCCCTGTTTCATACTTATTATAGGTACTATTTCCCTGCTGTTGGTAGATTAAGGCGATGGCCCGAAGCGGTGCAGTTGCATGATATACTTTGTTTCTTCGTTTTAGGTGTTCAGAAAAATTTACCACCGCAGAAGGCAATTTGAGTCCCATCTTTTGTCAAATCTCAGCAATCATTATTAGTTCAGAACAAAAATAGGGTCACTACGTAATCGTACTTGGAACTCCTAGAAAAGTATGAATAATGGTCGAGAGTCGATCGAAGCAGGCGTTACATTGCGCCCTGTGCTCCCGCGCAGGTACCTGTCGCTGGGCACGGCGCAGCTGCGCGCCATCCAGCACGCGTCGCACCCGCGCACGCCGCGCGCCGTGCTGCAGCTGGAGAACTACCACCGGCTGCACGCGTGCGTGAGCGCGCTGCGCGTGCCCGCGCTGGACGCGCTGCGCCGCGACGCGCGCGCGCGCTACCACGAGGCGCTGCGGCAGTACGTGACGCAGCAGTTCGGGCGGCCGCTGGAGAAGCTGGCCACGTTCTTCGAGGGCGTGGCCGAGGCCGTGGCGGCCGGCGTGCGCGAGGACGAGGTGTGCTACCGCGCCGCCTACAGCAAGCACGAGCTGCGCCGCCTGCTGGCGCTGTACCCCGCGCACGAAGGTATGGCCACAAGATGTCGCCCTTTCAGCCAATTTACAGTTCTCTAAATCTTTACCAATAGTCTCTTTGCTATGCGGCGGATAGACACACAGCCGGACAAACTTGGCGAAACTATAAGGGTTCCTTGGAGTTGTATTCTGAAACCCTTAAAATACTGTACGGTTCAGGACCGCACACTAATGAAACTGCTGAGTAGAAGTCTTAATTTATTGGCCTCTACTTAGGCTAATTGTAACAGTAATGCGATATCGTGTGCACTGACTGTATGATTAAATGAAAAGCGTATCTATACTATCTATACTATTATAATAAAGAGAGAGCGCTAATTTTGTGAGTTTGTATGTATGTCCGGAGCAAACTTTGGAACCACCGCACCTATTTCAAAAATTCTTTCACCATTTCAAAAGTACATTATTCCAGATGGTTATAGGCTATATATTATGCATATAAATGTATTATGGCTACATAATTTGAGCAAATTTGTTAAAGAAGTCGGAATTTTTTTTGACTTCTAAACGTTTTCAAGGCGTGCGCTGGGTCATATACTTTTATTGGATGAAAATGATGTATGGCTGAATTGTTCCTCTCAAAAAGTTATAAAAAAAAGTCCGCGATAGCATATGTCTATCTTCTAAGGCTAACTTACAGTAACCATTTCTATCTTTCAAATTTAGATTAAAAATAATGAATTATTTTCGAAGCTTCTTTAACCAATATAATGTCGATCTATATCTAAATAAATATGTTTATTATCGTAAGTATTTAATTTAGAACATAATTGCCCTTTACACTATACAATTTAAATTAATATCTTAGGAGTTGTCGGAAATTAATATTTCCGCGCGATAAAATAATAAAATGTTGCCGGTCGGCGCGGCGCGGTGGGCCCGGTCGGTGGCAGGTATTGGCGCGGGAGATTCGTGTGGTTCCTGTGGTGATCTTATTGAAAATCGTCTCCTATAAGAAGCTCTGTGTGGTCATTCCCGTAAAAACAAATATTTAATTTTTCAACCCGGACGAAGTCGGCGCGGGCTTCTAGTTTATAATAAAGCGTGAATGATGACTGGGCGAATTGTACGGTTTCGACATAGACCGTACACGCTCCCAGGGGAGAGAAATGAGATGCAAGGATGAGTGACATGAGTGAGCTATTGACAAATTAAGCGAGATGAATACTTAAATAAAGATAACAAATTGCTTAAAATATGTTATTGCTAAAATTTGCTAATGTCGCAGTGCGCAAGTCGCTGCACCGGCTGTACCGCACGGTGGAGAAGCACCTGAGCGAGGAGGGCGGGCTGCTGCAGGTGGTGTGGCGCGCCATGCAGGAGGAGTTCATCGCGCAGCACGTCGCGCTGCAGGTACTCGTGCCGTAATGTGGCGTGTCGCGTGTGGTGTGTGTCGCAGTGCGCAAGTCGCTGCACCGGCTGTACCGCACGGTGGAGAAGCACCTGAGCGAGGAGGGCGGGCTGCTGCAGGTGGTGTGGCGCGCCATGCAGGAGGAGTTCATCGCGCAGCACGTCGCGCTGCAGGTACTCGTGCCGTAATGTGGCGTGTCGCGTGTGGTGTGTGTCGCAGTGCGCAAGTCGCTGCACCGGCTGTACCGCACGGTGGAGAAGCACCTGAGCGAGGAGGGCGGGCTGCTGCAGGTGGTGTGGCGCGCCATGCAGGAGGAGTTCATCGCGCAGCACGTCGCGCTGCAGGTACTCGTGCCGTAATGTGGCGTGTCGCGTGTGGTGTGTGTCGCAGTGCGCAAGTCGCTGCACCGGCTGTACCGCACGGTGGAGAAGCACCTGAGCGAGGAGGGCGGGCTGCTGCAGGTGGTGTGGCGCGCCATGCAGGAGGAGTTCATCGCGCAGCACGTCGCGCTGCAGGTACTCGTGCCGTAATGTGGCGTGTCGCGTGTGGTGTGTGTCGCAGTGCGCAAGTCGCTGCACCGGCTGTACCGCACGGTGGAGAAGCACCTGAGCGAGGAGGGCGGGCTGCTGCAGGTGGTGTGGCGCGCCATGCAGGAGGAGTTCATCGCGCAGCACGTCGCGCTGCAGGTACTCGTGCCGTAATGTGGCGTGTCGCGTGTGGTGTGTGTCGCAGTGCGCAAGTCGCTGCACCGGCTGTACCGCACGGTGGAGAAGCACCTGAGCGAGGAGGGCGGGCTGCTGCAGGTGGTGTGGCGCGCCATGCAGGAGGAGTTCATCGCGCAGCACGTCGCGCTGCAGGTACTCGTGCCGTAATGTGGCGTGTCGCGTGTGGTGTGTGTCGCAGTGCGCAAGTCGCTGCACCGGCTGTACCGCACGGTGGAGAAGCACCTGAGCGAGGAGGGCGGGCTGCTGCAGGTGGTGTGGCGCGCCATGCAGGAGGAGTTCATCGCGCAGCACGTCGCGCTGCAGGTACTCGTGCCGTAATGTGGCGTGTCGCGTGTGGTGTGTGTCGCAGTGCGCAAGTCGCTGCACCGGCTGTACCGCACGGTGGAGAAGCACCTGAGCGAGGAGGGCGGGCTGCTGCAGGTGGTGTGGCGCGGCATGCAGGAGGAGTTCATCGCGCAGCACGTCGCGCTGCAGGTACTCGTGCCGTAATGTGGCGTGTCGCGTGTGGTGTGTGTCGCAGTGCGCAAGTCGCTGCACCGGCTGTACCGCACGGTGGAGAAGCACCTGAGCGAGGAGGGCGGGCTGCTGCAGGTGGTGTGGCGCGCCATGCAGGAGGAGTTCATCGCGCAGCACGTCGCGCTGCAGGTACTCGTGCCGTAATGTGGCGTGTCGCGTGTGGTGTGTGTCGCAGTGCGCAAGTCGCTGCACCGGCTGTACCGCACGGTGGAGAAGCACCTGAGCGAGGAGGGCGGGCTGCTGCAGGTGGTGTGGCGCGCCATGCAGGAGGAGTTCATCGCGCAGCACGTCGCGCTGCAGGTACTCGTGCCGTAATGTGGCGTGTCGCGTGTGGTGTGTGTCGCAGTGCGCAAGTCGCTGCACCGGCTGTACCGCACGGTGGAGAAGCACCTGAGCGAGGAGGGCGGGCTGCTGCAGGTGGTGTGGCGCGGCATGCAGGAGGAGTTCATCGCGCAGCACGTCGCACTGCAGGTACTCGTGCCGTAATGTGGCGTGTCGCGTGTGGTGTGTGTCGCAGTGCGCAAGTCGCTGCACCGGCTGTACCGCACGGTGGAGAAGCACCTGAGCGAGGAGGGCGGGCTGCTGCAGGTGGTGTGGCGCGCCATGCAGGAGGAGTTCATCGCGCAGCACGTCGCGCTGCAGGTACTCGTGCCGTAATGTGGCGTGTCGCGTGTGGTGTGTGTCGCAGTGCGCAAGTCGCTGCACCGGCTGTACCGCACGGTGGAGAAGCACCTGAGCGAGGAGGGCGGGCTGCTGCAGGTGGTGTGGCGCGCCATGCAGGAGGAGTTCATCGCGCAGCACGTCGCGCTGCAGGTACTCGTGCCGTAATGTGGCGTGTCGCGTGTGGTGTGTGTCGCAGTGCGCAAGTCGCTGCACCGGCTGTACCGCACGGTGGAGAAGCACCTGAGCGAGGAGGGCGGGCTGCTGCAGGTGGTGTGGCGCGCCATGCAGGAGGAGTTCATCGCGCAGCACGTCGCGCTGCAGGTACTCGTGCCGTAATGTGGCGTGTCGCGTGTGGTGTGTGTCGCAGTGCGCAAGTCGCTGCACCGGCTGTACCGCACGGTGGAGAAGCACCTGAGCGAGGAGGGCGGGCTGCTGCAGGTGGTGTGGCGCGCCATGCAGGAGGAGTTCATCGCGCAGCACGTCGCGCTGCAGGTACTCGTGCCGTAATGTGGCGTGTCGCGTGTGGTGTGTGTCGCAGTGCGCAAGTCGCTGCACCGGCTGTACCGCACGGTGGAGAAGCACCTGAGCGAGGAGGGCGGGCTGCTGCAGGTGGTGTGGCGCGCCATGCAGGAGGAGTTCATCGCGCAGCACGTCGCGCTGCAGGTACTCGTGCCGTAATGTGGCGTGTCGCGTGTGGTGTGTGTCGCAGTGCGCAAGTCGCTGCACCGGCTGTACCGCACGGTGGAGAAGCACCTGAGCGAGGAGGGCGGGCTGCTGCAGGTGGTGTGGCGCGCCATGCAGGAGGAGTTCATCGCGCAGCACGTCGCGCTGCAGGTACTCGTGCCGTAATGTGGCGTGTCGCGTGTGGTGTGTGTCGCAGTGCGCAAGTCGCTGCACCGGCTGTACCGCACGGTGGAGAAGCACCTGAGCGAGGAGGGCGGGCTGCTGCAGGTGGTGTGGCGCGCCATGCAGGAGGAGTTCATCGCGCAGCACGTCGCGCTGCAGGTACTCGTGCCGTAATGTGGCGTGTCGCGTGTGGTGTGTGTCGCAGTGCGCAAGTCGCTGCACCGGCTGTACCGCACGGTGGAGAAGCACCTGAGCGAGGAGGGCGGGCTGCTGCAGGTGGTGTGGCGCGCCATGCAGGAGGAGTTCATCGCGCAGCACGTCGCGCTGCAGGTACTCGTGCCGTAATGTGGCGTGTCGCGTGTGGTGTGTGTCGCAGTGCGCAAGTAGCTGCACCGGCTGTACCGCACGGTGGAGAAGCACCTGAGCGAGGAGGGCGGGCTGCTGCAGGTGGTGTGGCGCGCCATGCAGGAGGAGTTCATCGCGCAGCACGTCGCGCTGCAGGTACTCGTGCCGTAATGTGGCGTGTCGCGTGTGGTGTGTGTCGCAGTGCGCAAGTCGCTGAGACTGTGTGTGTGTGTGTGCAGGCGCGCATAGCGGCGTGCTACCCGGGCGCGGGGCTGGCGCTGCCGCTCACCACGCAGGACATCCTCGACGCGTTCTCGGACATCGCGCGCGAGCACTAGCGACCGACACCAGATGTGTGCTCACCAATGTCGACCATTGTTTACTAAATTTGTTCAGTTAGATAATATGAAAAGCAATAAAAAATAAAGCTTGTATGTTTATTATTCTTTAGAACTTAGTGTCTGTTTAGGCAGACACTGGGGTCAATAAAAAAAAACGACTAACTTAAGAAATGCTGAATGACATTTTATAAAGTCCATTAGGCATGGCGTGGAGAAACTCCTGTTTCGATTCCAAAGCAATCACTGCAAATCTAACAGCGGCGTCCTAAGTTGACAGGCGTTCTCGGCGTTTAC
Source organism: Hipparchia semele (assembly GCA_933228805.2). NCBI lineage: Eukaryota > Metazoa > Arthropoda > Insecta > Lepidoptera > Nymphalidae > Hipparchia > Hipparchia semele. Next base: position 14,516,305 of record OW121720.1, on the reverse strand, counting down.
GCCGGAACAATTTGTATAATAACCGAAAAAAATATTATATTATTTAATTCACAATCGACAGTTCCTAAATTACCAGTTTAGGTGGGCAGAATCTCTGCAGCGCCAGTAATGAGATGGGGACCCAACCATGAAGAATTCAACCATGTAGTCTTTACTTGGTACCTACAATAACTATACATAATCGACAGTTCCTAAATCCCCACAGTTTAGGGGGTAGTACTACAGTACCACCCCCTAAACTGGGGATTTAGGAACACGTACGTACACGATACCACATAGGTGGCGATATAGGTTCCTATCGTGGGCAGTTTGTCTATGGACCCTTTAATACCTTTGCTTTATTTCTCGAGAATATCCGCGCGAAGTTAGACTGAAATTCCATTGGGACCTCTTATTTTACAACATAACAAGTAGTCGGTTACGCTCAGGACCCCAATCCCATGCCAAAAATCATGTTGATTTGTTGCTGCATGATTATAAATAAAAAATAAAAATAGCCTTTATTCACTGGTCATTCTTATATACTACTTACTAAAATAACATTATTGCTATTTCCTATTGTTAATATTAATTGATTCATTTTTCTTATACATAGCTTATAGCTAGAAAATCACAACCCCAGCACTACGGATCAGGTGTTCCTTGGACACAGGCCTCCTCTAGAATTTGCTGCATGATTAGTAAGCATTAAAACAACATAGTGTAGTTGAATACTTTATTTAATTTAACTAACCATTACATCACATACATACATAGTTTACATTTTCACTGAAATATTTAGTCGATGGACTTGGGGGGAGCGTAGTTGAAGTATAGGAGCCCGGAGCCTTTAGCCTGAAACAAACACAATATATCAATAAGAAAAAGTCAAATAAAATTACTTGAACAATTTTTAATATAATAATTATGTTTATTTGACATCGTTTACACTGAAGCTTCATATAAGTATTGCACTTGTTTCTTCGTAGGCCTGTCACTAGACTATCACATGCAGCACCCGGGTTACGTGCAGTCATTAAAGCATTTGTAGAAATGTAAGAGACAACTCACAAGGGCAATGGATCCTGCTAAGAAGCTGAGGCCGAAGAGCAGGATGGCGTTGTAGCGGCGCTGGTTGGCGTCGTGACGGGCCTGCCACGAGCCCTGCGGCACGGGCAGCTCGTCCATGCTGGGCGGCTTGAAGCCCTCGCCCGCGTGGTAGCGGCGCACTGCACACCGACAACACTGACTTAGCATTTGGCATTCAGACAACAAATGTCAAATTTTAAAATTCAAAATGATGTATTTCATATAGGCCAAATTTCTCTTTTTGAGAAATCGACCTCTGGTTCAGAAAGATGATTATGCTGATTCTGAGAAGAGCTGGCAAGAAACTCAGCACAATTTATGCTGCTTAGTGTATTATTAAAATTGCCATGTCTCCTTCCATATTAACCTGCAACCAGCTTAGACTGCATTGTCACTTGCCATCAAGTGTTATCTTAACATAAAAAAAACAATTGCTATATTAACATTAAGCACTATATTTGATTAGAAAAACATGTAACTGTTTCAATCTGATCTTTCCATTACTATAAAATAGTCACATTGGACTATGAGAACAGACTGCACCTGTGTTTGTGTTCTACTGTCTCCTGCACAGTGATTATATCTATTGGAGTATTAATATTTGAAATTAGGAGGTAATGATAATGCTTATCTTAAATGTGTAGATATCTAATTAGATTCCTGTAATGCAGGTTTTTTATAAAATTATTTTAAACTCACGAAATTTACAAGAAACACTGTTAACCACGCATATTTAAACGTATTTTTTTAGATTTAAAACTATTAAATAGAAACTTAATCTGAAGCACAGATCATCTTTGAGGTTATTTTGAATTGTTATGTAATAATTTTATTACTTTGATTCAAAACAAGTACCTATATATTAGATTTCATGAGGTTAATTAACTCAAGTAAGATTTATATTACGATATCTTGAATTAAATTTATAGTAAAACAAATGAAAGATAAAAGATTGGCGTTTCCAAATATGAATTTCCTCGCTTATTAATCTCACCTGTGGTCTGCATTAATCGTGATATAACATTTCGTGAAGCGAGCATTTTGAAACTTCAAATTTAACTTGATCTTTGGATTTCTTAGCAAAACTGCGAAAATTGTATGTCGATCAACTACAAAAATGTATTAATCGATTCAAATTTTCCAAAGACAAGAAAATATTCTTCTACTCAAATGTCAAATTGAATGACAACTACGTTTCATTTTACGCAGTGTTGTTCCTCACAAATTTAGAGTTGCCGTATTCTAACTCTAAAATTGCCGTATTTTTAGGGAAAATTAAGAAAATTGCCGTATTGTACAAAATATAATTATTCAGAAGGTTAAAATTAAAAAAAAAACAAACATGAAATACATGTTGTTTACAAATATTGCACTAATTTTCAATTAAAACTTAAAAAATATTCGTAAATTAGCTTTCACTGATAGATCGTACCAGAGACCACGAACACTAGGTACTGGATCGTACATAAAGCAAAACAAAGCAATGACAGAACCACAATAGTTTACCTATTATAATATATTATTATATAGTGCACAGTTACAATTATTCCGGGGATTCCCCATAATATATCCTAGAACATACCCAAATAAAGTTGAAGAACCTATTAGAATGAAGAACTAAAGATTTTAGACATTAATTTCTCAGGGATAAGGTTGAATCTATTTGAATACTGTTAACGTTTGACGTTTCTGATCGTGGCGCTTCTACTTTATCTGTGGCGAAATTACCTCGTTGATCTATGGTTCACAAGTTGGTGCGTTCCATTCTACGAAATATTTTTTTTTTGTTTACTTTAGTCAATTGCCGTATATTTCAATACGGTAATCAAGTAGCTGCCGTATACCGTATTTTTGCTGCCCAAGAGACCTGAATGCCGTATATTACGGCAATTGCCGTATCAAGAACAACACTGATTTTACGTTGCCCATGCTTACAAAAATCTATACAAATAAAATTATTGTGATTGATTAATGATTGAAAATCAGGGGCTACCTATAAACTCGCCTGAGCTTTAAACTAACCACTAATTACACGTAGGTAATTTGAATTCTGATTATTTATTTAAATAATCAGAATCCAAATTATCAGCTAAGTTTTTAAATTAAATAACTTCGCTAGCAGCAATAGCATTGGGCTTTTTTCCACTAGCCGACACGGCGAGGACGGCACAGGCAACGGCAACGGCTCGACGCCGTGCCGTGAGAGTCGTCGCCGTCGCTGGCAAGTGGAAAAACATGCCATACATTTCATACATAATATATGCGTCCCAACTGTCGGCGCCGGCGCGGGCCGTGCCGTGCCGGAAAGATGGTCATTGCCTAGTGGAATTAAATAGCAAAGTTTCTAACTCACAAAATAACAACGTATCTGATAGAGGCGTTACGTGATAACATAACGTAGGTACGCTTATGAATACAACAAAGAAATACTTGTATGGTTATTTTATTTATCTTTTTGTACTCCATTAGTAACTACGTAGTTTGAAGTGTCGGCAAGATCGTAGAGCCAGAAATGGTATACCGGATATTATTTTCTTTTCTTTCATCGGGACAGAAAGTACGAGTAGTTATTTAAAAAAATGTAGAGTCTGATGTCGTGCGTTGCGTGTCGTCATAATGAGGTGCGTCGAGAGGGAAACGATGCCAATGAACGAAATACGAATTCTCATTGAAGTACCAACAACCAGTTTAGATTCGATTCACCGAGGGAGCGCACGAGCGCGCGTCGCTCGCCTCTAGCGCCTTTAGTTCCTTTGTTTACGACGGTTTGTTTTGACTGTTCGATGTTATTGCGGCGGTTCACTCGCATACAAGTGTTAGGACAATTGAAGTGTCGGATGGGCCGTGCGGTTCGGGGCTAGCGCTGTATCGAGTGTAGCCACGTGAGAGTGCGGACACGGCTATGGAGTGGCTCAAGGGCCTGGTGAGTCGCCGCGAGGCGGCGGCCGCCGGCGCCGGGCCGGGCGACGTCGGTGCCGTGCTGGAGACCGCGCAGGAGCGGCGCGAGCGCTGGCGCAGCGTGTACGTGATCTACTTCACCATGTTCCAGATGTCGCTGGGCTTCAGCATCGTGCTCACCGGCGTGTGGCCGTACCTGGACAAGGTAAACCGACCGAAAACTGAACAACTGTCAATCACATTCGCGTCAAGTGGGGTCGTAGGCAGTTTTGGAAAGAACTTTTCGATAGGATTTAACGATTAGGGGTAGGTATAAATTTAATTTAGTAGGTACCTACACTTGCCTCGGCTGGATCGTCACTTACCATCAGGTGTGAGGTGAAATAGCAGTCAAGGGCTATCTTGCCATTAATTTAAAAAGAAAGGGCTAGGTAGGTATCTACCTATTGGCTCGATAGCCTCTCGATAGGCAAGAACTGACAGTGGCTTCACTATCACTACATATTTATATATAGGATATAGGATATCACTACATAGTATAAAACAAAGTCGCTTTTTCTGTCCCTATTTCCCTATGTACGCTTAAATCTTTAAAACTACGCAACGGATTTTGATGCGGTTTTTTTTAATAGATAGAGTGATTTAAGAGGAAGGTTTATATGTAAAATAACATCCATTAACTGGAGAAATACTGTTATTTTTGAGGTTTCTAATGTGATGTCGTAGATAATTAAATTTTTTCCGCTTACATTGCAAACGCAGGCTGAACCCTACGAGATTTATCAAAATAATGTACTAAGTATTGTACACATTGAAAAGGTCTACAGAAAACTCCACTATTGTATGTGTCTATCTCTTATGGATATCCCACAATAACATTTTTGTGTCATTTACTTTTTACGACAAATAATGGCTAATTTTCGTAGCGATTGTAACCAATACAGCATTAATCCTTATCTAATTAAATATCTTAAATACATTGTTGATTTAATATAGATCTATATGTCCCTTTACAGCATATGATTTAAATGAATATTTTCAAAGATATTACAGATTTAAAAATTGCGGGACGTAGCGTTTGCGGCGGTTGATAGCAGGAAAACTTCATGGTTTAGGGAAAGAAAAATTGTTTTACTTTTTTAACGCGTGCGGGCCACGGGCAGTAATGAATAAATCAAAACTATTGGATCGATTTTAATCATTTTTTCAGTGAATGACATAGGCTATAAATTATATTTTATACCCGTGCGAAGCCGGAGCGGGCCGCTAGTCTAGTGATAAACGACTTCGAGCAAATTAAACGATAACATTTCTACTTCGCATTTCTAGTCGACTCTATCTCGTAGGTAGGTGCCTACTAACAACGACCTGGGGCCCAAGTCTGCTATTGCAATTGTAGTTCAATTGTCTATCAATGACATGACAATTGTTATTTTTAGCAATTATTATGTCATTGATAGACAATGTAACTACAATTACAATAGCAGACTTGGGCCCCTGATAATTTTATCAATATTTGAATACGTGACCTTATAAATATTACGTAGGTACCTATCTGCGACCTTTGACTGAATCTGCGCGCTATTGCAGTAGCTAACTACCTATTTCACTTAACACTATAAATATAATAATCACTAGGTAGGTACAATAAAACCGATTTCCTTTCTACATTATAACGTTACACGCTGAAACCACTAATCTCATGGCTTATTTCCATCAATCGCGCATTCCTGCTGAAGTAGGTATCCAGTTGTTCCACGTGTCCCGCAACATTATTTTGTTCCCAACATTTGTCCGAAATTATGTCGATTCGAGGGTCGACAGCAGAACAATTTTTCTAGGGGGCGAATCGGAAAATCCCTCGTAGATATCTTATTATTATTATTTACTAGCTGATTCCCGCGACTTCGTCTGCGTCGAAATTATTAGAAATATTTTATCCAATTTTGGTGAAGATCCACTAAATATTATCGGAGTTAGAGCTTAGAGGACATTACTTCTCGCGGATAGTGGCAAGTCACTGTAAACTTTTTCCACGCGGACGAAGTCGCGGGAATCAGCTAGTTATTAATAACCTACCTAACTAAATGAATACATTCCTAGGGACCTAATGACGTGTGTATCTACTTCACCACTTCCATACCAATATTCAGAGAATAAGTAGTTAGTGGTTCATGCCAGTAGAGCTCTATGCCGTTGTGTAGGAATGTAACGAGAGACCGCTGAGCGCTGGCGACGCTACATGCTACACTGGGCAGATCAGTAACTAGCTATGGTAAACCATTATTATAACGATTTAATGACATGCACTTAGTAGGTAAGTAGATATAATATCAGGAAGTTGGTGAGTAGTTAGGTATAGTTACACTTAACTATCGGCTGCTAACCGACTTTTAGTTGATTTCGTTGCAGTTACGTCGTTTTGATTATAAACTGTATAACATAGAGCAAAGAAAATGAGGAGTTTTCACGTTGATTCGGCTGGATGGATGGATGGTTACCCGTGGAGGCGGGATCGTAGTAATCTAGGATGTCCGTAGTCGCCTCTACCGAGCTGTCGTTGTATCACCGAGCGCACTTGGCGCAGTCGAGCGCCGGTAGCCTATCGACCTCCCTTTCAGAAGGTCCTGATTTCGATCGCAGGCGCATCTCTGACTTGTGAAAGAAAACATCGCGCCGAACTGCAGCCTGAGAGTTCTGCATAATGGTCACATAACTCAAAGATGCGTTCAATCTGCCAATCTGCACGCGCGGTGTTGCGGTGCACTCTGCACTCCGGCGGCAGCGGCCCGCTGATAAATTGAGATCGAGGATTACTCGTAGCGTAGTTAATTGGATAGCGCAGTCGAGTCATCGAAAAAAGATGACAAAAATCGAAATAGCAATAAAGATTGTCGATGTGCTTCCAATAATATAATCAGCAAGCTGGTGCCGGAGAGTGGTTGGCTGCGGCCTGCGGCTACCCATCGATTAGGTAAGTAATTAAGTATCATAATGAGCAAATCGAGCCGGCCGCGGCGATCTGGCGCAGTGGGGCGGCGAACAAAAAGAGTCAAGTTCGCAGGTCACTCGCGCGTCGCGCGTCGCTCCGCGGACAGCTCCTACTTATATTCCTAAGTTGCTCAGTTCTGTTCAATCATTACATTTACAGCCATACTGTACCTTTTTCAGTTAAGGATAAAACTTTCAACTTTTAATAGGTACCTACCTACAAATTATTACAGCACCTCAGTAATGTAGAGTCAAGTTGAGGACATTACGACTTAGAATATACCTACGGCCCCTACGGGTGTCGGAGAAATCGGAACGGCAATTCAAACTGTTCAAGTTTAGATATAATCTGTAAGCAGTGAGCGTTGCTAACACTCGCCGCGCCGCGCGTTGCGTTGCTGCCTTATCATAATAATTCATGAATATTACTGTGTGTAGGTACCTACTATACTTATCAGGAAATATATTAGGTTCACCAGTGAATCGACAACGTCTTTGTCGATAGCGTTATGTTCTGCGGTTTATCAGTTCCCGGGTTCGATTCTGCGTTGAGTTCATTTTGAAATTTACTTGTTGCGTGGCTGCAGCCGCAGCTAATGTACCTACCTGATAATTATTTATTCTTCTACCAGCAATATACCTACCTACATAAGTTAGACAAAATTATAGTTAAGTAAGTAGTTTAGGTATTATATAGTAAAAGCACAGTTCATTCCGTACCTACTCTGTGGTTAAAGTTTCCACACACAGAAATCAACCACACCACGTGGTTGTGACAATCTTTGTATGTAGGGCCCCCGCCCACAGGCCCCCGCCCACGGGCCCCCGCCCACGGGCCCCCGCCCACGGGCCCCACGACAGGGCCGGTCGTCCTGCGGGGACCGCGGGAGGGCCACAGGCAAATAAAAAATATCAGTAGGTAGGATCGGCCTAGGTACTCGCTACTTATGTATCTGATATCTCACACTCTAGCGTGTTCCTTAGCTAATATCTCTGCCGCTTAATGACAATAATGATGCTGTAATAAACTGGTATCTTATCAGAATATCATTAATTAATTATTATTATCATTAGATAGTTCGTTGCCTCCTGTCAAACACATACTTAGATAATAACGTACGGTTTGTAACTCACGAACCTCACGACACGTCCGAAGCCTGTACCTAGTAGGTAGGTATCAATATCATTAAGTATAAGACAGTTATAATATTTTCTTTACTTAACATTCAAAGATTTCTATTAATTAGTTATGCTGATATTGTAGAAAACAGTTGGAAACACTTGGAAATTAAAAAATAATATCGTAAACTACCGCAACTACTTACGAGAGTCCGAACGTCTGTGCGTGCACTGCGCTGTACGCGTGCGCACCGCGCGGCCGCACGCTCCGGCGCTGCGGACCGCGGACCGACACGCACAGATCGACAAAAATATATCAGCGGAATATATTATTTCAGTCACCCATCCATCCTTAGACTTGGGTCTTTTGGTTACCTTTATATTTGAAATGGTGACACAAAACTACCATAATTTCATTTATCTACATATATAAAATTCAAAGTCCTGACTCACTGACTGACTGAGATATCAACGCACAGCCTAAACTACTGAAGTTAGAAACTTGAAATTTTTACAGTTGGTTCCTTTTATGACGTAGGCGCACACTATTTTTGAAAATTCAACCGCAGCATAATGTCATATAGCCTAAAGCCTTCCTCGATACGATAAATGGACTATCCAACACAAAAATAATTTTTCAATTCGAACCATTAGTTCCTGAGATTAGCGCGTTCAAACATACAAACTCTTCAGCTTTATATATTAGTATAGATACGTAGGTACTTTTTACGTAGAGAACTCCTACTTACCACCATAATATTTTTATTATCACTATCATCAATAATAGGTACCTGTCCAATTGTCGACGTCTGAAATGTGATGGATTAGACTATCCATTTGATTGGGAAAGAGATTTCAAGATAGAAACGTCGAATGATGGATTGCATGAAGCTCTTCACCTACTCACCTACCTACTTAGTTTTTTATTTTTCTTATGATGACTATTACCAATAACCAACAATCAACATACCTACTACCAGTACCTACTACACTACACACATACAAACTCAAGTAAGGCACATTCTGTACTAGTACTAGTACAGAATGTGCCTTACCATGACAGCAAAAACATTTATAGTTGTTCACTTGTTCATTACCTAATCGGTAATCCAAATATAGTATAGTATTTAGGTATTAGCAATTTGAGTTTTGTTAAACAACTCATTTTAAAACTACTTGTGGCTTGTGAGTGTGGCGTGTGCTACGACGATTCTTAAAATAGACACCTACATTGAAATAAATTCATAAAAGTTTGCAATCTTTTCACGCATTCGAAGCCAATGTCTCTCACATGCGAGTATCTCTACCCACTGGGCCACTGATGCTATGAAGTGACCCGACCGACGTCGACCGCGGAGCCGACGCCGGGCCGACGGCGGCGGGTCAAGGTCCAGCCGCACTACTCACAATAGGAACAAAGCGTTTCCGGCGATAAGGCTGTGACGAATGCCGATCCTTCTTAAATAAATGGAAAAAAATGACTTCTCAGACGAAAACGTATAGATGCCTAACAGCCAGCACGGGCACTCTAGGAAACATTCTTCTTTTTTCTCAACCGATAGACGTCCGCAGTTGAACAAAGGTCTCTTCCGTGGACTTCCATGAAAAAAATAGCTTCGTACGACTCGTGTTGTTTCAAGCACCATCATAGCGTATTCGTAGGGCGTCGTCCCGGTGCCTGCACGCCCGCGCCGCCGCCGCCGCCGCCGCACTGTGCGAGATGCTCGGCACGCGTATGGATCTTTGCCAGAACATCCTTGCTAATATTATAAATGCGAAAGCGTGTTTGTTTATTGGTTTTTTGGTTTGTCCTTCAACCACGTCGCAACAAAGCAACGGATATACGTGGTTTTTTGCATGGGTATATTCGAGGACCGGGTGAATGACATAGGCTACTTTTCATCCCGGAAAATTAAAGAGATCCTGCGGGATTTTTAAAAACTAAATCCACGCCAGCGAAGCCGCGTGGGCATCAACTAGTAATATTATAAAACTTTGCGAGATGCTCTCATAAAAAATTCAGGTTGCGACTCCTCAATCCTGATGTTGCAGGTATACTGCCCCCCTAAACTGTGGGGATTTAGGAATTGTATGAATAGTAATTGTAGGTAACAATTAACGACTACATCGTTGGAGGGGAGGGGTGTCGTGTGATGGATAGACAGATGTGATAGCAGCGATAAATTGGGAAATTGCTTTTAAAAATAGCCGTGACGGCACGCGATAACACCAGCCGCCGCGTCGCGCTCCGAGCACGGACTGAGAGAAGCGATAGAACATGTATTTGGATGGATTATACTAGATAATTGAACACTGGACCTTGAAATTTGAAATAAAAAATATCTCCTTAGCTTAGACCATTCGCAAGACGATTTCACTCCAGCAATCGGAGTTGAATTGCAAGATAAGAAGCTTGCTCCTGCCGAGTGCCGACAATCACGATATACCTGGGTAAGGCCGTAGATTTTGCCACTTTTTGTAAAAAAAAAGAAAATGTCCCTTAACTTGACATGCGTATTAAAAATCGAATATTGCGTAAATTGTTATGCAAGTATCCTAATTAGGTTAGGTAGTTCTTAAACTCCTATAGTGCATTCTTAAATTGAATGTATGTCGTATATTTAAAAAAATACAATGACTTAAAACCGACCTTACCCCGAAATTTTGCCCAAAATAAGGTGTCTTTTTGATCCCGTCAAATATTTGGCTCGTTATAACTACATTATTTCTATTTAAAGTCCTAATTTACTATGAATATCTGAAATGTGAATAGATTAAGCAATTACATCCTGGGTTCCATGTATTTAAATATGCGTTTTTAAATGTTTTATCGCAATTCAAAATGTTGTCTCCTTATTTTCACTTATTACGTTACTATTTTGTATGTTACCAAAATTGGGCATCTAAATATTCAATAACTTTAGGGTAGTATTTTATAATGGCTCGTGCCACACTAAAGATTCCGGCAACGAAATAAAAAAAAAGAAACCGCCATTTTCTAGCGTGTGTTTCGTCAGGAGCTTTTTTTTGTGAATTTTGGTGATTTTAACGGTAAATAACAGTTTTTATTGCACACATGTATGTGTTATACTAAGCTAAAGTGATTTATAAAAACATGACAATGTGTATTTGACTAAAATCGGCTCGCATTTAGTAATTATTCCTATTTAAAACCTCAAAAATTACGCTTCAACGTTACTTTTATGTGACTTCTATGTTACTGGTAACGTTGATTGTTATTTAGTAACGTTGAAGTGTTGTAAAGGTTAATGTACACATTCTGCCAGGAGCGGATTTTTCAAATAGTTCTTTTAAATAAAGAATGAGTTTAAAAGAAGATTTCAAAACCATTTTCAAAAACAAGAACTAAATAACTAAATAAGTATTATATCAATGTATTTACGAGATATCGTATTGACTGTATTGAGAAAAAGTGACTTTTTAATACGTACTATTTATCTGAAAGGCTACCTATCGCCTGACATTTTGTTAACAGGATTGCGGAAACATTTAGGTTTGTTTCGTTTCGATATTATCTACCAAAACCTTATGAAACTCTAATGTCTCAGTCGAGACGACTCAACGCGATTCAACGCGACACAACGCGATGCAACTAGACTCAACTCGACGCAACTCAGCGTGATTCATTTCGAATCAACGCGGCTCGATGTGACTCAACTGGACTCAGCGTCGAGTTGAAGTGCAGCATATCGCGCCGCTCAGACGGCTCCGGTCTCCCGCAGCTGCAGCCGGGCTCCAGCAAGGAGGCGCTGGGGCTGGCCGTGGGCGCCAGCCCGCTGGGGCAGCTGGCCGCGTCGCCGCTGCTGGGGCTGTGGGCCAACCGCGGGCGCAGCGCTCGCGCGCCCATGCTGGCCACGCTGGCGCTGTTCGTGCTGGCGTCCGCGCTGTACGCGCAGCTGCACCTCACGCGCCCGCACGCGCACCACTGGATGCTGGCGGCGCGCGCGCTCGTCGGCGTCAGCTCCGGTGAGTCGACGGCGCCTTGCGTCGTATACACGAGTCGTTCCGGTGAAATGAAAATATTTATATTTTATACTCACACTGATTCATTTTAAAGTAAAAGGAAAATATTAAATTCAAAAATTCAATATTTAGTTAAAAATACACTCCTTTGCAAAAAAATTGGCACCTATAGATATAAACGAGTAGCACTAGGTATAGTTAATGTTGCAGGAGTGATATCTTAAAAATACACATCTGCATATTATTCCTCCGCTCTCGGGGTTCCGACCTCCGTTATTTCGGATATCGGTATCCCTCGGGCGGAGGCTGCACCTGTACGAGCGAGTGGCGTGGCAGCGAACGTGGCGGTGGCGCGCGCGTACCTGTCGGCGGCGACGCTGCGCGCGGAGCGCACGCGCGCGGTGGCGGGCGCGTCGCTGGCGCAGGTGCTGGGCTTCGTGGTGGGGCCGGCGCTGCAGGCGGCCGCGGCGCCGCTGGGCCCGGGCGCGCCGTACGCGGCGCCGGGCGCGCCCGCGCTGCGCCTCGACATGTACACGGCGGCCGGCTGGGCCAACGCGCTGCTGGGCCTGCTCAACTTCCTGCTGTTCCTGCCCTGCTGCTTCAAGCAGCGCGAGATCGCGGCGCGCGAGGCCATGCTGGCGCAGGGCAAGAACACCGGTGAGCTCCGACACGCACACGCGCCGATACGATGCTCGTGAGCTACTAACGCAACCATCGACACCGACTTTTGCCCGTTGTGATCGTAGATATTTTATAGCTAAATAGCAGACTCTTCTGACGAGCACAAAGAGCAAAAATATCGCATAACATCACTCTTGCCTCATTGTTTAAATAATGACAGACTGTTAAAATTCTTTAAATTATAAAAAAGCAATTTTTTTCAGCGAAGACAAGTGATAAAAACTGAAATGTCTACTTAGCTGATTAAATATCATGTACATAATTATTATCTAGAAACGAGATTATTGCCATCAATGTAATTTTTTTCCGGAAGTGCAAAGTAAAATCTTAACTCATAAGAGAAATAATTAATCAATTTTGAGTTTCCGAATAAATTATCAAAAAATAAAAACGTTTTACTCCAGAAAAGGAAGCACTCGAGGCTAGTAAACCAGACTACGTGAGCAGCTGGATGCTGGTGGGCGCATTCTTCGTGCTGGTGTTCAACTTCGTGCTGTTGGAGACTCTGGCCACGTCGCTCACCATGGACCAGTTCGCGTGGAGCAAGCGCCAGGCGCTCGAGTACATGGGCGCGCTCATGAGCGTCGGCGCACTCATCGCCTGCCTCGTGTTCGCGCTTATCACTCCACTCACCAAGATCTTCGAGGAGAGGTGGGTAGGAGCGACGTGCGGCTCGGTCGTTCTGTACTTGTGTTCAGTAGCTCTGGGTTCAGTGGTCGGAGAGCACGTTAAGTTATTCAGTGCTAATAGTGTGCGCTCGGTCGGCGGTGTCGCAGGGCGCTGCTGCTGTGGGGCGGCTTCCTGCTGACGGGGCTGGCGTCGCTGCTGTGCATTCCGTGGGGGCCGGGCCCTCCGCCGCTGGCGCCCACGCCGGCCACCGAGCCGGACGCGCGCGAGGCCGGCGGCGGCTGTCCGCAGCACGCGCAGCCCTGGTGCGCCTCCTCGCGCGGCCTCACGCTCACGCAGTTCCTGCTGGGCTACCTGTGCGTGTCCGTGGGCTACCCGCTGGGGGTGACCCTCATACAGACCATATTCTCCAAGGTGAGTGCCGCCTCCCCCGGAGCAGGCGTCGGCGCCTCGCCCGCACTACTACGGCCGCTCGTGTGCAGGTGCTGGGCCCGCGGCCGCAGGGCGTGTGGATGGGCGTGCTGACGGGCGCGGGCTGCGTGTCGCGCGCGCTGGGGCCCGTGTTCGTGGCCGCCGTGTACGCGCGCCGCGGCCCGCTGCCCACGTTCGCCGCCACGGCCGCGCTCACGCTCGCCGCGCTGCTGGCGCTGCGCCTCGTGTACTCGAGGCTGCAGCCCGCGCCGTCGCCGCCACCGCCCGCGCCCGCGCACGAGCTGCAGCCGCTGCGCGCCGCCGACCAGCCCGCGTGACCCCCGCCCGTCGCGGCGCCCGCCGCGCCGCCCGCCGCGCCGCACTCGCAAACGTGCGATGACCGCGTCGTCGCTTCGCGTCGTGGTCGCGTATTGCATAAGTGCAGTGCTTTACAGCCATTGAAAATTAATTTGATTTCGGCGGGCAATGAACCGAGCCCAAAAACGAGTTATGGTTGTTTTAGAGAAAATTTCGATAGTGGAATGCGAGTACTCGGCATAGTATTTTATACTTGAAGTAGACTAATAGACTACATCGGGGCATTTCAATACTTAAGCTCTTTGTTAGTTGAAATAATATTATTATATTATGTATTCACTAAAAAAGCGAATTTATAAATAATCTAGAATATAGAACAAAGAGTTACTATACTGTAAGTAGTTTTAAGTAGGTAAATAATTTGAAAACAAGTTACAAGTTACCTATTCTCTAGATATATCGCTCGCGATCAAAACAAGAAGCAGCGTAGACAGCTGCTGCTGGTGACTGCGGTGATCCTGTGTACTCTGCACTGTCTGCACGTCTAGGTACTTCCACAATATACATACCATCACTGACTACCACAATTACACTACAGCGAAGTATCAAAACTTGTGAAATGCGAAGATATTGCGCTCGCAGACATAAGACTGAGAGTTTATGATTATTACATACATTAGGATTTATACTTTAACTAATATTTATTATACAGATGTATTGTATGTCTAAATAGGACACAATGTGCAAAAAAATGAGAGTAAAATCAAAATCAAAAATCAAAATCAAAATTTATTTATTTCATGTAGGCCAACTTGTAGCTCTTATGAAACGTCAAAAATCTACCAGCGGTTCGGAATGTAGATTCTGCTGAGAAGAGCCGGCAAGAAACTCAGCAGTTGCTCTTTTCAAAAAAAAAATTTTTTTACAATTGTTAAAAAGAACTAGGCTATGCACACAATGTTTCCACACAGAAGTTTCAAAAATGTACGCCTACCGCAACCAAAGACATGTTAACATGGGTAGACACAAAGCAGACCCATTCCCGTTGGCGGCACCCGTTCACGAGCACGACGCATGATCCAGCCATTGCCTCGCTCAACCATATTTGAGGGAACGTAACAACCCGCACCACACGACACAGTAATATCATAATATGCACGTCGCATTAAGTTGGTTCAAGCGAGTGTTCGCGTCTTTGAGTATATAACCAAGGTTCGCGTGGATACTTTAGCGATAAAATAGCGATAACAAATATTTTCGTTTTTTATAATTTTTTTCTTTAAATATAGCGCTACGGCAGAGTTAACCAAACTTTATAATATATTATAGATTATAGATTGATGAAAAATAACCACTCTTTACATAAAAAGTGCTTAAAAGGTGCCCGATTTCCATAACGTGCTGTGTATAGATATTTATTATCTGTAATTTTACAATGTAGGTATGCTGTAATATCTTCAATTCAGGAACTTCAATACAGGTAAAATAATAAAATAAGATATTTTTGCTACAAAAATATTTATTTATTGTACAAATAGTTTTCATAAATTTTAGTAGATAGGTAAAGTAATTTAATTTTAATGAATTCATGCCTGTATATTTTGGTGAAGTGTTTATAGCGTTTAGTTTAAGTTATTGAGCCGATAGAGACGATGTTTGATGAGTGCCTGTGTAATATATTGTACAGATGCATTGCAAGATATTGTGTTCATTTTAATAATTAGGTATTAATGAATATTAATATAATCTAATAAAACATGAAGTTTTTAAATAAGTAATATTATTTTGTAGTAAGTAGGCACAATAACATAAAGCAGAACCGATTAAAATACAATAGATAGGTAAGTTAAGTACCTACCTGCCACGAGTGGAACAATGACTAAGCTTACTGATACAGTTATTTTTTAATACCACAGCTTGAAATCAAATCAAATCAAAAATTTATTCCTTGTAGCTCTTATGACACGTCGTAAATCTACCGCCGCGCCGGTTCAGAATGCAGATTCTGCTGAGAAGAACCGGCAAGACCTTCATAATAAGTAGGTAGGTACCTAATTTGAAAATGGTTACTTAAATCTGATTTGGTCTCGATCGTAGCGGCAGATTTGGTTATAAGGCCGATTGTCATTTTAAAAATTACAGTATACTAATACATTATACCTACTAATATATTTTTTCAAAAATAGTAAATACAATATAATGAGTTTTATTAATCTGTATTTTGTTAGGTATTTATTTAACATCCCTTTGAGGACTAGCGTTGCCAGACGTCCCGTATTTCCCGGGACGTCCCGTATTTTAGGCATAGTTTAAAATGTCCCGGCGGGACTGACTGATGGTGAAAAAAAAATATATGTTACTACAGTAAATCTTCTCAGAAAATAATTTCAATCTTTAGATTATATTACGTTAAGCATACTATTTTTTAAAGAAAATATTACGATTTTAATGTTTGAGTTGATTGATACAGATAAAAATTTTTGTTTTTTTTTTTTAAGTAAACTTGTCACAATTATCTTCAAGAAAAAAATTAACTCAAACCTTGGTCTATCCGCTAAGAAAGGATTTTTGAAAATTCAACCCCTAAGAGGTCAAAATGGGTAAACTATTTTACCCATTTTGAAACCCCTATGGGTTTGAAAAATTTAACTTAACATGAGCTAAGCCGCGGGTAAAAGCTAGTTGTTTAATAAACATTATGTCTTTCTTTTAGTACAAAACTGTGAAGTTTATCTTCTCAATCACTCTTGGTACCCAAAAAAATTGATAAACCATGGTTGTCAAATATTATTACAAATGCCATATTGTACTACACGCCGCTAGCGTGATTTTTCGAAAAAGCTATTTTTTAGTGGCCTAAAACTCAGTAAACATTAGGAATACAAGAAAAATGTAAAAAATCATTATTGTAGCAAATTTAATAAGCTTCAATTATGTAGTAGTAAACTTCTATCTCCGTCCAAAGGTTCTCGAGATATTATCAAAAAACCAAAAAAAGGGTCCTGTTTCTGCTAATTTCCGCTAGAGCTCGCCTCATACGCATGGGGACTTTTGGTATATTCATCCCTAGGTCACAGTCATCACACAAGACGAACGTGAGAACGTAACTCGTAACTACGCTAGGCTTTATATATATATATAAACAATTATAAAAAATACTTGCAAATTAGGATTACGTAGTCTGTATAGGTGTATAAGATAAACATAGAATTACAATAAAAAGTAGAAGCAGGTAGGTATAACCACCTTTAGGTAATATTCGGTATTTTGTGGTATAACTTATATTAATTAGTATGCATGCTAACGTTTCTCATTTAGTAAATACCTTCATAATTCATAGAAGCGATTACAGCAACTATCTGTTATATTATGTATATATTTAGTATCGTTCACAATGTTCGAAGATAAGACAACGCTTCGAGGAGATCAGTATCATTCAGATATACCCACTTACAATACAATATAAGCGCTAGATGATGCCCCGGGATTAAGGGTTTTTGACTTCCGGGAAAATATTTAATTTTCCGGGATAAAATGTAGCCTATGTGTTCGTCCTAGGTAGCTTATAAGCTACCGCCATTCAGCCGAATTGTTCATTCGCTATGGCGTGAAGGAGTAACAAACATGCACACACACATATACATACAAACCTTCGCCTTTATAATATTAGTGTGATATTACTAAGGAATATTATTATTTATTTATAGTCCCTATCTACTATTGGCTACAAGGTTCTGTTAGTAAGCAGCTTCGTTCGTTGCTTGATAAGTTATTTCACTATTTTTTTTTATGAGGACGAAGTCGCGGTCATCGTCTACTTGTATTATAAATGCGAAAACATGTTTGTATGTTGGTTTGTTGTCTTTGTCCTTTAATCGTGTCGCAGCGGAGCAACTGATCGACGTGATTTGAATGAACGGTAGTTGAGGACCTGGAGAGCGATAGGATACTTTCATCCCGGATTTCCCGCGGGAATTAATCCACGCGAACGAAGTCGCGGGCATCATCTAATCATTGAGAAATAAATAACTACTTCCAAACATTTAAAATAATGCACTCATTAGTTGTTATTGTAAGCACTGGGTCTTCTGTAGGCACTGTAGAGGGTCGTCAGTCTTAAAGGTTTCCTTTGGAAAAGCGCTTCCAGGTACATCGGTAAGTACATACATTGATATTAAAAAATAAGTACCTCATTCAAAAAGGTAATTTTCAACTAATGACTAAAACTTATGCGAATTGAGCTTTCACTTTTTAACTAGTCACTAGATGGTGAATGCTCAGGGCGCCCTCAGGCTGTAGAATGTATATTACCTATAATATTATACGTAATATGACAGTATGTTGCAGCGGCTACTTACTTAAATTACGCAGAATTTACGCACGGAGTTCTGCCTGTAATTGGCGGTTGAAATGTACGAAACTATTCTCAAGTCCGCTAAGGTCATGCCTCTAGTGCTTCAGCGTGCAGGCACCCTAAATCGCGGCTAGGCGTTCTGTAGAGCAGAAATGTTGGCGGTCTGCGCTAGGCGTCATGAGGTCGACCTCTTCAACACGAAAGTTCCTCGGCTGTTGGTCGTAGACTAGTGAGGCCTCAAGCTTTTTCTATACGGCGAAGGATGCGGGACGCTATAAGAGGGTCCAATCAGGTAACGCTCTCAGCGTCTCGGTGTGGCGCGCGCTCTGCGGCAGCGCTGCGCGCCGTGTCTCCGACGTCAGGAGCAGCAGCGCCGCCGACACCGAGCACGCGCCGTACAGCAGCGCCTGCACGGACGCACTATACGCGGGTCGAGAGTGGGGCTGGACGCGGCGGCGACGCTCTCAGCGTCTCGGTGTGGCGCGCGCTCTGCGGCAGCGCTGCGCGCCGTGTCTCCGACGTCAGGAGCAGCAGCAGCGCCGCCGACACCGAGCACGCGCCGTACAGCAGCGCCTGCACGGACGCACTATACGCGGGTCGAGAGTGGGTCTGGACGCGGCGGCGACGCTCTCAGCGTCTCGGCGTGGCGCGCGCTCTGCGGCAGCGCTGCGCGCCGTGTCTCCGGCGTCAGGAGCAGCAGCAGCGCCGCCGACACCGAGCACGCGCCGTACAGCAGCGCCTGCACGGACGCACTATACGCGGGTCGAGAGTGGGTCTGGACGCGGCGGCGACGCTCTCAGCGTCTCGGCGTGGCGCGCGCTCTGCGGCAGCGCTGCGCGCCGTGTCTCCGGCGTCAGGAGCAGCAGCAGCGCCGCCGACACCGAGCACGCGCCGTACAGCAGCGCCTGCACGTACACACTCTGCGAAAAGACGGGGCAGATGTCAGAACGGAATGGAGCTATAATGGGGCATTTGACCGGTGTCAAAATGTTGATATTAATTAAGTTTAATCGAAAATGTAACATGTAAGAGTAACATTTGTAATTAAACCGAAATTAAATCTTTTTTTTTTTTTTTTAAAGACGACTTTGAACAGAGTACAAAAATATATTTTTTTAATTTTCCCTTAAAATGTGGGGCTTTCAAAGTGGAGATTTAATTTGAGCCTTATGTCAAAAACTATTGCTTATTACAACCTGAAACTTGCTTGTAAATTCAGTTATATCCTGTACTTGAACAACAATTACTAAAATAATAATATAAAAAAATATTTTAAAAAAACCGACCCCAAACGCCACTTAAAAGCACAAAATAATTTTAGCCTATACACGCAAATCTTCTGAAAACAATATAAGCTATTTTACTGTGACTGTATCTGTCTCTTTCTTAAACGCAGGGAACAACTCGGTCGTGAACACGCCCAGAGTCGACGAGAGTTCCTCTGTAAGGCTGCAACTCACCAGCAGCGGCGTCTGCGGCGCCAGCACGGAGCCCACGCGGCCAACCAGCGACACGGCGGCCAGCGCGGAGGAGCGCGCGTCCGTGGGGAACAGCTCGGCCGTGAACACGCCCAGCGAGTCGACGAGAGTTCCTCTGTAAGATTGCAACTCACCAGCAGCGGCGTCTGCGGCGCCAGCACGGAGCCCACGCGGCCCACCAGCGACACGGCGGCCAGCGCGGAGGAGCGCGCGTCCGTGGGGAACAGCTCGGTCGTGAACACGCCCAGCGAGTCGACGAGAGTTCCGCTGTAAGGCTGCAACTCACCAGCAGCGGCGTCTGCGGCGCCAGCACGGAGCCCACGCGGCCCACCAGCGACACGGCGGCCAGCGCGGAGGAGCGCGCGTCCGTGGGGAACAGCTCGGCCGTGAACACGCCCAGCGAGTCGACGAGAGTTCCTCTGTAAGATTGCAACTCACCAGCAGCGGCGTCTGCGGCGCCAGCACGGAGCCCACGCGGCCCACCAGCGACACGGCGGCCAGCGCGGAGGAGCGCGCGTCCGTGGGGAACAGCTCGGCCGTGAACACGTACAGCGAGTCGACGAGAGTTCCGCTGTGGCTGCAACTCACCAGCAGCGGCGTCTGCGGCGCCAGCACGGAGCCCACGCGGCCCACCAGCGACACGGCGGCCAGCGCGGAGGAGCGCGCGTCCGTGGGGAACAGCTCGGCCGTGAACACGCCCAGCGAGTCGACGAGAGTTCCGCTGTGGCTGCAACTCACCAGCAGCGGCGTCTGCGGCGCCAGCACGGAGCCCACGCGGCCCACCAGCGACACGGCGGCCAGCGCGGAGGAGCGCGCGTCCGTGGGGAACAGCTCGGCCGTGAACACGTACAGCGAGTCGACGAGAATTCCGCTGTGGCTGCAACTCACCAGCAGCGGCGTCTGCGGCGCCAGCACGGAGCCCACGCGGCCCACCAGCGACACGGCGGCCAGCGCGGAGGAGCGCGCGTCCGTGGGGAACAGCTCGGCCGTGAACACGTACAGCGAGTCGACGAGAGTTCCGCTGTGGCTGCAACTCGCCAGCAGCGGCGTCTGCGGCGCCAGCACGGAGCCCACGCGGCCCACCAGCGACACGGCGGCCAGCGCGGAGGAGCGCGCGTCCGTGGGGAACAGCTCGGCCGTGAACACGTACAGCGAGTCGACGAGAGTTCCGCTGTGGCTGCAACTCACCAGCAGCGGCGTCTGCGGCGCCAGCACGGAGCCCACGCGGCCCACCAGCGACACGGCGGCCAGCGCGGAGGAGCGCGCGTCCGTGGGGAACAGCTCGGCCGTGAACACGTACAGCGAGTCGACGAGAGTTCCGCTGTGGCTGCAACTCACCAGCAGCGGCGTCTGCGGCGCCAGCACGGAGCCCACGCGGCCCACCAGCGACACGGCGGCCAGCGCGGAGGAGCGCGCGTCCGTGGGGAACAGCTCGGCCGTGAACACGTACAGCGAGTCGACGAGAGTTCCGCTGTGGCTGCAACTCACCAGCAGCGGCGTCTGCGGCGCCAGCACGGAGCCCACGCGGCCCACCAGCGACACGGCGGCCAGCGCGGAGGAGCGCGCGTCCGTGGGGAACAGCTCGGCCGTGAACACGTACAGCGAGTCGACGAGAGTTCCGCTGTGGCTGCAACTCACCAGCAGCGGCGTCTGCGGCGCCAGCACGGAGCCCACGCGGCCCACCAGCGACACGGCGGCCAGCGCGGAGGAGCGCGCGTCCGTGGGGAACAGCTCGGCCGTGAACACGCCCAGCGAGTCGACGAGAGTTCCGCTGTGGCTGCAACTCACCAGCAGCGGCGTCTGCGGCGCCAGCACGGAGCCCACGCGGCCCACCAGCGACACGGCGGCCAGCGCGGAGGAGCGCGCGTCCGTGGGGAACAGCTCGGCCGTGAACACGCCCAGCGAGTCGACGAGAGTTCCGCTGTGGCTGCAACTCACCAGCAGCGGCGTCTGCGGCGCCAGCACGGAGCCCACGCGGCCCACCAGCGACACGGCGGCCAGCGCGGAGGAGCGCGCGTCCGTGGGGAACAGCTCGGCCGTGAACACGCCCAGCGAGTCGACGAGAGTTCCGCTGTGGCTGCAACTCACCAGCAGCGGCGTCTGCGGCGCCAGCACGGAGCCCACGCGGCCCACCAGCGACACGGCGGCCAGCGCGGAGGAGCGCGCGTCCGTGGGGAACAGCTCGGCCGTGAACACGTACAGCGAGTCGACGAGAGTTCCGCTGTGGCTGCAACTCACCAGCAGCGGCGTCTGCGGCGCCAGCACGGAGCCCACGCGGCCCACCAGCGACACGGCGGCCAGCGCGGAGGAGCGCGCGTCCGTGGGGAACAGCTCGGCCGTGAACACGTACAGCGAGTCGACGAGAGTTCCGCTGTGGCTGCAACTCACCAGCAGCGGCGTCTGCGGCGCCAGCACGGAGCCCACGCGGCCCACCAGCGACACGGCGGCCAGCGCGGAGGAGCGCGCGTCCGTGGGGAACAGCTCGGCCGTGAACACGCCCAGCGAGTCGACGAGAGTTCCGCTGTGGCTGCAACTCACCAGCAGCGGCGTCTGCGGCGCCAGCACGGAGCCCACGCGGCCCACCAGCGACACGGCGGCCAGCGCGGAGGAGCGCGCGTCCGTGGGGAACAGCTCGGCCGTGAACACGCCCAGCGAGTCGACGAGAGTTCCGCTGTGGCTGCAACTCACCAGCAGCGGCGTCTGCGGCGCCAGCACGGAGCCCACGCGGCCCACCAGCGACACGGCGGCCAGCGCGGAGGAGCGCGCGTCCGTGGGGAACAGCTCGGCCGTGAACACGCCCAGCGAGTCGACGAGAGTTCCGCTGTGGCTGCAACTCACCAGCAGCGGCGTCTGCGGCGCCAGCACGGAGCCCACGCGGCCCACCAGCGACACGGCGGCCAGCGCGGAGGAGCGCGCGTCCGTGGGGAACAGCTCGGCCGTGAACACGTACAGCGAGTCGACGAGAGTTCCGCTGTGGCTGCAACTCACCAGCAGCGGCGTCTGCGGCGCCAGCACGGAGCCCACGCGGCCCACCAGCGACACGGCGGCCAGCGCGGAGGAGCGCGCGTCCGTGGGGAACAGCTCGGCCGTGAACACGTACAGCGAGTCGACGAGAGTTCCGCTGTGGCTGCAACTCACCAGCAGCGGCGTCTGCGGCGCCAGCACGGAGCCCACGCGGCCCACCAGCGACACGGCGGCCAGCGCGGAGGAGCGCGCGTCCGTGGGGAACAGCTCGGCCGTGAACACGCCCAGCGAGTCGACGAGAGTTCCGCTGTGGCTGCAACTCACCAGCAGCGGCGTCTGCGGCGCCAGCACGGAGCCCACGCGGCCCACCAGCGACACGGCGGCCAGCGCGGAGGAGCGCGCGTCCGTGGGGAACAGCTCGGCCGTGAACACGCCCAGCGAGTCGACGAGAGTTCCGCTGTGGCTGCAACTCACCAGCAGCGGCGTCTGCGGCGCCAGCACGGAGCCCACGCGGCCCACCAGCGACACGGCGGCCAGCGCGGAGGAGCGCGCGTCCGTGGGGAACAGCTCGGCCGTGAACACGTACAGCGAGTCGACGAGAGTTCCGCTGTGGCTGCAACTCACCAGCAGCGGCGTCTGCGGCGCCAGCACGGAGCCCACGCGGCCCACCAGCGACACGGCGGCCAGCGCGGAGGAGCGCGCGTCCGTGGGGAACAGCTCGGCCGTGAACACGTACAGCGAGTTGAACGCGAACGTGATCGCGAGCTTGCCCACAAAGAACAAGCCCAGCCCCGTGCCCGAGTGCGCTGGAAACCGACACGTCGCAATGAAGCGCCTGGCGGAGCGGGCCGAGGGTGCGGGCCGCGGATACATGCTGTACAATGTCGTGTATAAACCGACACGCAGCTATACTTCTTTTTATTAATTGATGACACGCTCCTGCTACGTCACGACGTACGTATTCCCTTCTAAGACTTCATCGGGGTATAGTAGGCTGCTAAACGTTCTCCTGGATAACTTTAAAATAATTAATCTCGGACTCTTGTACTAGTACTACGGAACTGGCACTCATTACACCGGATATTGAATTATACCTACTAGTTTCTTCCAAATCAATCGATACATAAACGAAGTCCAATCGGACGAACTAGGGGTAGGTACATATGACGATGACGATTCAAAAGCACGTTGTAAAATTTTATTTCAAAAACTTTTCTATTTTATTCGAAAAGGCATGCCGTTCTGACAGCACAGCATCGATGTCCTCACCTTTTCAAATTAGGTACACTCACAAACGTTCTAGTACACCCATAGTAATATTTTGTAAACTCACAAATAAAGTAGGGTACGATGCAAGCGAGTCCGCAGACGAGGAAGGCGACGAAGATGCTCCTCTTCCGGCCGAAGCGCTCGAGCGCCATCATGATGAGCAGCGAGGCGACGATCTCCATCGCCATGTTGAGCGCGAAGTTGGCGTACTTGTCGCCCGACAGCGCCACCGAGCCGATGGTCAGCCCGTAGTACACGAACGAGACCGCCACCCAGCACCAGCCGCACACGGCGAGGCGCAGCATCAGCACGCGCGACTTTAAGAGGTTTAGCCACGGGTTGCTCTCGCTTTTCACTCTTTCTGATCTTTGCTCTTCACCGATTGCGGACAGCAGATCTTCATCGATTGTGACCTGGAGGGTAATACGGGTAACTCGAATAAAAATAGTTCATCTTCTAAATAGTCTGACGTGAAAATGGAGTGTGGAAGTGACTAAGTGGCACCGCAGTGTGTAATGACTATTGTTCGAATTGATTACGCTCGTCACTTGATGGAATACCCACCTCTTGTGACACAGAAGAAATAGTTCCGATACCGAAGGTCGGAAAGTGGCAATTTTTCACATTTTAGTAAAACTCAGTGTATTCAGGAGTGTAGGTGGTGACACGAAGCCACTTAGTGTGACTTCCATATTCCAGCGTCGCGCGCAAGGTGCGCCAGCCGGTAACCTTGTTCCACTTGGCCGCCGTGCGTATGTTCTGCCGAGTTCTTTCCAGCCGGCCGGTGGCGTGCAGCCAGCGCGTGCTCTCGTGCAGCAGCAGCCAGTAGAGCGGCAGCAGCAGCGCGGGCGCGTGGATGACGCGCAGTAGGTGCCGCCAGTAGCGCACGCGGTGGGCCACGAGCGCGAAAAGCACGCCGCCGAGCCCGTAGCCCACGCCCGTGGCGGCCGCGAAGGCGACGCGCAGCGACGGCCGCGCCAGCTCCACCACTGTCACCGGGTCTCACAAAATTATTATCATTCTGAATCTCTCGGCTGGACTTATCGAGTGAAGAAAGTCATTGAAAAGTTCCGTAGGCTCGGGAAATACACATAGGAAAATGGTTATGCTGAACGCATGAAAGTGAAACTTAGCAGTGAGTCGGCAGTGAATAGGTAATGTACCTATGCTCATATTTCGTAGTTACAGGAAGGTCTTTTTCCGGGCTGCTTTCATGCCTGCGAGCCCAGCAGATACGATCGTTGTACTTATCTTGGAACTTTATGTATATTGTATAGATGTATAGTAACAAAGTTTTCTACAGATAGGTAGGTACGGAGCTTCTTCAAGTCATTAAAATTCTATACAGAAAATAAAATATACTATAGCTTCGTAGCAAAAATCGACTCGATAGACAATTATCCGTTAGAATGGACCACCACTCGTTTTGGCTCTCTTAGTTAGTTGCATTTTTTAAGCAAAGAAATATTAAATGCTAAAATGGATTACAATATTCATGAGTGTGTGCTTGCGCGACATTATCAAGCGAGAGCATCTGCTACGGGATGAAAGCTAGTGCGCGAGTCGGCTGTGGGCGCGCGCGACGTACCCATGACGTAGGCGGCGCTGTTGAAGCCGTAGCCCAGCGCGGCCTCGAGGAACTCGGCGGCGAGGTAGGCGCGGTAGTGCGGCATCAGCGACTTGACGACGCCCAGCGCGCCCGCGCACGCCGCCAGCAGGCAGAAGGCGCTGCGCCGGCCCCAGCTGACGAGCGCAGCAGAACGTTGTTATAGAATAGAGCGTGGCGCAACCGGCGTGTGCATCGCGTCAGCGGCCACGACCGCGAGCGTGCACCGTTGAGCAGAAGCATTACTGCAGTCTCTAAGGTGGTCATACGCAACTGCGAGCATGATAAGTTTGTAAAAGCGATAATTTTGTTCATGTGTGAACTTTCCTCGGGGTGCCGAGTTACCGAGTGCCTAAAGGTTTCAGCTGAAGAAGAGACTACTGGACAGTCGCAGGAGAGGATCGCACAGAACTCGCTCGACATCACCTGTCCATCTGAGTCTTTTAACACTGCAAGGGAGTTTCGCTAGATAGAAATAGGTTTGCTATAATTCTGATAGGTATGCTTATTAATCTCACTGCCTCAAGCCACGGTCACTTAATAACACAGATCGGTCATTAATTATATAATGGTTGTCCTCCACCCTCGAAAAGTGGCGTTGGCTCAGATTTAGGTTATTTCCCAAGTATGAGTGGCGACATATCGTCGTCGGCGCTGTAGTTACCGGTCGGATATGTATCCGGTGAGCGGCAGCGCGAAGGGCAGCGCGGCGTTGCGGACGGTGCCCACCAGCGTGCGCTGCCACTCGCGACACGCCAGCCCGAACTGGGAACCAGAGTGACGTTCATTGTGATTGGAACAGTTCAATTGAACAAAATGAGAACATAAACATCGTGCAAGCGCTGAGCCTAGTGGTTCAGACTTCGGCCACTTTTTCGGGCTCCGGGGTTCGATCCCAGGCTCATCTCTGACTTTTCGGAGCTATGTGCGAGTTATGTTTCGGAGTTTTAAGTAAATTAATACATTTGCTTGAACGGTGAAGGAGAACATCGTGACATTAACGACAAATGCATTCATGTTTCTGAATTTCAGTAGAGGTTCACTCAAGTACCTTCGCAAAGCATCGCTTGATCGCCGGCAGTAGGTATTCCTCTAATGTAATCACTGAAGCCTAAACCGTAGTATTGCGTAAGTCCTAACCTGAATTCTTAGTTGGGTAGTGGTAAATGGGTCGAAGCAATCCAAAGCTCGATACCGAGAGTCCTGGCGCGGGAAGATGATCTCAAGTGACTCACTAGGAGCTGCCGGTTACCAGCAACACAAGATCATGTTCCGTGGCGATGCCATGTCCAGCGGCGGACGTCTATCGGTTGTGACGACGCCGAACCGCGGGAGCCCCTAACTAACGTGGGAGTGTTACCTCCGCGTAAATGGTGTCCATGTTCTCGTAGATGAAAGCATCGCATTCGACGGTGTCGTTGAGATGGAAGTGGTCGCGCTCGCACGTGGGCCGGCCCGCCCGCAGCGGCCGGTAGCGCCGGCAGCGGTCGTCGGGCAGCAGCCGCCGGACCGTCTCGTTGCCGAAGCAGCTACCTTCGCCCTCGCACTCCTGGACTACGCATCTGCGGGTGTGAAGCAGAGCTGCTGATCTATTGTGTAAAATCTGCATCAATCATTGCTATAATCTCAAATCTCCACGATTGGCTGAATTTAACATTTTTGTTGTGAGAGAGTCTTAGCCAATCAGAGGTGTGTAGCAATCATTTTTGGACAATCCCACAGCAGTTATGTTTAGAACTGTGAATGTCACACGGCTAACCACCGTTACGGCAAGTGAAAACGCACACACGACACAACTCAAACAAAGCTCGAAAAGTGCTATAAAGTATGTACGAGATTCGAACCCTCGACTGAAAATTCGTCAACTTTTCCGAATGATTGGAGTCTTGTGTGCAATCGAAAGATGGCCGCTATGATTAAGATTCGAGGAAACTGATAAGTTGTAAGATCAGTGTCGTTGTGGTAACGAGTGACGACTGAGATTGCCAGAGATGTATATCTATACCATATAGCTATGGAAAAGTTATTCTTATCAGGAAAGGAAAGCGGGAGAAGAGTTGATAAATATTACGCAAAACTAATTGTAGAGGGCGCTACTACACCATTACGGGTAAACAAAAGATTAGCGCGGTATTCCATCAAACCTTCAAGTAGGTATAAGTATCGGAGGTATTCAACTGAATTTCGTATTCTAGTGACATCGTGACAAAAAATTATAATAATGATGACTGATGAGCGGTGTTGGTGACAAAAATTATAAACATAAGTAAGAAAAATCGCGTCGTTATTATTATAGTGCTTATCGAACAAAAAACCGTGCGCCGAATCGTAAAGATAAGAAATGATATCGTACGGCAAGTAAGCAATTATAGCCCCGTACTGTAAGTGCAGCTCCTGCTCTAGAAAAACAGTATTACATTTTAAGATGAACCTCAGTTACATATCGCTCTGATATTGATTTTTTAAAAACTTTAAAGGTTTTACCTAGCGCCATTTGGTAAAATTTAAAAAAAAAAGGTAAATAAAACCAATACAATAGAAGGACAACCAATAACCGAGAAACAAACACATTTTGCATTTAATTTACGTAAGGATTTTATAATGCAATCTTAGGTAATAATATTCTTTTGGAGAGAAGGACAATATTTTATAACAAGGCACATTGGTGCAAATTAGGTGCATCGTTCACAAATCACAATGTCTGAACATCAATAGCTGACCGTCACAGTCGATGCAAACAAACAGACAGAGACCGCGAACGTCGCCCTCACCGGAACGGAACCTGGTCGGCGACGAACACGTAGTTGAGCGAGTACATCGCGGCCAGCGCGCTGGGCACGCACAGCAACAGCAGCGCGTAGCTCTGGTACGGCCCGAACGGGCCCAGCTGCAGCAGCGCCAGCTCCAGCGCTTCCCCCGACTCCCTGCAACTCCTACTTTTCCGACTCTCTCCGTCATCATTTGAATTGAAACATTTCTTACTATCCTCGAGTCCCTCGTTTCCTACGTTAAATGGAATTCCATTGTCGCTTTTGTTATTAAAATTTGTATTACTCGCATCACTTTCTTTTTCACTTTGCTTCATCTCGACATTCTCATTCAAAGCGCAGTGCGCCGGCGCCCGCACGCGCCGGTCTTTTGAATCGTAACTAGCGGTGGGATGTTTCGTTTCACTGTCGACATCGGCACGTTCCCCGGAACTGGCTGCCGCTACATTTCGATCCGTGTTATCCGCTCGCGCGCTGAGACGCAGCGTCGCCGGCGTCATGTCGGGTGGCACTGCCCGCGCCGCTCGCGGATTATCTGCATTGGCAAGTGTCTTGCGATAACGCTACCTTGCATTTCAAGTTCCAGCCTAGATTGGGAAAAAATTAATACAGCATTTATTTCACATGACATCTATACTTCATCAATAATCTTTGTATGTTCATTATTCACCTGTGTTGTATGTTGATTAAAATTCAAAATGATTTCCTTCGTGTAGGCCGACCGACGAGTCGAGGCTCTACTGCCGGTTCGGAAAGCAAACTCTACTGGGAAGAACCGGCAAGATTGAGTGAATCGAGATAGCCTCAAAATTCTTTCGTTTAGTTAGTTTTGCCATTCCAATCAGTTATTTTACTAGATTCATTTCGAATTGATTGGCGAAGATTGCATGTAATTTAACTTTAAAATACCCGATGGTTTAGTAAATAAAAACAAAACCAGTTTCACGCACTCATCATTAAAATGGCTAATAATAACTTTCCTCTCAATTTTTTTACATTTTGTTAATTTCGTGGTCGTTTAGTACTACTGTGAGACCTTGGAATTCGTAACGATATATGATCATTTTCATTTGTAGCTATGTAATTAGTGTAATTGATGAAAAAGTAAAAGAAAAAGCCGTGTTGTTTCCTCGTTTACTAGATTTTAATCATTACTTTTATCGTTATTCTGTGCCTTAATGATTGAGCGATTCATTTGATGTTTCAAATCATTTCATCATCTCAAGTGTCAGGTCATCGCCGGCCCACAGCTGGGCACAGGTCTCCTCGAATGAAAGGAGTTAAGGTCACAGTCCACGACGCTAGGTTAAGTGCTAATTGGCAGACTTTACACATCTTTGGGAATATTATGGAAACTCTCAGGCACGAAGGTCTCTTCACGATGTTTTCCTTTGCGTTTAAAGCGAGTAAGATTGAACGCACGTCACACCGAAAAGTGCGTGCTTGAAATCGAATGCCTAACTGCGAAAACCACTAAGCTATCACAACTTATCTATCACTACTTATTTGTTATGTAGAATAATAATTTTGACATTCTATTAGCTAACACAATACAAAACAATCATAATAAAAATGATGATATTATTAAAATTAAATTATTGTGATTGTAGGTAATTTGTATTAAATAACTTTATTTTTAACGCCTATAAATTAAACACAGCAAGCTCTTGTATTAGTGAATTCAATGTTGAACAAATTGCAGGCGCGTGGTTCGAACTAGCTTTCTGTTGTTTACAAAGTTTACGACTTCTAAAAAGTTTTGAATTAAAAGCTATGAAAAAGCTTAAACTATGTTAAGGCCCAGTTTTAACTACTAGTACATAATAATGTAGCGGCCGGGCGGGCCGCGGGAAGTCGTTGACTCGCGGGAGTCGCGGGACGATCACAGCCACAGTCGGAGTCCAAAGCTCTGAGCTGCAGTAACTGCTGGCTAGTAAAGGTTCGTTTATATTTAACGCGTTGTTATTTCGGTCGCGGCATACATGTCACATGTCGGTCGACGTATTTTTAAACGCGAAGCGTCCACCACGTGCGGCGTGCGCTTCGCTTCGGACACTTCGGCGCTCTGCTGGTGGCCGCTGCCCGCCAGGGTTACCAACTCCTAAAAAAAATTAGCCCTAACATCAACATGAAATACCCCTAAATAACCCTAAATGCAATATTCAAAAGCCCCAAAAAAACCCCTGTATCTTGTTACCATTCAAGGCTAATGTTTAAATGAGTTTCCCGTTTTATTGAGGTAAATAAAAATAATATAACTTAATTTTAATTACATTATTCGGAATTCTTATAGTCATACAATATGTTTACATTATAACTGTAACATTTTTTGGAGATGGAGTAAAAGTAACGCAAGATCCACCATCACGTTTTAAAATGAAAAGGGAATTATATATCGAAAAAGCGTGTTCAACGTGAAATATTTTCAAAACGCTTTAGCTAAAACGATTTTAAGCATATTATTCCGGAATACCATAGACGTTTTGCTTTATTTACTCGTTTTGGTCAGTCAATTATGTGACGCTTGAAAATTTATTTATGCCTCTAAAAATAGCCCTAAATTTTTTTGGACCCTGAAAAAATCCCAATAAGCAAAATTCCGCCCTAAATTTGGGGCTAAAAGCCCTAAGTTGGGAACCCTGCTGCCCGCCACCACACCCGGCCGCTGGTGGATCGAGTTTACCGCTTTGAAATCAAGTGTGCTTTACTGAATCAGCAAAAGATCAACTTAGTTTTCAACACTAAGAATTTCCGGCTTGCTTTTACCTGTAGGTATCTATATATGAATGAGTATTTTATTTTTATTATTTATTCACATTACATAAAGAATAACACATTTGTACCGGGCAAAAGAAATTATAGTTTAGCCGATGCCGCAAAACTGCCATGACTACGTCTACACGCCGCGACTGAGTTGAAATATTGATAAGTATCTATTAATTAAAAAAATTAGTTTACTTTACAGCTTTAAGTCAAAACCTACCGCTAAGATGTAGAATGCACTTCCAGCGTCTGTGTTTAAGGCCTAAGGTATGACATGAGTGCCTTCAAGGCAAGAGTGATTAGGCATTTTCTAGGCAAGCGCGCTTTAGTTAATTTTGTAATCATAATGTCAACAAGAGTAGTTAAGTAAGCTCACACAAGAGTCCAACTGTAATAGCTCCGCAGACTCGACCGACTCGCACGTGGCCGGCGCAGCTGCCGCGAGCGGCGGCCGTCGGTCTGCGCGCGCGACGCTCTGATCCTCAATGACTCTTCGTGCGATGCCTTAAGGTTCAATTCGGCTCAGCGCGGCGTGCGGGCACGGGTCAGCAGTCGGCCGGTGCTCTCCTCGCGAGGCGGCCGGCGGCCAGCGCCAGCGGCATTACCGCTCGGAGCCTCCGGCCGGCGCGTGGGCTCGCTCGTCACTATCGGCCGTCGCGGGACCGATAACGATAAATAAAAACACGCCGGCTTCATCCGCTGCGGGTGTCCCTTCACCTCGTTCACTAACTTTGCGAACTTGCTCAAGTACGGTGCCGGAAGAAATAATACGGCGGGGTAATTACTCCAAAAGCTTGTTTAAGTCCAAAAGATCGTAAATATTGAAGTCAAAAAAGTGAAGAAAGTCGGTGTTGATGGAGCGCGAGTGCGTGGGCTGGGGGCGCTGGCAGGCGCGGCTGGCGGCGCTGCTGGCGCTGCCGGTGCTGCTGACGGGCATGTACGGCACCAACTACGTGTTCCTGGCCGCGCGCGCGCCGCACAGGTGACCGACGGCTTAGCCGTACTTCTCTTGTTTATTGTCTCTTCCCAGCTATCCTGGGATATCATCTCTTGCCAGTTGGCATTTGTATTATGACTGTAAATTTATATTATTGATATTTCCCTTTAATGTTTACACAGAAAAAATCTTAGAAGGTCTTATGATAGGACCATTTCAAATTATAAGATTTCCCAGGATTTCCCTATTTCCGGCAAATTTTTTTAAAAATTCTAGAATTCTTAAAAAAGAAATCATGTTGGTCAACATATAATACAATTTTCGTTTGACACCCACTTTTCCCCGTTAACGCCCTAAATTTTTAAACGCAGCACATTTAATCAAGAGCTCGTGTTTACTTGAATCAAATAATTTTTTTTATTCAAATATTGTGGTGTTTCATGTCAAGTTATATCGATAAGTAAGAGTGTGGCATTTGCTAATTCTTCAATTTGCCTGGCTTCATGGCACGACGATTCCATGTAGTAAAAAAAATTAAAGACCACGAAGTTAAAATTAAAATTACGAAAAGACCGACGAAAAGTTCCAACGCTGAGTGACTCAGAACGGTTTCAGTTTTCGTTAGGGTGTCCCTTACACCATGCCTACAATCAATGTCGGTACAAGTCTCAAATCAGCATAATAAATGACAGCAGAATGATTAAATAATAATTAGTTAAGTAAAAAATTACTACTTGAAATGGTGGAGGAATTTTATCCTCTATCACACACCTGTCCTGCCAAAAAACGTAGTTTGTTTTTTCTGAAAGGGTAAGAAAAATTCTATCGAACATCAATCATCATCAAACAGTCAAATCACATTAAAAAAAAATCGATTCCGGCTGACGGGGCTTCAGTGTTACCGGCTGTGGTCGGGCCACAGCAAATCCTGTTCAGCAAACAGGCAACCGTCGTCTGCAGCGCGGCGTGGAAACGATCAACGTTCCCTCGGCTGCTTCGCGATCATTCAATTCCGTTTCGGCAACTGCAGGTCGTTACAATGGTTTGAGTAAACAGAGTAAAGGCTTTAATCCGTTATGTGGAAAGCGGAGCAAAGTTACAATGATAAATCGATTACCTAATGGACTTTCACTTTTTAAGTACCTATCAGCTGTTATTACGATTAAGAGGGTACTCTAGTGGGCCTTTCTCCATACAAACGTATTCTGCTGTTTTCTTCGTGGATAATGCCTCTAGAGCAATGATTTTTTTCCAAAAAATCTAGGTTTAATTAATACGTGCCTCTATGTTTTTCTTTTTTCCAAAACATTATTATTAAAAAAAATATGACAATCCAAAAACCCGAAAAAACCCCTCGATTTTATCGCCATGTTCAAACGACTATCAGACAAATTTGATAAGTTTTTAACAAAAAAGAAAAACATAGAAGCATAGATATACTCTTCCTCTAAATTTTGATATAAGAATATTTGAGATTTGTCCAGTTTTGAAGAAGGAAACAGCAGAATACGAAACGTCTTTTGGTCAAGGTTTTTGTAGGTAAAATCAGCCCGAGCTGCAGTCGTCCCTTTCGTACTTTACGGGGGTAGGGTGGAGGTGAGGGAGGGTAAGGCTTACATGTACACTAATAGGGAAGTGACAATTGTCGATATTTTTATCGATACTCTAGTGATGCACTCTGATGTCGATATTTACACTACACAATGATTATTTTATTTATTACTAGCGGACACCCGTGACTTCGTCCGCGTTCCTAAATCACCACAGTTTAGATTGGCAGAACCCCTTCAGCATCAGGATTGAGGAGTTGGATCCTGGAATTTAACGATGTCTTTACTTGGTCCCTACAATAACTATAGTACATAATAATCAACAATTTCTAAATCCCCACAGTTTAGGGAAGCAGTACCCCTGCCGCATCAGGATTGAAGAGTTGGAACCCGAAGTTTTTATGGGACCATCTCGCAAAGTTTTTGTGTCGATTAAAAAAAAATTCACCTAAATCGGTTAAGAAATCACGGAGATATCGATATACAGAGGTAGAAAAACACAACAACTCCTCCTTTTAGCCTATACGATGCCCGATAATATCTACCAGTGAAAGTCCCGTCAAAATCGGTTCAGCCATTTCCGAGAATAGTGGCAACAAATAGACAGACAGACAAAAATTTTAAAATTGTTGTCTTAGTATAAGTACCGTATTTACTTTCGTATGCAGTTAGTAAAAAGCGGCCAAGTACGAGTCAGACTCGTCCATGAAGGGTTCCGTAGCAGCAATTGCAGTTTACGATTTATGACGTATTAAAAAAACTACTTACTAGATCTCGTTCAATCTAATTGTCGGTGGAAGTTTGTATGGTAATATACATTATATATTTTTTTAATTTTATCATTCTCTTATTTTAGAAGTTACAGGGGGGGGGGACACACATTTTACCACTTTGGAAGTGTCTCTCGCGCAAAATGATATCAGAAACCTCAATATTATTTTTGAAGACCTATCCAAAGATACTCCACACGAATAGGTTTGATGAAAAAAACATTTTTGAGTTTCTGTTCTAAGTATGGGGAACCCCAAAATTTATTGTTTTTTTTTTTTCTATTCTTGTGTGGAAATCTTAATGCGGTTAACAGAACACATCTACTTACCAAGTTTCAACAGTATAGTTCTTATAGTTTCGGAAAAAAGTGACTGTGACATACGGACGGACAGACAGACAGACAGACATGACGAATCTATAAGGGTTCCGTTTTTTGCAATTTGGCTACGGAACCCTAAAAAGTTTTTTAGTGTAGCTTGTTCCTGCAGCTTGCTCTCTTTCTCCCCTTCTAAATCCCTATAATTTAGGTGGGCAGTACCCTACAGGATTAAGGAGGATGACCTGGAGCTCTATGATCTAGTAGCAAGCATACAAATTCGTAAACGACAGTTCCTAAAGCTTTTAGGGAGAAAGTACCCCTGCAAACCTGTTGCTGCAGGTACCTTACCTTACCTTACCTTGCTCTTTACCTTCAACTGAAGGTAAAAAAAAACTTTTAAGGGCCCATTAAAAAAAAATCGCGTGAATCGGTCCAGAAACCCCGGAGTAATCGGTGGACATACCTACATAGAAAAAAAAAAGATACCGACCGAATTGATAAACTCCTTCTTTTTGAAGGTCGGTTAAAAATAGGGCTATCCATTATGGTTTACGATAGTGTGTTATGCCAGCTTAAGATGAGCCACATTCAAAGTTTCCTGTACGTAACGGGGTTCAAGTTATTTGGACCTAGTACTGAGCATTGTGAAGTCTATAATTTCTGAACTACTAAACTGACGACCTTGAAATAATTACAAAACAATCATTGCAGTATGTTCTTTCTAATAAAAAATGAATGAATGAAATCGGAGTACACGTTAATGAATTACAATGAAATACACATTTTGACTTTCATCCCCTCTCCCAAGGGAACCGTGCTGAATTTCGGGATAGAAAGTATCCTATATTTTATGTCGTAGTATGAACTTAAATCATGTTACGTTTCATTTAAATCCGTCCAGTAGTTTCAGTGTGATGCGCGGCCAAGATACAGACAGACGAAAAATTAAAAAAAAATTGTTTTGGGCTCAGTATCAATAGTAAAGCATCATCCGATTCAAATTTTCAAAATATATTTATTCACCCGCAGGCGGCCGGCGGGTGAATGTTACCGGCATGGGAGGGGCGAGGACTCGCGCACACAAATACACTACTCGTACACATGGATAACTCCTGTTGGTCGGGCGCAGCGCGACGGCGATATTTTCTTCAAATACCTATTTTTCAAATTCCTTGGGACTAGAGTACCGTCTTAATTTTGGCATTTCGTTCGCCTCTCGAAACCTTCGAAAACCATGTAGCGGGCGCCCGGGGATGAGGAGACTACCCGCACCCCTGGTATTCTACGCACCGATGCAGCAAATACACAGTACACGCATTTGCCGTTCGTCGGTTCTGAACTTTCAGAGTACCGCAATATCACTTACATGTATTTATGTGGCCATAATTTGCTTTTTCTTCTAATTTACATAAATACTAAAACTAGATGATACCCGCGCCTTCGTCCGCGTGGATTAAGGTTTTTGATTTCCGCGGGAACTCTTTGATTTTCCAGGATAAAATGTAGCCTTGGTAATCCTGGGTGTGAGCTATCTCCATTCAGCCAAATCGGTTCATTCGTTGTGGCGTGAAGGAGTACCGAACACATACACATACAAACTTTCGCCTTTATAAGATTAAGTTTATCCGATGCTTTTTTTTTAAATTTTATGTACGCTCGTTATTAATACGCATATCAGCCGATGTTGCAATGTGTTGTATATTTGTGTATTTACATAATAAGAAAAATATCCAGAGTAACCTGCATGCCTGAAAGTTGTAGCCTTTGTTGTAGCTTTGTCTGCCAAACCGCACTGGGGCAGCGGCGGGGTAGACTGTTTCATTAAATTCGAGAAGAGTCCCAGATGCCCAGTTCTGGGCGGTGATGGCTTGAGATCCGTATTTCCCTCAGCTCTTCCTCAGCTCTATTAATACCTAAGTTGTCCATTAAATTAGCTATTTAAATTCCATCAATCATTAATTCGATCGGATATTTATCGCTTCACCAGTGTGGAAAAATTTAAACGAGCGTAATTCAAGATTATATTAAAGTGTATTATGATAATGGCTTCTAAGTTCTAACACATTCTTGATAGAGATTGTTTTTTTGATCATTAAAGCAATTAGCGCGCCACGTGTCCATAGGAATCTATTAATTAAATACGCTGTGGTAAACTATAGCGTAGAGAACATAACAAAGCGATACGCATCATGCATATTATTGAACGAGCGAAGCGAAGTTCTCTGAGTCAACTAGGGCGCTTGCCTACTAGACAGAGAAGTGTGTTCGTCTAAATGTCTGTCAGAGCCCTATAACTTCTGAATTACTGAACGTAATTACTTCAAATTTAAATATAATATGTAAACTGATGGCCTTCAGCCGAACATTGTATAAAAAAATATAAAAAGCTTTATT
Source organism: Hipparchia semele (assembly GCA_933228805.2). Taxonomy (NCBI): domain Eukaryota; kingdom Metazoa; phylum Arthropoda; class Insecta; order Lepidoptera; family Nymphalidae; genus Hipparchia; species Hipparchia semele. The sequence continues at coordinate 14,479,035 of OW121720.1, read as the reverse complement.
TCAGGGGGGCTCTCATAGAAGCGTATTTGAAGTAAAATCTTGTTTGTTGCTCTACATAGACTTGCGATATATCTTTTTAAAGACGACTTTGAACAGAGTACAAAAATATATTTTTTTTAATTTTTCCCTAAAAATTGACCAAATGGGGGGGTTTCAAAGTGGAGATTTTAATTTGAGCCATATGTCAAGAATTACTGAATATTAGAACGTGAAACTTGGTTGAAAATTCAGTTATATCCTGTACTTGAACAACAAATACTAAAATTAGATAAATGTTATGAAGAAACGAAATTATTTAATTTTAATGCGCCATCTATTAGCATTATTGTGAAGCTAATAGCTTCACTATAATGCTTCACTATAGATGGCGCTGTGTCAGTAAAACAGTTTTATGTCAACTATTATTTTTTTTATTGCGTCTAATGTTAAAAGTTAATTATTACAATATATAATTAAAACTTTTGGGAATTATGGGATATCGCGAGGTCTCAGTTCGGGGCGAACCACTAGTAGTATATTCATTTGATAATTGTGTTTACACCATAGATGTAGCATTTTTCCATTAACATAGCGTATAATCTTAATAATATGTTCAATAATAAAATATAATTGTTAATTTATTCTGTTTTCTGATCACGCGAGATAAGTAGCAGAAGCTGATCTATTCAGTCTTCAGATAGTGGCACGGAACCGGCCGTCAAAAAGTTACAGAGAGACAGACATATGTGTGTAATCTTTGAGTATATATATGTGTAATGTACTAGTTCGAGTTTTTACATTATACCTACGAGTATAGGTGTGAAATGAAAATCCTTCTTTCAACGTCACTGACGGGACAACATCTCTGAATCTCTGACGTACAGAGAATACCTACTGTCCTACAGATGTAGGACGCCTTATTTATAATTGAGATCATTACTTGGTCTATGTAATGCGTTTTAAAATCATGGAAAGATATTTTTTCGTATTCATTCATAATACACGCTTACACTAAGCGACCAAGATGGTAGGTACCTCAATCAGAATAAGGAAAAAATGTAATTTTTGACATAGATAATAAGTTTTCAATGATATTGGTAAATTAGGCCTGACTTACGATTTGAGTGCGGTAAATAAACCGATATCTGGTAGCGAGAAAAGATAAAAACGGCTTCGTCAATAAATAGGGTGGCGAGCATAACCCGGCATCTAAAAAACCACAAATATGTCAACCTGATAATATTATTATACGTATATCTACAAATTATATTTTTTCTATTGTATTTTTGATATTCTCAAGGCCTACCTAAAAATAATTATATTTTAATGTAGGACGGAGGCTGCTCGCGATAGCTCGGATAACCTCTTTCGACAGCTGTTGCCGCTGACCCAAATGCAGGGGTGTGGCGACAGACTACAGAGCAGGCAGCGCTGGATTAACTCGATAGAGGCGGTTCACGTCCAAGGCCCGTGCTATCAGCGGCTGCTGCGGGTCGCGGCGGGTCGCGGGTCGGGTGTCACTCGTTACGTGTCGCTGATAGCGCGGGTCGCGGTCGCGGGTCGCGGGTCGCGGGTCACGTGGGAACGGCACACGCGTGGTGAACGGCTCGTTATCTGATAACCGTCCCTCGGCATGCTATGGCTATGTTTACCTACAGTAGGTAGGACTCCGTACCTTGTGGTCGAAGAACGGAGCCCAGGATCACTTTTCTGTGTCTCTATCTATCTGGAAATGTCTAAAATTTTAAATGCCTTTGGAGCTTCCGTATTTTAGACTATGTACAACTTGGGTACCTTCAAGTCAAGAGTGAATAGACATTTGTTAGGCAAGCGCGCTCCTCCTTAGAAGAAGATCCTAACGAGAAGATCCGTAGGAAAATCAGAGTGACTATAAGGTAAGCCCATCGCATCATAAAGTTAAAGTGGTAATAGGAGATAGTTTGAAGAACTGATGGTCATTAGGTTCACACGGCGCTGGAGTACTTACTGACTTCGCACCGAGAAGCACAATGTTGGCACACTCCCCACTAGGTGGACCGACGACGTCAGACGAAACGCAGTGAGCTCCTGAATAAAGGCGGCGTAAGATCGTGACGTGGAAGTATATATAAGATACCTATATCCAGTAGTGAATGTCTATCGGTTGTTAAAAAAAGAAGAAGATTGAACTCAACGTCTGAGTAAGAACAGATAATTTCAGAACTGTTTTTTTACTACGGTTACGGCGTCGCGGTGATGTAGGAAAACCTTAACGAATATATTTTAAGCACATGTTGATATCGTATCCGTTACGCACCACGTGTGGGACTCGTGCGCGGCGGCCGGGCGTGGGCGTGGGAACATCGCGAGCGATAGCCGAGCGTCGACCGCGCGGCAGATAACGAGCCGATCGCGATAGCGATACCAACGCTAACAAAAATAACTCGCTACTCCGTTACGCCGAGTCAGGCCGAAACCCGAGCTCGTCGCCACAGCTTCGCGGAACACGCAGCGCAGCTTGCCGTGGAAGCCGCGCCCGCGAACCGGCGCAGCGTTGCGACGGGATTGATACATTGTAGATATATGTATGAGCCCTGATCAAACCCTGACAGCTTAGTGAGTAGGACTGCGATCTTCTATTCGGGATGCCGCGCCGTGGATTTGATCCCGAGGCCCTAATATTTCGGAGTTATAATGTGTTTTTTAAGCCATTTAGTATTACTTGCTCTAACGGAGAAGGAAAACATCGCGGGGAAACCTACGTTGTAGAGTTGTCCGCAGTGCGCTGTGCGACGACGGCTCGCCAGGAAAGGGCAGACAGACTGGCCACTTTAGCGGCAGCGATCGGCGTTCGAATTTCGATCGGCTGTGATCGGCACAAGAAAGTTATAAATTATAGTCTACGAGTCTACGAGTATACTGCTACTTGCTAGTACACTGTAGGTACTTTAACATATAAAGATAAATATTTTAAGTTAATTAGCGATTTCGTCAACCCATTTGAAGGATAACAATTGTCGCACTGTTTGAACTTTAATGGGTTAAGCTGTGCCTGGACAATAATAATATTTTTTTTATCTATTGTCTAATAAAGAATCCGGTAGTCAGTCTGTGCTTTAATCGGCTATAAAGTGCGCCTGCATTTCATAAGGCCTAGTAGAAGCAATCAATTATTCTGTAAAATAAGACAATTACAGCTAATTTGTTTTCTATTTCTGTCAGTTTAACAATGACGTGGGCATTCGAGATCTGTCTTCTTAACGGTCATTAGGTACACTAAACGAGTGTTCGGTTTCGCTTCAACGCCGCGGAGACATCGATCAGGGGAATGGATTGTTCCTACAATCTACATCAATAGTTTCCCGCCCTCCCGTTTTTGAATAACTACTGCATGTCGTCGCACAAGCGGAGATTTGGTGGCATTGACCTGTAAGACCTTAAAAGGCTTCATTACCGGTTGCTTATAGGGTTGGGTTCAATATCGCATTTTCTTGCAAAATTATATTAAGTAAGTGTACCTATGTAGGTATGTATAATATATGTCCTGCCTGGGCGGCTAGGTTAGTCAGAAGACCATTTAGAAGATTCTAAGGGCCGCTAGTTTTCTGTTCAAGGTTTCTGATCGTCTACAGTTTTTGTGACTTGTAATAGGTAGGTACGAGCAGAAATAGAAATCCAATCATGCTGTCCTGAATCAATTAACAGTTGTACACCTGATTGTTATCTAAAATGTAAAACCTAAATCGTAACTTATTGTCAACGTCACTTGTTTAGATGCAATAAATATTACAAAGCTTTTGATCTATAAAACTATTAAATTGAACAACAATAATAAATAAAATACCAGTCTATGTGTCATACCTATTCAGTAGGTAGATGCTGAGCGCACATTACAGATAAGCGCCGAACACATACATAACCTATTTCAGCACTGTTAAAGTGAAACGTTGGAAGTCTCATCAGAAATTAGGATCCCGTCGTACCACTCGTGCTCCTGACGTTAAATAATTTTAATTCCTACGCTGGTATCGGTTAGCTGAAAAGCATTACTCAAGTGTGCAAATGCACATTGCACTTTACTACGATATTTATATACTACTGGTAGCGTCACAGTCCAAAGGTGCGGCCAACATTAGCGGATGAGAAATTAAGAGAATTCGATTGTTTGCGATTTGCACGAGTGTGCGACCTGCATTAGTAGGCATTAGTCACGGCAACTCGTGCTATAAATTGCCATTATTTAGTCTACATCGCGCGGCAATCAAGTGTTTCTCAAAAAAAAAACCGCACTCATTAGCGTTTTTGCTGTATCACTGTGCATCCGAATGGTGGCGTTAAATTGTCGAAGGGTGCTTTTGAACTTTGAACATGATGTGAGATGTAGAGACAGCATTAGGTATATTTTATATCTTCTGTGAATGTAGCGAAACTACAAGATCTATAGTCAATACGTTGTGAATAACAATTTAAAAACAATATAGCATTTAGAGTTGGCCCTAATGTTCTCAAAGGTCTAAGCGATTCCGCACTCGGCCAGCGCGTTGGACTACGGTCGCTACGGGCTAGCTAAATGTTTTTATTCTGGAGCGAAATCCGCTCAATGCCGCCCGCCCAATGCCGCCCGCCCAATGTCGCCAGTGCAATGGCGAGCCGGCGCCGGCGCCGTCGCGGCGAGGGGTAGCGGTGACGATATCAGTGTGGTTAGTTTAAGTTTTGATAGTATACTTCATCGAATCTTCGACATCGAGCTTCTTCATACATCTACAGCCAGCGCCCCAAGCGGCGAGCGGCGGACCTAAAAGTGATCGAGTGTTTCCGAGTATGAGCTTACACGTTACGGACGTGTGACGTCACCATCGAGAAATAAACACGTCTTCGAACAAAGATACGGAAAGTATTGCTATTTGGCAGTATGAGTTACATGTTTGACATCTCACAACCCGAAAATGACGTCATTTTCGAGTTGTGACACGATACGATACTCGAATTGCAACTCACCGAAAATATTCCGTGAGAGCTTGGTGATATACGAACGAAATGTTGAAAAATAATTAATTTGAAGAGTTCTAGGACCCACGAAGACGTGAATAATGATCACAGAGGCTGTGAAAGCTAACCGCCGGGAAGAGGAGGAGAAAAGTTTGACTTAGAGGCGTTAATAGTGTTGTGCTTCTCGGACAAAGTGTAGGGCACCAGAAGACGAAAAAAATCACCTATGCGATGGACCCATCAAATAAAGTCTACGATGGGCGGTCAATTGCACAAGTGTACGAGGCTGTCGGCCAGCAGGGAGAAATGGCGAAAGCTCGTGAGGCGATTCACATCTGCCGCTAAAGACGTTACTTCGTTGATGACCACCACCGCTCTGGCCAGAGTGTCACAAAGACGAAAAGAATCTCAGATGAAGCATTTTGTGCAAAAACTCCCAACGGATCCCGAAAAGTGTTTATTCAATGGAATAATAATGGAATCTCTAACTCTCACAACCTAATAGGTTCACAAAAAGTATCACTGGTGAGTGGTGACGAAGATAAGTACCTAAGCCGTAGCCACAGATTAATAAATTGTTACTTATTACAGGTTGCAATAATAATTAATAATTCCTCAGTGCCTGAAGATATATGGTCCCTAACTATGGGCCTCACAAGAAGCCTCAGGGTTATTCAGCGGGCGATGGAGTGAGCTATGCTCGGAGTATCCCTGGGAGATCGAAACAAAAATGAGGAGATCCTTAAAAGAGCCAAAGTCGCCGACATAGCTCAGCGAAACGAATCTTAAGTGGAAATGGGCGGAGCACATAGTTCGAAGAGCTGATGATCGATGGGGTCCCTAGGAGCTGGAGTGGCGACCCCGCACCGGGGAGCGCAGTGTGGAGGACCCCCCCACTAGGTGAACCGACGATATCAATCGAGTCGCAGGGAGCCGCTGGATTCAGGTGGCGCAAGACCGAAACCCGTGGAAGTCCATGCAAGAGACTTTTGTCCAGCTGTGGACGTCTGTCGGTTGATAAAGAAGAAGAATCACTATAGACCAATATAAGCTGTCAACTAATACCAAGTATGCAGATGCTAGGTGGAGCTCGAATCATACTTAAATATTATCAAGATTTTCATAAAAAGATAGGAAGGTTATATATGTATAAGACAATAATTACCAAACCAAATGTTAAAAATAAATATAATCTTTATTGTTTCAGTTTTCGTTTTAACTGCCCAATTCTGTCCTAAAATGTATAATTTATAGCATACCTACTTAGCTTATTTATCTATTAAAAAGAAATAATATATTTGAAACACTAACTGAAGCCCGCGACTTCGCATTTTTAATTCCGCCGGGAACTCTTATTTTCCGGGATAAAAAATAGCCTATGTGTTATCCAGACTAATCTATTTCTGTGCTAAATTTCAGCCAAATCGGTTCAGCCCTTGCGGCGTGATTGAGTAACAAACATCCATCCATAATTTCGCATTTACATTATTAGCAGGATTCTCTGTAATAAACATGTTAGTACTAATATACTAACATGATTGACTAATGTCAATGATAATAAATAATTAAAAAATATTATGTTGTATTCACTAAGTAGATCACTAGTAGAGGGTCTTGACTTCATTAATGTGAATTTATATATTTTTTTAGGAACCTTTCTTGTATGAAAAGAAGCCTAGTAGAAACTTTCATATAATACTTATAGATATCTGGTCAGATGGTCTGCATTAGCAATTAAACTGTATAGCATCCATACTTTTTTTGCAGTGCATCTGCATTGTCAAAATCGGTTCAGCCTTTTGACCTTTTTTAACCATGACCAACAGACACAAAAATTTAAACTTAAATTTTCAAGACAGTTTATTTATTATAGATAGACTGCCATTTCAAAATAAATGCCTTTGTTCAGCATCAATTTACTTGTATATAATTAAGTAGACTTTGTATGTAGGTATAGATTAAAATAAATTGAATGTACATATAAATGAACAGAAATGGTTTGTAAATAACTAATGCTGAGGACAAATAAAGTAAATATATTTATTTATTTATTCATGTAGTAATTAGTATAAATACAAAACAAGAATAGGTCTATTACAGAATATAAACAATTTATTTCATTTATTAAGCAACCATAACAAATTACATTTGTTTCTCTTACATGAATTCTCAAAGTAAAAATTACATTTCATCCCATTATAAGGCTGGATACTTGCACTGAAATGATTATAAAGTAGGTATGTATAGGTAGGAATGTGCTGTGCCCCTGAGTTGTGTAACAAGCAGTGAAGATGCAAAGGACCTGGTAACTGCTCTGCTGTTTCCGGCCTAAGGGCCTTAAGGGCTATTCCAGCCTAAGGGCTGAATAGAGAGATGCAAATGTATACCCATTCTTCTGGTGTAATAGTGTAAGTGGGTACTAGGCACAGTTGCATAGGTTATACTGGAAAAACAGAAAAAAACATATCCCATAAGCTATTTAATCATTAGTAACTAGCTGATGCCAGCGACTTCATCCGAGCAGATATAGTTTTTCAAATCCCGCAGAACTATGATTTTCCAGGATAAAAAGTTTAGCCTTTGTCACTCTCCAGTCTCCAGGTCCTCAACTGTACACATGCAAAAAATTACATCAATCTGTAGCTCTGTTGCAGTGTGATTGAACGACAAATCAACAAACAAACAGATTCACATTTGTAAAAAAATTAGTAGGATTGGTACGGAGGATGACATCACAATATATCAAAACATAACACTGTTCTTAAGTGTAGGAAATCTTAATATTTTATAGGTCTAATAATATAAAATTAAGTATGCTTTCTTCAACAAATACAATAGTTTATTTTCTTTACCATGCATTCTTTAAACCAGTCATTTCTCAGCACATCCTGGCCCACAACTGGATAGTCTTGGGCCAGAGTCCCACAGAATCAAACGAAGTTTAGAGTCCCCTCTCGAAATGAGAGGTCATAAATAATAGTACAATTACATACCTATTAGTTTACAAGATGATGTTTGATTTCTATGATTTTAATTTTTCCATTCTAATTCAGTTGGCCAGTTTCAATAAACCCCGACAGTTTTAAACCAGCTAGGGTTATGATTTATGAAGTTATTAACTTGTTGGTGGACAGTAGATACTAGATTAGTGCGAAAATAATTGGTCGCGAACAAACTGTTTACAAACACCACTTACAAAACTTAAAAACCACTTAAAGAATCTAACATTTTTCCGTTTTGTATTCCGTTAACATTAGAACTTTAATTTCTAATTATTTGATGCTTTTCCAAGGGAATGTAATCACTCCGTTTTTTATATTTTGTTTTGTTTAATATTTATGATATTTAGGGAGCCACAGATACTTAAATCTGTTTGTGGTTTTTAATGACTTAGGTCATAGAAAAAGTATACTTTAAAACCTGCAAAGCGTGGGCACGCAGTGAGAGCCAATAAATTGTGACTGTGTCTCATTTTATCTTGTTTGATATTGCTATACTGCATCTCTTTCGTGTGGTAAGTCTATAATACTTCTCTAGGTACTTACGGCGCAGTCATAAACATCACAGACTTTTTTCTGCTTTGACTATAGGCTGGGTTTACACTATCAATATATTTACTGTACCTATTGTCACTAAAATTGGTGTGTAATTATATAATATTAGCGGTATTAATGCGGTCTTGAAGAACATGCAGATTTTTTCATCCACATCAGTAATATTGATAGTGCTAACGTTGTGCATCATTTAGACACGCATTGTTTTACCTAACGGCTTCATGTTCTATCACTCTTTAATCAAAGGAATAATATTATTGCCAAACAAAACAATATCACTATCAATCAGTGGCAATCTAGTATTGTTAATAATATTGATAGTGTACACTGTACCTACATCAACTCTTAGGTTTTAATTATGTCAAATTACCATAGACATCCATACCATAGATTGTGTGATGTACTGACACTTCCCAGCATATATATAGTCTATGCTGTCAATGTGATGCCGTCAATGACGTCACAAAACGATGCAAAAAATGTCAAATTGGATAAAATGGCAGCGTATACCTGTCTCGCTTTTTCTGCAAATGTGTAAGAGAGACAACAAATGTCAGGCTTTTGACCTTGGTATTGTCGAATAGTTTACTCGTTTATGCCTACTTGACAGACTCGTGGTACCAAACTGACATAAACTATTCACGCAGTGAGTAGTTTGTGAGGAAACTTTACGGAGCTCGAAATTGTAGTAAAAAATCTTAAACTAGGCACACAGATACGTGGATGAAAATTATTTTATTTATTTATTTATTGTCCAATTAGCACGGCAGTGCCACTTACACTAATTAGACGAAAAGCAAAAAAGGAAATAATACAAACAAAAGAAAAAAAAGAAATATTAGAGAATAATTGAATGAATTAAACAAGTTCAATGCTCTTCGCGTACCTTAGTAGTTCAGAAACTTGGGAAGTCCACCCATCATTGGATGGATCCCATTGAGCATTCTTTTCGTAGAGCGCGTTGAAGGATGCCAATAAACATGGTACCTATAGACGGTGCCATGGCTCGGGCTACGGTGCGATGACGCGGGACAACGAAGAGTTTATTTTTCCGTGGACGAAGATGTTAATGTTACGTTAAATTCATCATATTTTCGAGTCAGTGGTCGAACTCTCGGTAATGCTACTTCCAGAATCTAAATATTTACACTTAGCTATTTTTTCTTCACGATCTTTTATTACTCAGATCTACAAGTTAACTACAAATTATCCATCTAATCTAAAAAATAACCAACTAACTTAACCAATTTTTTGTTGCCCATTGATTTGGAAAATTTCCAAGTTATGCCTTCGACCCTGAGTGTTAACTAGCCCAGTCATCAGTCATCAAATCAGAAATATCAATTACGATTGACCGACTCAATCAAAACTCTAATTAGCCCCACGGGCAGGTCGGTAGATACGTAAGTTTATTTTGGTCGTTCATTGCTTTCACTGACAACGCGATGTTGATGGATGATGATGTTGTAGGATGTCCTTGCTGTGAGTCACCATGAATGAAGCCACTGTTGCAGGATGTGGCGAGACGAGCGTAGCTTTTTTTTGTTGATATTTGTTGATTTCACGTAGTATTTTTGCGGTACCAGAAAATATTTGTGTGCATCTGGCAGAAAAAAATGAATTTTAGTTGAGCATACTGACGTGACCTCACACCACATCACATCATATCACACTAATTTTATAAAGGTGAAAGTTTGTATGTGTGTGTGAGTGTGTGTGTGGACGTATGTTCGTAGCTCTTTCATGCCACAACAAATGAACCAATTCAGTTGTGGAGATAGCACATACTGGAATTAACACATAAGCTACTTTTATCCCGGAAAATGAAAGAGTTCTCGCGGAAATTAAAGAACCTTAATCCACGCGGATGCCCGCGCATCGTCTGGTGAGTAAATAATTTGCTTAATTTACTTGTAAATTAATTATTTACTCATGCTTCCACCTGTCCCTTGAATCAACCCATGTTAAATAAAAAACCTCCGGGAACCGCGTTGAAGCGAGTTGGTTCCATTACTTGCATTTGCGTGAAAAAAAGTTGCTTCCGGTGGCATACGGCGCGAGTGATTTGGAGTAAAAAACAGCAAAGATATAATATGTAAGTCAATGCATCGAAGCGATGTAGGATTGTAGGTATCGAGTTTCGGCGATAATTCCAAAAGTAGTATCTACTGGTTTCAAGTTTGTTGTTTTACTTGGTAAAGGTGTGTCGTTCCCACGAGAAAAACTAGCCTACTGCAGTAGATGGTTAGGTTTAAGTGTTTTGTTTGTATTTAATTATTGTGCAACAAGCTACTTTTATTGACCTTAATACTAGTTAAGTGTGAGCTAGGCCTAGGTACAGTTTTGGATTTAACTCAGACGGGAAGGGTGCCGGGTTCGAATTGTCGACCTTTGTGGTTTAGATCCGCGCCCGCGCCCTGAACCGCTGCATTAGGTTTTAGATTCTTTTTAAGATGTTATTTGACAGAGAGGTACCTAGTAGTAGTCTAGTACCTACCTATAGCTGCATTAAATTAAGAGATTTCAGTTTAGCAATTTAGTTAATAATATAATAATAATAATAATAATAATAATAATTTTTATTTATTCGAGGTAAAAACCCATTGTATATATATACAAAATAAAGTTAAAAAAATTAAAATTTTAAAAGTTAAGTTAAATTAACTTAAATAAAAATAAATTAAATAAAAATTAAGAATTAAATATACAATCTATAATTCGCACTGCACACAAAAGGCGTGCAGAGTTCCGTCGCAATCATTTCTTGTTTGGATCTCGATGCGTCGAGATCCAATGCGCCATCATCGGACTGCGCAAGTCCTGCCCTACTACCCGTAGGATACTGTTATCAGAGCTGCGCAATCTTTCCCAGAAGGAAGATATACGCGCTCTGATAACAGCGAAGAAATCGGGCATTCCCGACTCGGCAAACATGCCCGACGCGCTGCAGTATCTGGGATACTTCATAAGGATGCGGTAAGCATTATTGTACTGCACCCTTATGGTACTGAAGGACACCCTCTTGTACCGGTACCATAGCTGACAGGTATAAAAACCTTGGCAGTATGCCCTGAAGAGGGTGCCCCTCACTTCCTTACTACATTTGGCAAATCTGCGCGCGAGCATGTTGGACCGAACCGACAATGCCCGCCTCTCTCGCTCCATATCGAGGTCGTCCTTTCGGTCATCCGTGACAATATGACCAAGGTACTTGAACTGCCTAACAACCCGAACTGCCGTTCCATTCAAGTACACTTCGGGTACCCTCTCCGGACCTTTCCCTGCTTTAAAAACAAGCATCTCAGTTTTCAAAACATTGTACTTCAGTCCGTGAGAGTTGGCATAACTCTCACAGACTGACAGCAACTTCCTGAGACCCTTGACGGACGGACTGAGGAGCACCATGTCGTCCGCATAACTGAGATTGTTAAAACAGATACCATCAATATGGCAGCCAACACCAGTGCTCCTCAGCCCGCCGATCAAATCATTCATGTATACGTTAAAAAGGTCCGGAGAGGTTAGCCCGCCCTGGCGCACCCCGCACTCTGACCTATATGCGTCAGAGATCGTGTCGCCCCACCTTACATGATTAGTTTGGCCCCCGTACCAGTATCTCAACAAATTTACCACTGGTTCAGTGACTCCTGAGTCGCGCAATTTGCTCCAGAGGATTTCATAATTCACTAGATCAAATGCGCGACTCAGATCTAGGAAGCAAGCATAGACAGACGTATCACGGCTGACATAATAATCAACCGTGTGCTTAAGGCTGACGATGGCCGAATCCGTTGAGACACCGGGACGGAAGCCAAACTGTGCGTCATCTATGCACACATTCTTCAGCAGTTCGGGCTGGAGAAGCCGCTCAAATACCTTGCCCACTACAGTGCCCAGAGAAATAGGCCTATAGTTGTTAGAAGAGCTCAAGTCACCTGTTTTGCACTTGACGATGGGCACAACAACCGTTTTCATAAGAAAATCAGGAAGGTATGTGTGCTTTACACATGAATTGTAAAGCACACATAGCTTGGACCACAAAACCTCGCCCGCAAACAGTATGTGCTCGATACTGAGATCGTCATGGCCAGGAGACTTGCCCCTCTTCATTCCACGTACCGCCTTACCTACATCATCGACTGTGAACTGGACTGTTTGTACAGGGACAGCGAGGCTAGTTGCCATCTCGGGATTTCGAGCTGGCATCGAGTCTACTTTGAACTTAGAGGCAAACAGTTCTGCTATTTCACTCGGCTTCTGCAAGCCGTCCACAGTGACAGGCAGACTTTGTTTGGGCTGCAACTTTTTTGTTGCATTCCAGAATTTTGGAAAATTTTTCTCCCTTCTATGCAATGTTAATATATCCATCTTGATCATTTCTTCATTACGAACACACCATTTCACTTTATTCTTAAATACTTTTCTACTGCCTACCATTCTGTCATGTATGTCGCCCGTGGACGGCTTGCCTGCCACTAACCAACATTCATAATCAAGACGAGCAGCTTGATGGCTCTCCTTGACATGGAGATTCCATCCGGTCACAGGCTTACGATTTTTATTTCTAAAAGGACGCACATTTGAGCATTTGATGGCACCTTCTTGTAAAACATTAATAATCTTATTATAATATTCGTCAATAATTTTAAAAGTTAAGAGATGGTTTACTACAAAATTAGCAACATCTCGCTTAAGCTGTTAGAGTTGTTGTAATATTATTGCTTTCTGAAAAATAGTAACACATATACTTAGTAAGTCAGTATTTTGTTTTCACTTTACCTTTAAAGCTGAGGTTGAACTGGTTTAAGTTGTTATCATTAAAAGTGGCTGCACCTCAACTTGGTGCAGTTTAAGGTGGCAAGACAACTGGCGGCCGGCAACATGCATGTGGTAAGTGGCTATTTATAGAGTTGGAGGTATATTTTTAGCGTACCTGTTTGCGGGCGCGGTGCGGTAGTAAAGCTGCCTACATACTTTACTTAATTATATGGTTAGAAGTTATAACAAAGTTAACGAATTTCTGTATGAAAGCAATCGGCTTTCCTGCAGCTGTCCACAAGCGAATATAATTATTAATATTATTGTAATAACAAGTTATATAGGTGTAAGTATCCATGCTACGTTTTCACTAGAAACGAATAAAAATAAATACAATCTTCAATGAACATGCGTGTAAGTATCAATATCATTGAATCAGTCAAACGTTTTCGTACGTAACGCCGCGTTAGGGCTAGCGCGTGTCGCGCGCGATCATACTCAAGTTTTTATTACTATTGCTTCGAGAGATAGCCTCCGCGAGCCGTGCCGGTGAAAATGACCTCGCTAAATATGCTCCGAGAGACCAGTCACGTGACTACGAGGTATTCAACACGCGGGCAGCGGTAGGTAGGTACTACTAACAAGCAATCAAAAGCGAGATTACAAAAAGTGGATGAAATTCATTTCTTTATCATTTTTCACCTTTTAGAGGGGAAATATTTTCCCGAGGACAGCCTTCGAGAATTACAGCGTATTCAATCATAAAAAACAGTCATTAAAATCGGGTTTCCATCGGTGCAGCACGTGTCAATCATCATCTCAACCGATTGCAATTTACAACCGATAGACGTCCACTTTTCAACGTGGATCTCTCAAAATGATCGCCACAGAGAACGATCCTGTGCGACGATTCATGAGATAAGTGCAGCTCGCCGGGCAGACCGACGGAGGCTTAGTAATAGGGTCCAATTGGCACCCTTCGGGAACGGAACTCTAAAAAAGCAGTCGAGCTGATGAATCTGCCCTTTCTCAAGCTCCCCTAATGTTTCCCCAGGTGCCACATCCCGGAGTGCGAGGACAACGCCACGCTGCACGGGCCGGCGGCGGCGGAGGCGTGGGCGCCGCGCTGGGCGGCGTGGGCGCTGCCGCCCGACTCGCCCGAGTGCCACCGCCGCGCCGCCCGCCCCGCCGACGCCCCGCGCGGCTGCACCGAAGACGCGTTCGACAACAGCAGCCGGCTCGCGTGCGAGGGCTTCGTGTACCGCCACCGCGGCAGCATCGTGGCCGAGGTGGGTCGCGGCGCGCTGAAGTAGACTTGCGGAAGTCCCAGAATACACATCAAGGGTGCCTTCAAATAAGAGGCTGCTAGCGCACCACAGTGGCGCCGCTGCAGCGCTTCTTTACGTCTCTAATTTGAAGATGCCCTCAGAAACAGCATACCTACTTATTATGTTCCGGTTTAGCGTTACACATGCACATTCCGCTTGCGCTTTTCACCGCCTGCCCTTTCGCTACCACACCAGTCACCACCGCAGCGAAAGCAAGCAATCGATCGGTCTTACTGAAGTGAAACGTGCGTTGATCGTATTAAAGAGACGGTGACCTATTGCTTTTCCTGCTGGGCTAGTAGTAGGAAGATGGATGACACTCTCCACACTGTACACTGTACAGATTTACATAGAGTCTGTGTCTGAATGAATGAAAAATCTTTCCATGTCGTAATGGACGACTGTATGTTTCAGTTCGGGCTGGCGTGCCAGGAGTGGAAGCGCACGCTGGTGGGCACCGTGCACAACGTGGGCATGCTGGTGTCGCTGCCCATCATGGGCTACGTGTCCGACAAGTGAGTGAGCACCTGACGAGTAGTTCGCCGCCGACGGATACTTGCCTGGCTTCGGTAGAGTTAGTTCACACACGAACGTAGGAGCGACAGCGACGACGCTCTAAGAAGCCAAGTCTGCCGATTGTCTCCTTCTGAGGCACGATGCTTGTATGTTATATTCCGGTTTAAGTATTATTCTTAATCTACCTTAATTACCAGAGCCATGTTCTATATCTTTTTTAACATGTATCTTTTGTACATGGATGATCTTAAGTTCTACTTAAAAATGTAAAACAAATACCAAAATTATAATTATGCAGCTCTAAAGCGGTCAAGTTTATAGTTTATACCGATGCAATTAGCAACTACAAATAGTAAATTAGATTATCGTAATGATTTTACTTTATACTAATAACTGTTATGTAAATTATTTCTAAGATAAAGATAGATAAATGTACCTATCGTTACATGTTATCTTTATTGCACATGCATCGGCACTCCCTTATCCGAAGGCTGTACACACAGACCTACTCTATCCGACTACAAAATTATTAAAAACGATACCCCTAAATCCAAATGTGCTGTCAAATTATATAATGTTATCTCCTGTTTTCCCTAGCCTAAACCTACTAAATAGGCTTAGGTAAAATAGAAAACGAACAGACAGACAGACATTCTTCCTTCACTTTCATTTATAATTTAAGTACCGAAGTATGAGTCATACGCTTCCAGCCCATAATGCACGTGTGCATAACACAGCGGCTATTAAAAACGTCTATTAATTAGCGGAAACTATTAACTCGGTCTCATCTTGGTCTACAATTTAATCATGATATTATAATGTAAAGTGCAATCCCAATATGTGATTGATTAATCATATATTGACACGCTCTACGAGTACAACATAATCTGTGTTGAATGTTATAGGTCTTATAGGTCAGCGATCAGAGATTTTTCTTCTGTGATCGCCGCTTTAGGTACATTAAACTGTAGATTATGGAATAAACAAATATTATTTTTTTATCATTTTCGGTCGTTAGCTTTGCGCCAACGCAGAACTGTTCCAACGTAAGTTCCAGTGGAAGTTGGTTCGGTGTGTAGAATGTAGATCGTTTAGTATAACTGGCTGCACCTTGCGCGGAGTCACGCGGCCGGCGCAGCAATTACGCGTAATGTGGAACATAGAAATGTAAACACGGCTATTTTAGGAGCAGAGTGAACAACCTGCAGCGGCCGCTGTCGCTGGCGTTAACGCGGGGTTAGGTGATCGTTTGCACTAATTTATGTTTTAGCCAGGTAGTGTAAAATTACTTATTTATTTACCTCCAACAACGATGTCACATAATACGCTGGGTTCGGATCCTCGAGGTTACGATCAGTAGTTCTTAGTACCAATCACTAATTAACCTGTATCGATTACATAACTTATCTACTTTATCAAAATATTATGCAAAATCTAGTTAGCAAAGTGTAAATGACACTTACAGACGGTAAAGCTGATGTAGTCCTAAGATATACAGCTCGTGTGCCGCGGCAGAGTTTTCACTCAGCTCTTGTCCCGCAGGTGGGGGCGGCGCGCGGCGCTGGTGATCAGCGGCGCGGGCGCGGGAGCTGTGGGGCTGTGCAAGTCGTTCGCGGGCTCGTATCCCGTCTACCTCGCCGCCGAGTTCCTGGAGACCGTTCTGGGCGCCAGCGTGTACCCGGCCGCCTTCGTGCTGAGTACGTTCACGATTACTGCGATAGCCCAGTGGTTAGGGCGACGATCCGGGGCGGGTTCCCCTCACTTTCGGAGCTATGTGCGTTTGAGCAATTCAATATCACACGCTTCAACGGTGAAGGAAAACATCGCTCGGAAACCTGCGCGCCTGACAGTTTCCCGTAATGCTCTCGAAGGTGTGTGAAGTCTGCACATCTGCACTCGACCAGCGTGATGGACTCTCGCATTTGAGAGGGCTACTGGCCTCGACTGCGGTAGGCTGGGGATGTGGTGAGAAAATGCTTATTAATAAAAAGAATATGACTTAATTTGTGTGGGCGTTTTTCAGACCAAGTTAGTACATTTGTTTTTCTCAAGGTCATTGTTCGTAGGTACATATCATTTAAAATTATCACCATTCAACCTCCCTGGAATTAAATGCAAACGAATGAATGAAAAGTTAATGTTATTCTATTTAAAGATAAGTTAATGTAAGTAATTTCGTGAACGTAAACATAGTGATTTATTTTGAAACCGATCGGAGCCCTCGCAATGCAACCTTTTAACCTTAAAGGGGAATGATGCAACGCAATGCAACAAAGTTAGCTAGGTATAGTTTTCACTTGTCATATTGTTAAGGTCAGATTACGATCGTTTCTCGCAAACTAAGTCGTTGAACTGTCAAAACTGGGTCAAATAAAGAAAAAATAGAGTAAAAAAATTCCGCAGAAGCCCGATCTCATTTTACACCCATGACGGATCGGTTTGATGTCGTTTTTTCTCTCTCTCTCTTCTGAATACTCGTACCTACTTGCTGTTTCGATATCTGTTTAGCTGTTATATCTACGGGCATCATCTGAGAGCAGGATTTAAGCTGGCAGGGCCGCGGTTTGTCGTGAGTTTTGTTCGAGGTCCCGTCTTGTAACACTTTCAGTGATCGAATGGCTCGGAGTGGAACAGCGCATCTTCGCCAGCTTGCTGCTGGGCGTGCCGCTGTCGGCCGGCGCCGCGGCGCTGGCGCTGCTGGACTACCTGACGGGCTACTGGCGCACGTGGGCGCGCTTCGCCTACCCGCCGTCGTTCCTGCTGCTGCTGTACCCGTGGGTGCTGCCGGAGAGCGTCAGGTGGCTGGTGGCGGGCGGCCGAGTGCCCGAAGCCATTCGCGTCATCAGGCTGGCCGCGCGAGCCAACAGGGTCGCGATACCGGAAGATGCGCTCGACAAGATGCTGGCGAAAGACCAGGTCGCCGATAAAGTGGAGGCTATTGTCGTGGAAGAGAGCCTGTTTTCGGCGTTCGTCAAGTGAGTGCAGAAAGTTTTATCCTACTAATTTTGTAAATATTAAAGGAACCTTCGAAAAATAGAAACTTTGTCAGAAAATAAAATGAAACCGATCTCTACACAGGTCCCGTAATGTGTAATTCTTTAGGTAGATCTAGCAAATTCTCATGCGGATCTCATGTCTAAAATAGCTACGGAACTGTCTTCCTGTTCAAAATTAAAACAAACGAGTCGAGACTATACCGTAGGTTCTGAAAACAGATTCTCCATGCAAATCAGCAGTCGCTCCTCGCACGACGCAAAGTGTTAAAAATAATAAGTTCCATCAATATAGCTCCTTACACCATTTTGTGGCCAGCTCAATTCAAATCTGGCTGGTTCGAAACATCTTAGAAATCGACAACATCAATCTTCTGTTAATTTCCTTATGAGCAGATACGGCGCGCTGCGGCGGCGGCTGCTGGTGTGCTTCGCGTGGTGGTCGTGCGCGGTGTTCGTGTTCTACGGGCTGGCCGTGCGCGCGCACGCGCTGGCCGGCTCGGCGCACGCCAACTACGCGCTGCTGGCCGCCGCCGAGCTGCCCGCGCTGCTGCTCAACACGCTGCTGCTGGACCGCGTGGGGCGGCGCCCGCTGCTGACGGCCGCCTTCCTGCTGACCGCTGTCGCGCTCATTGCCATCCCTTGCCTACCGGATCGTTAGTATTCACCTCTCTCTCTTGTTCCCAGTTGCCCCCATATTGCTTAAGATCGTGGTCCTGACCTGAACCCTCGAATGAATTACCGGCTGGCACAGTGACCCGAAGAGGATAGCTCAGCCTTAATTTAGGCCAGGAAACCTTTGCTCATTTCATCGGACTAGCGATACGTGGCTCGTCCGACATGCCGTTCGATCATTGGACGGATCGAGTATATTTACTCTTTTTTCAGTAGATCCTTTTGCATCCTCTGCGCTACGCTGCCAAGATTTAGTTTTTGTTATTAAGTCGTGCTCGGTCACCGCCTCTTTCATAGCCAGAGAGACTAATGCAGTTCTATCATTTCTGTATTGCAGCTGAAAGCGGATTTGGCACAGCGTTGTTCCTCGCGGGCAAGATGGGCGCGACCATGGCCCTGAACGCGCTGTACGTGTACACGGCCGAGCTGTTCCCCACGCGCGCGCGGCAGCGGCTGCTGGCCGCCTGCTCCACCTGCGGCAGGATAGGCGCCATCCTAGCGCCGCAGACGCCGCTATTGGTAGGTTTACACTGCTTACAAAGGGCTTTTACGCGAGGATAAAGTGGTGCACAGTGGTGCTGAACCTAATTTGTCATGGACAAAGATTGTGGCCAATGACTTTTTGGATTTCAGTATAACTTAACAGATTAGCTATCAAGGTTGTGAATGTTCATGTTCAGGTAGATTTTGACTTTGAATTTTATACGAACCACAGATAACTCAAATATCTAATGAGCTTGACTTTCAGGTTTTTGAGGCGATCGGTTAGATTACGGCTTAGAATAAGTTAAATAATTTTTGAAATCTGATATCCTTTTATTCCGATTTTTACGTACACATTTCAGTCATTGGATGAACTAAATCTGATTCTGATATCAATTGATTTCAGGCTGCTTACGGAGCCTGGGTGCCCACCACGCTTCTCGGCGCGCTGCCCCTCGCCAGCGCAGCGCTCACGCGGCTGGTGCCGGACACGCTGGGACGCCGGCTGCCGGACTCCTTCGCGGACCTGGACAACTCCGCCGCCACTACTGACACAGACATCCCTTAGACACTATCCCCCATGGTCTGAGAGCTGGTGTGAAATTTAAAAGAAGGTCAATTCCTTTGATCCAACTTGTACCAACTTTTTTCTTGTGCTGTAACTTTAATCAAGTGAATTGCCTTTTCTGCTAGTTTTTTCATTCATCCGTGCGTGTCCTACTCGCACGGACTAAAACAACGTCCGCTTATCTTCCAGATAAGCATTGCATATGGTATAACCGCTCAATTGTCACTCTTATCTCTCCTCGTGTCTTCTCTTTTTTCCTTCCTCTTGTCATCATAAAGGAGAGCAAAATTTTTCCGTATTTTTGCCGTTCTCAGCACTATTACCATTCACTCCCAGCTGGCAATCCATATTTTAGGAAGTACAAACCACTACTTTTCAAATCACCACGAAATTGGCGATTCCACGTACTTTTAGGGTAATCTAGGAAACCGCAAGGATAGTTTCGGATTTGAAGTACCTACCTACCTACCTTTTAAATTTCCCATCACCTCTCTGGATACCATAGATTTATGGATCTCAACCTAAGTTAAATTTATTGATAAGGGTGAACGGGTTAGTGACATATCGCGTATTAGTGCATCGACATAGCTCTGGAAAGTTTAAGTAGTTGTAAAGGATAAGATAGCTTTAATTTTTATATAATGCTAGTAATTACATACATTATGAATTTGCAAACGTCAATATCCGTTTAGCTTCGCTCTCGTGGACAGACCTTAACATGTTATGGATTTTATACATTTTTTGAGTTTTTGAGGTTTATTGTATTGAATCCTCACAAGAAAAGTTGTTTGTACCTACCATAGTTTGTACCCATCTATCCGATAATTTATTCTATCTATTTTAATTACTTATAATAATTTACAACAACAATAATTAACACTTAATTTAAATCTTCGAATTATTAGTTTTAAGTTCCAGATACTTTCCCGTTCAATGCACTGGACGTTCGATTGGACGAATTGTTATGTAATTAATAATTAAAAAATAAATAATTGTTTTAATAAATAATTTTAAAAATGAAAACCTAAGTATAGATTTCGTGATTTTGTAAGACAAAATTTGAAGTAAGATTGATAACATGTCGCAGAGACAATAAACAACTTTTATAAGACCGCAATATATTTTGCTCATCTGGTGGTTTTATTTTTCTATTATTATCATTTTTACTTAAATAATATTTCCATGTAACGGAGTGCTCCGCACCAACCGATTAGCAGGAGCAGGAGGTAATATCATAAAGGTTAGGTAGGTATGGAATCGTCATATTGGAATCGTCGGCAAACAGCATTGGTGGACTCCCTAGAATAGACGGACGATATCAACTAAGTTGCAGATAGTCGCTGGATACAACTGCCACAAGATCAAGACATCTATCGGTTGATACGATGACGACGCAGACAGTGAAATTTTTATAATAATATAATGTTATAAATAATAATTTGCTTCGGTTTAAACTACGCCTGTCGTATACTAGAAGCAAAGTAGTTGAAAAGCGTTTAGGTCTGCAACATATGTTGCAAACTAAGGGATGCCTACTAATGATTGTCTTGAAACGAAAAATAAAGACTCTTTCGATTATTTTTTCAATCCTGTTTTCTAATAGTGTCAGTAAGTAAATAATATCGGTAAGTAAGTAATGTCTAGCAGGTACAGCCTTCTAATAGACCACAACTATTGTCTATAGAGATAATGTTAAAATTATCTACTTTTAAAGTGAAACATTTTTTTTGCTTCCATTTGCTTCAAGAAGAACTCCTTTCTTTCTTCTTCCATTTCTTCACCCTCGTCGAACAAAGTTGCAGGAATTTATTAATTCAGGAGTTCCAAAGTGCATTCAATAAATTGGTGTCCAAAATCTGACCTCTACGTCCCCTGCGTCAAACTAACCATGGTCTATTAGAAGCCTTGTCACTTCTGTATCAACCGCGTCCGTGTCGGCTCAGAGAAGGCCGCGACCCAGAGCTTTCCACCCACCAATCATCGTTGTTAGTCCTCTTCAGGGCGGCCGTCGGAACCGTCTGAGCGTGCAGTGCTCTGTTTGCAATCACTCGGCGCGCTGGTCATTATTCCGAGCACAGACGTTTAGCTTTACAACTTCCTCACCAGATTATAATTTATATTTTAATTTAAAAATTTAAAATAATAATTATTATTCATCTATATCACTTTTAAAATAATTTTGGGTTTTCTTTACCATTTTACACTTGTACGTAAATAAAAAGTATTTCGCGAAATATTTAACATTATTCTATAATTTGTATATGGACACGATGAAAGTTATCTAAAGTACGTACCAAATAAAAAACTGCAGTGTTTCTGAGATATCTAACGCAAGGAAATAAATCGTCGTAGATATTTTGGATTACCTAGAGCAAAATCTTACCTTAAATTAACCGGAAAGTGATTTTGAGGTGTCATAAGTTATCTCTGTACCAGCCATAATATGTGTCTGGAATAATTAACGTAAGAAAATACGAACACGGTCAAAGATATTTTGGATCACGTAAAGCTCTAGTAAAGTAATTCTCAAGTCGCAATGATTTTCGATTGCATGAATTTGTTCAACAAAATGTGTGGGATACGAGCTAAGCAAGGCGCGGGTGCGGGGCGGGGTGCGGGTGCGGGTGCGGGGCGGGCGGACGGGCGGGCGGAGGGCGGGCGGCGCGCGGGCGGCGCCGTGGACGCGGACAGCGTGACGCGGCAGCTGGGCGGGCTGGGGCCGTTCCAGCTGCGCGTGTACGCGCTGACGGCGCTGGCGGCCGTGCAGGTGGGGCTGCTGCACGTCTCCTACATATTCCTGGCCGCGGACGTGCCCTACAGGTGACACTATTGCTTCTTCTTCTCGAGTGCCATCTCCTAGCGGAGGGTGGTGTTGTGGGTACTTTGTTAACTGCGGCTCTGAACACTATTACATATAGATGCACTGAATAACTTCCAGGCGCAGTGGTCGGAGCTGTCCTAGTGTTCTAAGCGTCTGTTCTGGTTGCAAGCTTCGCTTGCTTAATTTTTGTCCTTCAATCACGCAGCGACGCAATAAGAATCGACATGTTTTCAGACTTTATTTGGGTCACTCCACGTGGTCAAAAGCTAGTAGGTAGAGTAGTACCTATAAAATAACGTTTTCGACTGTGCATAAATGAATTTGTCGGTTAAAACCCTACTCATAATAAACGCAACTAGTTAGTTGCGTTTATTATGAGCAACTAGTTAGTTGCGTTTATTATGAGCAACTAGTTAGTTGCGTTTATTATGAGTACCAGTTGACCCGCCCCGGCTTCGCACGGGTAAGCTACAAAACAAACCCAACGGCAGGTACAAACGGCCTGGAGTTCATGGTATATTTGGCAATATCTATTAATGAAATATAACGACAATCTCTAAATCCCATCAGTTTAAGTGGACTGGTGGTGCCAGCAGCTCATCAGGATGAATTTTTTTACGGGAACACGATTTTATCTATTATTCCATACTTGGTGAATTCACAATCGGCAATTCCTCAATGTCCAAATATTCAAATCTGTTCAGTAATTTCGCGTGATGCGCGCAGACAGACAGGAAGACAGATAGACAAAAAATTGTTTTGGGCTCAGTGTATATAAATAAAGCATCCTTCGATTAAAATTTTCAAAATATATTTATTATACAAAATTCGTCCCATTACAGTCTTATTATTAGTAGGTATATCAAGGTATATGGATAGATGGATGTACTGCTTGTATCTTTGTGTAAATTAACATTATTATGATTAGGTTTAAAGTACAGGAAATTTCCTCGTAGCTTCCATTTCATTTATTGTTGACACTGACTTATCTTTGTTTCAGTATAACCTCGTTGTATTTGCGGACTAATTAAACCAGGAATCTTTAATGCAATAGAATTAAAACGACCCCTGTGTAACACAAGGGTATTAATAGGTATTAAAGTACTCTGGGAGACCTCAATACAATGCTTAATGACCTCAGCAGGGTTTCTCAACAGGTGGGCCTTAAAATGAACATGAGCAAGACGAATATCATGTCTAATGCTCATGCTCCGCTCCACCCAGTAATCGTGGAGAACTCTGCACTCGAAATTGTAGACGAGTATATATACCTGGGACACACAGTCCAGCTAGGTAGGTCCAATTTCGAGAAAGAGATCAACCGCCGAATCCAACTCGGCTGGGCAGCGTTCGGGAAGCTTAGAGATGTCTTTTCGTCCAAAATTCCTGAAAGACCTGCCTGAAGACTAAAGTCTTCGAACAGTGCGTGTTGCCAGTGATTACTTACGGATCCGAAACATGGTCGCTAACTATGGGCCTCATAAGAAGGCTCAGGATCACTCAGCGGGCGATGGAGAGAGCTATGCTCGGAGTATCCCTGCGAGATCAAATCAGAAATGAGGAGATCCGTAGGAGAACCAAAGTCACCGACATAGCTCTGCGAGTTGCGAAACTGAAGTGGAAATGGGCGGGGCACATAGTTCGAAGAGCTGATGGTCGATGGGGTCCCAAGGTGCTGGAGTGGCGACCTCGCACCGGGAAGCGCAGTGTTGGCAGACCCCCCACTAGGTGGACAGACGACATCAAGCGAGTCGCAGGGAGCCGCTGGATTCAGGCGGCGCAAGACCGAGGCTTGTGGAGGTCCATGCAGGAGACTTATGTCCAGCAGTGGACGTCCATTAGTTGAAGAAGAAGAAGAAAGTACTCTTATTTCATTCGATCGAACTCTTTGATTGCATACAAATATTACATGCATATCATTATGCAAATCATCTGTATAAATGTGTCTGTCTGTCTGTTAGTTATTTTTGAGGAAATTTGGCTCACTGATAAGGCTTATGCAAACTCTAATTGGCAGTGCACATAGAATCCCTTTTTGCTCTCGGAAAATTAAAGAGTTCGTACAGGATATTTGAAAACCTGAATCCACGTGGATGAAATCGCCGGCTTCAGCTAGTTTAATATAAAAGGAGAAGCTGACGGACTAATGTATCAATAAACTAAACCGCTATAAGTGATTTACTGACGTATTTGAGTCGTTGCATCTAGAAACTTGCGATTATGTTCATTCTTTATGAGGTGATCCAAAGGGTGACCCACGTAGAAATTCCAGGATTTTAAATAAACCTAAACCCATGAGGATGAAGTCATAGATTAATATTTACTAGTTAAAGAATAAATTATCTAATATTTCTGGTGATTGTAACCAAATAGAACTTGCGACAGAAATTACCTATTATTTATTATTGGTTAGCCTTAGTTGTGTCATAAAATTATGGTTTGATTGAATCGGTAACCGAAGGTAACAATTATTTATGTTATTCTTTATTGAGGTTTCAACACGTAGCAACTTGTAATTATTGTAGTACACAATGCCTATTACAGCTACAAGTAATTGAATAGAAGGAATTCGATGTCTCCATCGCGGCCGGTGCAATGTTAGCTATGAAGGGTATTCCATTGAAATTGCATTTAGTACTTTGAATCTAACACGTGATATGCAGTAGCTAAACGTGATGCGAAAGAATTTACATTCTGTAATAGCTGCATGGACTGCAGATTTTATAACTTCAAGTTATGGCTTTTGTAAGAGAATAATAGGTTTGACTAACTTGGACTCCACAATGCACAATTGTAAAGTCAAGTCTTGGGCATTGTGGAGTCAACATCTCGTGATGATGCTCCGGTGTCGGAGCGAAACCATGTCGAATGTGTTTGCGAGAGTTTGTCGCCACACAGATTTTTAGTGTTTGGCGGTTTACACCAAAAAATTACTTTTTCTTTCAGTATTATCATGGGATTTCGCAAAGTAACGCCTGCTTCTATCCAATACAATATCTCTCCCTGTATTCTAAGATGTATACACACATTTTGATCCTTCCAACAGCATGGCATCCGTTGTCAACATACCGAACAAAGAATTGTTTAGAGATCCCTCAGAAGGAAAATCAAACAGCTTTTAAAAATTCATGGTGCATAATAGAGCGAAGCTAAGCGAAACCTACTTTGCGCTCAAATTGGCTCACTCTATGGCTCACTCTATGGCTCACATCCTTAAGCCGGAGCATTGTTTTCATTTGACTGGATACTAAGCCAAGCGTTCGACTCGTCAATGTGAATAGTCTCTAGAGCACCGAAGACGTCAACACACTCTACTCTCTTTCTGTAGGTCCTACCAACTCTACAATGGCTAGATTTCTTCGAAATGATACTATCTTTTTCAGATTTCTTTTAACACTTTACGACAAAAGATAATTTTCTCCCTCATCAGCTCAATGCGTGGCATTCTTCTGCATCCCAATATTCCAGGTCGTTTCTTCCATCCCCTGTGTCTCCGTAGAACTTAAGGGTTGGACCATTTAATAATGCGTTGATAGTTCCTTTGATGTTGGTACCGGTTATTAAAGGGCAATCACCTTCTCGTCTCCTAACACTGCTATCGTTGTGCATAGATCACTCTTCTCGTCATAGTTGGATTCCTATTTGGTATCTACTAACCTGAATTCCATTATGAACCGAACTCAAGTTATGAAGTGCCACTCACAAAATGCAAGGTCTGGTTTGTATTAGCGTTCGATGAGCCGTGATGTTGATAACAATGTAAAGGAAACCTTGTAATTACAGGTGAAGAGCTCGACTGCTTGCGTTGCAAGATTACACCTGAGCTGCTATGGAAAGATTTGATTTAGTTTTTGACCTTTAATTTGGTAAACTACTACTATACTACAGCCAGGGTCAGATTAGAGATTTGCTATACTACGTTCATATAAAATAATTATGATAAAAATGTTTAATTTACTGTATTTCTTCCTGTTGACATAATTAATAAAATTACTCTCATGGCTTTCGTATTTTATTTTATTGTACGTTATTATATAAAACAAAACCCTATAAATTTTATCTGTCGAATGACCTCTGAAATTTTTATGATAGGTAATTGTAGGAATTATAGTTGGTATCTAGGACGTTTTATATTATTGCGATAAAAAAATATTATTTCTTTAAATAAACAAACTAGCGCTCGATTGCGATCACATCTGATGGTAAGTGTGATTGCAGCCAAAGATGTAGCGGCATCGGAGGGGCATTTAAAATTATGGCGGCGCGTATAAGAAACGAGAAGGCAAAGAGCTCTGTTTGCTTTTCAAAGCAAA
This sequence comes from Hipparchia semele, assembly GCA_933228805.2. NCBI lineage: Eukaryota > Metazoa > Arthropoda > Insecta > Lepidoptera > Nymphalidae > Hipparchia > Hipparchia semele. The sequence goes on along the minus strand of OW121720.1, from coordinate 14,452,079 downwards.
TGCTGTAATTTGATCAATAATTTTAACATCAAAGCTAGTTAATCCTTCGCTCTCTGCTGTAGCTTCATTTATTTTAGAAAAAAGCTAAGGATTTTTAGTCAGTAAACGGTTAATTTTCAATTTAGGAGCTCTAACTGTAGAAACTATTTATGATTCTGGTCGCATACGCTCAACATCCTCTATCCGGGTCACGGATGTCGAGGCCAGTACCGAGTACGCGATCATCACACTTCCTAGATAGCTTATGACTGCGATCTCACCTAATGGTAAGTGACGATGAACGGTAGAGGGATATTTGGAAAGAATATGGATGTGTAAATTAAACCCATACCTACCTCTTATCGGTTTCTACATGCCGTCGTACCGGAACGCTTATTCGTTTGGCGGAACATCTTTGACGGGAGAGTGGTAACTAGCCAAGGCATCTTTTCAGATACCTTGCCGGAATTTGACAATTCAAAAGATTTTAATTATATTTTTATGATGAGTTGTTTGTTAAAAATACGATGGCGTAAAAAAAATATGGTTCATCCGCTGTACTGGTATCTCTTTTTCTAGATTCTGTGTTTCTGATGTTTATGAACAAAACAGCGTTTCAATATATTCTAATAACTTTTTAAAACTAAATATCAATATATAATAATGTAAACCATAGAACTACTTAGACATTTACTTTATTTTTATATTTTTTTAGTTTTATTTCCTCTGTCTTCTTACCTACATAAAACATCACAAGAGCCCCGTTAGGTAATTGGTCTTTAGTTAACGTATAATTTAATCGCTACTAAAAGATAAACAACTTGCTGTTGTTAGTATCCTCTAAGAGTGCAATTACATAATTATCTACGTTAAAACCAACTATTCTATTTATTTTCATTCAGATTGACGTTCTTAATTATTTCAATTTCAGCCGCGTCTTTTTGGGTTTTAAGAATTAGGTTTTTAATCGGGGCAAAAGTTATCCTAAAATACTTTTTCTCGTAGGTATCTCTAGGTCTTTAAACATCTTTATCCATGAAAATATTCACAAACATGTTCGCATTAGCTATATTAGCGTCAAGTCCATTTACCTTACCAAGAAGAGTCTTGGTAGGGAAGAGACCCATAAATCGATCGTATTGAGTTACAACGTTTGGCTGATCAATATCATTTTTCTGATTGAAACCGAAAACCAACGACAGGTCTTACGTACGAGTATACTAGTGTTTCAAATTCATTTGGCAACAATTCAATTGTGATGCCGTCGTCCGATGGATCCAACTTTTAGTCATAAAATCCTTTGAGCTGCTTTTGCAAGCTCGTTTTACGAGTACCCACTTGGTTGCCTGACGTTGTTCTGTCTCTCGCTTCTTGTAGAAGGACTAAAATCGGGACCCGGCTGGAGGAAGAATGTAAATAGTTTGCACTATTAATGCTAGCCTTATTAATAAGAAGTTTTAAAATTCTTCTGCCCCTATACAATTCAAATACATCACATGTACGATAGATTAAGCACTATTATTAAGACAGTCGGAAAAAAGACAAGAAATCTCATAACAACTAGTGTTGTAGTATCCGCCATGTCTAGACGCGCCGGCATTGCTAGTGCTGACCGCGACGCGTGCGCACACCACGCATGACAGCGTGACATTCCCAAGGATCGGCGACCAGACATACGGACAAAAATTAGTTATTTCAATACCCGTTTATATGTAAAAAAAAATCACCCATAACAGAAATACTATAGAAAGAATAAACGGAGAAGTTGTGACTCGTAAAATCATAATACGTTTTTTAGACTGCAATATAAATTCAAATTTTACTGCTGTTGGTGGATTGAAATTTTGTGAAAGGACTACGGATTGCTATATTTATGTAGTTTGTTGAACGTTGATTTATTATAAAGTGATAAAGTTAGTGATATAGACGATTCTAAGCTCGTAGTAAACGGTAAAGTGGAAAATGAGTAAGATAGTGGAGGATGGGAAGATGACGGCGGAGAAGACTGGTCCGGTGGACACGGACGTGCTGATGCAGGAGCTGGGGCAGTTCCGCAGGTTCCACGTGCTGAACTACTGCCTGCTGGGGCTGGTGCCGTTTGCGCTGGCGCACTACGCCGTCAATTACGTGTTCTTGGCGGCCGATGTTCCATACCGGTGATTATTTTTAAAAATAAGCTCGTAGCTTCGTTCGTACTTTATTCTTTACTTCTCTCTAGGATCTAAGTAACCTCAGTAGAGCCTATCCAATAAGTCAGTTGATCTGGGTTGTAAAAATAGGTTTTAGCATCATTGTGAAAGATTCATCGAAGAATTAAATAGTTTGATAATTTCCATAAAAATAAATCTGATTTTAATTTTTAACTAAATATAAACTATGCACATATTAATGCGGAAAGGTGGAATAAATGGAAAAACTCTAGACTCTCGAGAGTCAAGAGTTTTTCCAATTATTCCACCTTTCCGCATTAATATGTTCAAAATCCGCATAATGCCTCTGCGCCGTAACGCGTAAATTAACACGATAATGTAGGCATTACGCAGATGGGGCCAATATTTTACTGCGTTAAATGTATGTAATGACGTTAGACGCTAAGCGCTAATCCATTTGAGCGCAGCCGTTCACATTAACATTAATGCAGATGGAGCAGTAGCATACGAGTAGCGTGCCTAGGGAACTTTGCCATGAAAAAAATTTAATTTTGTATTAATTTGAAAACAATGAAACCATATTATCTACTTTTCTGTTTATTACGATTTAGTATTCACAGTAAACCGAAGAACCTATATGGTTCAATCCAGTCCATCTGTTCGACATTGTATCCATAACTATTATTTATAAATATTATAAATGCGAAAGTGTGTTTATTTGTTGGTTTGTTCATGATTTTTTTTGAACTCAGATATTTTTTGATAAACCAGTTATTTTGTAACATATTCAAAAATCTTCCACTGTTTAAACCAGCATTGAATGTAGTGCACATTCGAAACATTGTTTTTCTTCACTTTTTTATGATTTCAATTATAAGTTAATAAAAACTGTGGCTAGTCTGTATTTTTTGCAAAAACCGTGTTCTTTTTGTGAGTTTTGAATTATACTTAATATGGTCTTCCAAATTGCTTCTTAACATTGTTGCCAAGTTTTTATAAAAATTTGCATCATGAGATTCCACGATTTAATTGCCCATCATTTGTTTTAATTTTTTTTTTTGTTGTGTTCCATTGGATCATAGTAATAAATGAATTATGTAAATTGTAGCTGTTCATTAAAGAATCTTATCAAACTGTCGACGCCCGTAATTAATAAATAATTATGACGTCTATTGTATAATCACTATATGCTCTAATAGCTAACGTCCCGCCCGTTAGCGTTAGTTTCGTACATGACTTCGACTGTATACTCACGATGTGCGCTCAAGTGTACGATAAAATACATAAAAATTCTGCAGAAAACAAATTCTGCTGGGGATATCTTCAAGAACTTCATTTGGTATTTCACTTGTGATTTATGACTAAAAGGTATCCTAAGATATTATGAACTGCATGTAAATACCATTGCCGAATCTTGTCGAAGACAATGGAAGAAGGACACAGAATACTTTTTACCACTTAAAATCCAAAAATTTTCAGGATTTTTTAAAAACCTAAATTCTGGGCCAAAGTTAATATTTTTTGTACATACTGAATTACAGTGGACTTTTAAGTTTATGTCGCTGTATACCTCTGAACCTCGTTGTAATTCCACACCTTTTGTTTCGCGACGCTACTTAACATCTTTGAGCACCAACTTTCACCAATCGCCGTGCCCGTGTCAACAATTCGTTTATGTCTGCCTGTTAATTCTAGGAAATGTTTTTCTCTGTTGACATGGAAATATAAGGAAACTCTCTGGAAACGAAGAAGACCTTCTACTTCTGTAATTGTGCATTATGATGCAAGGGCAGGAAGTAAGTTATTACAAACGAGTTGACCTTTCTAACCCCAAGCCGCAGGGTTTTAACACTTTGTTGGTACTCCACAACACAAAATTACGAACACATAGATAAAAGAAAAAAGAAGTTAATTATAAAAGGTTGCATGTTTTATTATAAACTAACAGTGAGCAACTACGCACCTTCGCACTAGTGCTGTAAAATTAATATTCAGATATAAGCATGTTGAAGTTGAAAGGGAGTTTTCGAGTATTTATTAAAAATAATATGTAGAGATGGCACAGATCCCTACCAATATTTAGTACCTAGTTTAGATTACACGGGCGGTCGTAAGAATACAAAATCTAAATGTAATATAACTGAACAATGTTTAATTTGTTTGATGTAAGTACTTATCTAAACTTATGAGGGCGAGCTGAGCCCTAGTTAAGGTAAATATAATTAAAGACATTAATTGTCAGGATTAAATACTGTAATTTGGGGTCTATATTATAAAGAATTTTTTTTGAAAATAAAGACTTGTACTAGCTGCTGACGTTCGAAGTGGGTTTTTAATTTACAAAACGTCGTAGTCTGTCGTATTATTACATTTTTCAGTAACTATACTTTGTTTCCACGATTATACTTAATTCATAAAATTATCGTTGTAAGTGACTACAGTTTCCCGGATGTCTCATCAAGATAGTTGATACTTTATAGCAATTTTATTCTCTGATCTTTTTTTTTCATTTGTCATTAATTTCAATATCTTGATTTTAATTTTGAATTTAGTGAATTTAGAAAAATTGAATTTACTCTTGGGCCTTTTTGAAGTTTTTTGGCAAATCGTATTGAATCACGACTCTTATAGTTTCTTCTAGTTCACTATCCATCTATCATCTCTGTGTCAGTCGTTTTATTCAGAAACTTTTAAGGGGTTTGGGTATTTGGAGTTTCAAATCGGTATAGAATTACGAAAACGAAATTATCACGTGTAGGAAGTGCACAATATTTTAAGAACGGATATTGCAGTGTGTCTTGTGTTAATGAGACGGTATGCAGGTCACCTAATGCTGAATAGGATAATAGCGTGGTTAAGCGAAGGAAATGCTAAGATCTCCTTATGCGGATGTCGGTTCATTTCAGTGAAAAGGAGTGGTTAAAAATCTGACACTAACACGATCTTATCCAGTGCCAAAAAGTATCCTAGGTTATATTCTCTATGTCCTTAGTCTCTAAGTATATTCAAGCAAAAAATCAAATCAATTCGTAGTAACGGAATAACAAATTGATTTTTTTACGTGATTGAAGGACAAATCAGCAGATTAAGAAGCAAAAACCTCTTTCGTATTTACAACTTTAGTATAAAGAAAGGTTGTCGTCACTCCTCTAGAGTTTTTATCATTATTTTTACAAGCGTACCGTTCCATATGCCTTTCTTGTTGTAGACAAGAACTGTGCGCTGCTTATTTTATTTATACAAGCTACAAGTACTCCGACTATTTATATTCAAACTACATTCAAACGTTTAACTTTTTAAATTTCAAGTTTTCTGTAATTCCTACATTGATGTTTCTTTCTCTAAGGTACTACTGAGACTAGCTCGTTCGGTAAACAACAACTCGTCGAATTGGTTGGATTTTTTTTTAATTACAAACGCTAATATTTGTACAGCCCATTCTGAATTATTTTAATACATTTTTTGTCATATACATGAATTTGCAAGGAATTCCCCAATTCATTATTTGTTTATGAGATAGGTGTCTAACTAACGAGTAATATTATGTTTTTGGTTGGTGTGTTGGATTATGTACGTATATGTATAAAAAGAAGTGGATATGTTACAAGCGTGCGGTAAATGAAGTGCGTAATGGTAGATATTTGTCATAATTTGTCTTGTCATTTAACAATGAAGGATTCTATTATACTCTTCATCGTTCGGCACAATTTTTTCGCTTGTTTTGTGAGTATATAAGTCATCCCTAGTTTTTGGTATAAATTTTGCGTCTTTAGTGTTTACTTTTTATATAACATTGTTAAGACATCATACTATTCTGCTTAAAGGATAGAATTGAGCGATGTATAATGTTGTCTATTACATGTATACTATACGTTACTTATTCTTCTTTGCGAGCCATTTTATTACATCCACCGTTGAATTTGGGCCTCCTTATGTACATGCTATTCCTTTCGGTGCTTTGCCAGCGCGATGGTTGTACCACACATTTCTCTTGCCGGTATGTGGTCTCCACTCTAGCACCAAGCGAGTCCATTGGCCATCTGTCTTCCTAGCAACATGCCATATCCATCTCGACCTGACCTAGTCACTTTCAAAACCATAGCAGTCAATCTCATCCTTTTACGTTTTGTGAACTGTGGTACCTACTAGCTAATTCCCACAACTTTATCCGCGTGAATTTAGTTTTTAAAATCCCTCCGCAAGTTTTTGATTTTCTGGGATAAAAAGTAGTCTACGTCATTCTCCAGGTCCTCAAGTTTAGTATAACCATGCCAAAAATCACGTTGATCTGTAGCTTTGTTGCAGCGTGATTGAAGGAACAACCAAAAAATCAACCAACATCACACTTTCGCATACTTAATATTAGTAAGGAAAGTAAGATTAGGTTTTAGTTACGGCTATAGATGTAGCTGTGATTCATAAAGACAAAGTCTAAAAAAATTGTTCCTTAAAAATTCTCGCTCAACTTTTGAACTATAGGTGTCGTTTATTCAAAAGCTGTAAAAGCCAAAACCTATGCTCAAGGGTTCTTTAGCAGTATTTTGAAGGACTTTGTTTAAACGTAATATAAAATATTAAAGAGTTTGTTAGTTTTATTAGTTTGTCCTTCAATCACGAGAGAATCAAATCACGGAGAAAAAGTTCTGTTTATTTTTTCTGTTAGTTGATAATTAATCTTAGATCTGCGTTGTTTCAAGACGCTTTGGATGGGTGAGATATACTTACCGCCAAAAATCGCACCCATTCATTCCATGCCCTTACTGTACCCAGCGTGGATGTTGGATGAATAATAATTGTACTTATTATTGTTCACACCGACACTGCGACCATTTGTAGCGTTATTTTGTAAACACTTGCGTTCTTAAATTGTTTTACTCGTATAGAGATGTGCTAACAATTAGATTCAATATTTGGATTTCGTTTAGGTGCTATATAGAAGTGGATAAAAATATCCACCGTAGGTATATGATATAATTGGTCTTCAAACTTGGTCGTTAATTTCTTTGTCCATGTTTTGAGTTTCCTAAAATCCTGAAATGCTAAAATTAGTATGTTTTTCTCTCTATGAAATTAAATGGTAACAGGCTTAATAATACTATAGATTTTTACTATCGGCTCGAATTTCAAGTCGAATTTTTTATTTCAAGTATAAACGAGTTAAGAAACAATATTTTGAAATAATAATTGTACTTGGTTCCTTTATTTCATAATACTGACGCCTGCGAGTTCGTATGAAATTTGTTTTTTCGTAAAATCTCTCCCCTCCCTCTGTTCTACGTGAAGAACAAGATGCACGCTAGATCTCTTTACCAAATATTGTCGAGATCAATTCAGCAATTTAGGCGTGAAGAGAGACAAAGACAAGAAATACTTACGCAGTTATAAATGACAGAAGGAAGATGGAGGTTGCTATTACAATCGTAATGTTTTCAGATGTGTGGTGCCAGAATGCGAATCCGCCAACAGCACAGACTACAGCCCGTCGTGGCTGGAGGGGGCCCTGGCAGCCAGCGGGCGCGAGCGGCGCTGTGCCAGCAAGGCCCCTCTCGACGCGCAGCTGCCGTGCGAGGCGGGGGCCTTCTCGGAAGAGTTGCGGCCTTGCGACCACTGGCTCTATGCTTCTGAAGATACCATCGTGGCAGAGGTAGGTGACTTATGATGCTGGCAGCCAATTCGAAGAACCGATAGTCATTGGGGTTTCGAGGCGCTGGAGTGGTGACCCGCACCGGAAAGTGCAGAGTTGGCGAACCCTTCGCTAAGTGGACAGACGATATCCGATTCTCAGGAAGCCTAACAAGCGACATAAGAGCGAGATGTGTGGAAGTCTATACAGAAGACCTAGGTCCAGCTTTAGACCTCTATCAGTTGATAAATAAATTAATTTTGGAACTTTGGAAATTCTTTCTAGCATAGATCTTGAAAAAAAAAACTTCAGCCTGTTGTTTAGCCACTCATCTATAAAACTGTCGAAAGAAGTTCTTTTAGATTTTCGTGTAGATTTTTTATTCCTTCTTGCTAAGGTTATGGTAGAGCCAACCCGTTGTTGTGTAGCGAACAATATGTTCTTAGATGACATAGAAACCAAGTCATGCATGCCTACACTCAAATAATACCTACAGTTATTGGTCGACCTCATCAGGTTCCTTCATCACTTTGATATTTTAAGCTCTGCTTTAAAAACAAATTTGAAAAATGAGAAAGGTAATCTGAATTAATTGAAGCCTCAATAGCCCAAGGTTGAAGGTGTAGACTGAACACTGAAAGGTTGACGTGAGGTAAGGTTGTCTTCTGACTTGACAAGATAGGTACATTGTTGAGTAAACAATACAACATTAGGACCGTGTTCACTCCTTTCCAAAAGATTTCCCATTTGATGAGATTTCCAAAGGATCGTTTACCATACCAGTGTCCGGGTGTGTATAAGATCGACTGCAGCTGTGGAAGCTCTTATATTGGTCAAACTAAGAGATCCATAGCGACAAGGGTGTCCGAACACATTAAAGCGGTTAAGAACAACGATCCTCAGAAGTCTGCGATCGCGGAGCATATTCTACAGCCAGGAACAAATCACTGGATCGAACTCCACAACCCAAGAGTTCTCTCCACAGACCGCCATTATATACCTAGGCTGGTGCGCGAAGCAATTGAAATTCGTAAACACCGGAATTTCAATAGGGAAGACGGTTTTAAACTAGCTAGTATGTGGAATCCAGTCGTAGAATTATGCAAACCCGAGAAGCGTCGTACAGCACCTTTAAAAAGTGACGTTGTTAGTATTTTTTGCCGAACTTTAAATGACGTTCCTCCGAAAAGATCAAGAAGGCGGGTAGATAGATTCTACCCATGACAGCTTCAACTTGACGTCTCGCAACACCGCAGTCTCGTCGTGACCACGGTCCATGCAATTGGATCGAAATATCGACAATCCCAACTAAAATAATTACCGTGGTACGTACTCGTAGCATTTATAACAATTATGTCAAGCTTAACGATTATTTGGAGAGAAGGAGGGGAGTAAAAATAAAACATAAAATAATTCCAATCTTAATTATTAATAGGTTTCAATGTAACATCGTACTGAAACGTAAAATCTCTTGACGGCTGTAGAGTAGGAAACAGCTATGGCCTAAACCTCCTACCCTAATGTCGAGAAAGAGATCCATAGTGACACTTGGGCTGTCTATTTCTGGAATGAACGAGTCGTTGTGTCAGTTAAATGGTTGTGTTATCATAATGAATGTGTTGTTCTAAGTGTTATCACTTTCACCACAACCTCCTTCGCGTGTTCTTCACCCTACGTGACATTAGCGAAATAATTTGTACGATCGCACTTTTGTATCAAACAAAAATGAATTGTATGTTTATTATCGAGATAATGTCGGTGGCATCATGTACATTAATAATTATTTTAAACTAGTTCTTGGGCGAGACTTTTCCCGCATGGAATAATTAGGCTTTTAAAAACGCGGGATCAAAAAAATAAGGAGTTTTCGCAATAGTCTACGCCACTCTGCAGGGTCTCACTCCCAGAGGCGTAACTATAGGGTGGCATGACGGCAAAATGCCACGGGCCCCCAGCCGGCAGGGGCCCCCGATCAGAGAGGGCCGGAAGCACAAGATGATCATAACATTTATATTATAGCCATTCCTGTGACTACGGCTAGTGCCGAGCGATCATTTTCAAAATTAAAATTGATATAAACTAAACTCTTTGGGACAAGAAGAAAGGTTACGCACAGTGGTAGATTTACCAAATGGCTGATTTGATTGGAGCCTAGGGCAGCAGATTTTAGGGACGGCGAATTTGGGACCAAAATTTTTATTTATGTCTTACAGAAATTAAAAAGATACATATTTGTAATACCTAAATGTCATTAGGTCCACAAACACATTTTAAAATAACCCCAATAACAATTACTAAATAGTTGGTAGGGCCGACCGGCGCATACAAACGCAAGGTCTCAAGCGCCAAAAGTACAGGACTAGATATGGCGCAGTGCAGAATAAAAAATTTCGCACTCACTTCGTTCGTGAAAATGTCACTTTTCTGTTGCTATTGTAGGTGCCAAGAATGGACTACTAAGTGCTGTAATGCAATTATAAAAAATTTCGCGCTAGCTTCACTCGCGAAAATGTCACTTTTATGTTGCTATTGTAGGTACCAAGAATGGACTACTAAGTGCCGTAATGCAATCATAAAAAATTTCGCGCTAGCTTCGCTCGCGAAAATGTCATATTTATGTTGCTATTGTAGGTACCAAGAATGGACTACTAAGTGCCGTAATGCAATCATAAAAAATTTCGCGCTAGCCTCGCTCGCGAAAATGTCACTTTTATGTTGCTATTGTAGGTGCCAAGAATGGACTACTAAGTGCCGTAATGCAATCATAAAAAATTTCGCGCTAGCTTCGCTCGCGAAAATGTTACTTTTATGTTGCTATTGTAGGTGCCAAGAATGGACTACTAAGTGCCGTAATGCAATCATAAAAAATTTCGCGCCAGCTTCGCTCGCGAAAATGTCACTTTTATGTTGCTATTGTAGGTGCCAAGAATGGACTACTAAGTGCCGTAATGCAATCATAAAAAATTTCGCGCTCGCTTCGCTCGCGAAAATGTCACTTTTATGTTGCTATTGTAGGTGCCAAGAATGGACTACTAAGTGCCGTAATGCAATCATAAAAAATTTCGCGGTCGCTTCGCTCGCGAAAATGTCGCTTTTACGTTGCTATTGTAGGTGCTAAGAATGGACTACTAAGTGCCGTAATGCACTCATAATAAATTTCGCGCCAGCTTCGCTCGCGAAAATGTCACTTTTATGTTGCTATTGTAGGTGCCAAGAATGAACTACTAAGTGCCGTAATGCAATCATAAAAAATTTCACGTTAGCTTCGCTCGCGAAAATGTCACTTTTATGTTGCTATTGTAGGTGCCAAGAATGGACTACTAAGTGCCGTAATGCAATCATAAAAAATTTCGCGCTCGCTTCGCTCGCGAAAATGTCACTTTTATGTTGCTATTGTAGGTGCCAAGAATGGACTACTAAGTGCCGTAATGCAATCATAATAAATTTCGCGCTAGCTTCGCTCGCGAAAATGTCACTTTTATGTTGCTATTGTAGGTACCAAGAATGAACTACTAAGTACCGTAATGCAATCATAAAAAATTTCGCGCTCGCTTCGCTCGCGAAAATGTCACTTTTATGTTGCTATTGTAAGTGCCAAGAATGAACTACTAAGTACCGTAATGCAACCATAAAAAATTTCGCACTCGCTTCGCTCGCGAAAATGTCACTTTTATGTTACTATTGTAGGTACCAAGAATGGACTACTAAGTGCCGTAATGCAATCATAAAAAATTTCGCGGTCGCTTCGCTCGCGAAAATGTCGCTTTTACGTTGCTATTGTAGGTGCTAAGAATGGACTACTAAGTGCCGTAATGTAATCATAAATACAATACGCTCCGAATTAAAGGTTATTAGAAAATCAAGTAATTGTAATTGCGTTTGTATGTACCTACTTCACGTACTTAGTGATTTATGAAAAAATAAAAAATACTATCTCATTGGGTGAGCTTCTTTATATTGGGCGAGGGAGGGCCCCATCCGATGAATTTGCCACGGGCCTCAAACGGTATAGTTACGCCTCTGCTCACTCCTCACACAGTTTCGTTGCTACGTGATTGAAAGACAAACCATCAAGTAAATATACTTTCACATATTCTACAAAAAATAACAAGGGACTAACTGTTTCTGTGACAACATAATTCAAGACCATTTCAGAGGTAATGGTAAAGGTCCATACCTAATATTAGCATGGATTTGTTAACAACTGTGGCAAATTGTAGTAATACGGGCAAAAATACCCATGTTATTAGTTACTAATGCTAGTAAGGCTAGTAGGTTCTAGCAACGAACCACAATTTTCATCAAGTTCATTTTTGACATTCGGCATGACTACATATTATTTATTCCAGCTCATTAGGTATAATGTATATTAGTGTGTACTGTAATACCTATGTCATATTTTGCACTTCTTATGTAATTTTATAGAATTTGCTAAAGTATCAAATATTAACACAGTAATTACACTACAGTAAAAACTAACTGGACACAAAAACCGAATGTCACTCATTGTAACTACGGCAGACACCCACTCGTAGCAGCAGTATTAAAAGTATCGCACGTGACCTCACAAATTATACCTATAAGTGCTCATCTGACCGCAACGGAATTATTTCATAGTTTTTCGTTCTGGCTTTATCCATCATCTAAACCGATCGCCAATCCACTACTGAGGCGAGGTCTCCTCTCAGAATGAGCAGGGTTCAGACCATATAATGTAGGAACTCTAAAAAGCTAGAGGTGCTTTTCTGGGATTCATACCTTAGATCGAACAAACTATAGTTAGATGGCTTTTGGTAGCATTGTTGTGATGCTTTGCAAAATCTTACTTATTTGATATCTGCTAACCTTCGCTCATGGTTATTTGCACGAGTAGGTAGTAGGTACGACCTTTTCAGTGTAATATTTGGTAGTACATAATAATAATCGACGCATTGTTGCGTGTCGTCAAATATTTAGAATTAACCACCGCATACATTTTATTGTATACTTGGAACTCCTTAGGTCCGGGTATATTTTCGTTTATGCCGGACAAAGACGTCATTATTTGTACTAATTTATATGATAATTATTTATTCTGTTAATTTACTCAGTCATATTTTTCACTTTTTAAAGCTTTACTTTGACTCCTCGTATATTTGTTTTGTTTAGAGGTATTATCTCGATTTAGTAATCTTCTGCTTTCAGTTCAACCTGGCCTGCCAGGAATGGAAGCGTACCCTGGTGGGCACGATCCACAACGTGGGCATGCTGGTGTCACTGCCCATACTCGGATACATTTCAGACCGGTCAGTAGGTTAATAATTTTTCTTCGCATGATTTTAGGAAATGTGACCTTACATTTTAGATAGTGAACAATTGTATAATTAAAACCAAAACAACATATTTTTGAATACCAAAGTATGTAAAGAAGCTATATGCTATTCCGATTATTAATTTCTTTCGAAATTATAAAATGAGAGGTATTGATTGTTTCGAAATAATCACACTTCACACTAATATTATAAAGCCGAAAGTTTGTATGTGTGTGTGTATGTTTGTTACTCTTTCACGCCAAAACTACTGGACCGATTTGGCTGAAATTGAAAATGGAGATAGATTATACCTTAGATTAAAACATAGGCTACTTTTTATCCCGGAAAATCAAAGAGTTCCCGCGGGATTTTCAAAACTAAATTCACGCGGACGAAGTCGCGGGCATCAGCTAGTTTATTATATGGGTGAGGTTGCTTATTAAATTATCTAGTTTTTTGATGCTTTGTGAGGTTTTATTTGAGTTGGCTATTAATAACAAGAGTTTCTAATCTATGATACTTGCTGTCTATATTACCATATACCACTTTGTCCCTCAGCTGGGGCCGCAAGCGGGCGCTGGTGCTCAGCTGCACGCTGGTAGGCGCTATCGGCACTCTGAAAGCATTTTCCGTCTCCTACGAGATGTACGTCATCGTCGAGTTCCTGGAGACTGTTGCCGGTGCCAGTGCATTTCCTGCTGCTTATATCTTAAGTAAGATTATTCAAACAATTGGTAAAAATACATTTATTAAGGCGAGTTTATAGATTCTACTTATGTCTACAAGACAGTGTAATAAATAAATATTATTTTCTTTAAATTTAATGCGACTTTTTTAGTTGCTTTTTGTCATTCCCACACGGCTCAATTTACAGGTAAAATGTAACAATATCTTTTTTTTCCAGCTATCGAGTTACTCGGTCAGGATAAAAGAGTGCTCACCACGGCATTTCTAGGCATCATGCTGGTGATCGGCGGCCTGAGCTTCGCGCTGCTCGCCAAAGCGTTTCCCTACTTCCGTACCTTTATCCTAGTAGCGTATCCACCTTCCTTACTCTTCCTTTCTTACATATACTTCCTGCCTGAGAGCATTCGATGGTTGCTTTCCAAAGGTCGGAAAGAGGAAGCTTTAGAGATAGTAATGAAAGCGGCGAAGATGAACAATGTGACATTATCAGATGAGACGATCAGACAGTTTACGAGTGTCGAAGAAAAAGTAAAGTTAGATGAAAAGAAAGAGCCAGTAGAAGAGGGAGGGCTGTGGATGCAAGTGTTGCGATCGCCGATAATAATGACGCGCCTGGCGATATGCTCGTGGTGGTGGATCACATGCACGTTTGTGTTCTACGGACTAGCGATCAACTCGGTGTCGTTGGCAGGGGACAAGTACACCAACTACATGTTGGTGGTGAGCGTGGAAATAATTGCGGTGGTCACTAATGCGTTGGTGTTGGATCGAATTGGACGGAAGACGACTTTGTTGATAGCGTACCTTGTCTGTGGATTCTCTTGCGTGGCGATCACTTTTGTGCCAAACAGTAAGTATCTAGTAAGGTCAATGTTATGTTACTTTTATATGTGAAATATTCAGGCTGTATCTTCACTTACCATCGCAGCCAAGCGCTAGTCTATTTATATTTAAAAAAAAACATTATTTTGTAATAAGTCTGACAGAAAAGTATTTGAGTTTTTTTACCAGTATTTGTAGATCTTCAGATCTTCCGAGTCTTGTTACGTCGGATTATTTGCTTCCGAACTACAATTTTTTTTCTATAATTGCTTTTTCTTGTTTTGATGATATTGCTATTAAATATTTCAAGTTAGAAACGTTTTTCTGGAACTAAAGTGTGTTTAACTTTTCAGCCATGGCTTGGCTGACAACGCTGCTGTACCTGGTCGGTAAGATCGCCATCACGCAGGCGTTCAGCGGCATCTACATGTACACCTCCGAGCTGTTCCCCACGCATGCTCGACACTCTCTCCTCGGCTTCTGCTCGATGATCGGCCGCCTGGGATCCATTATTGCGCCGCAGATGCCTTTGCTGGTATTTTTTTTGTTTTACTGCGTGTTAAGCTTAAACTTGATGACAAAAATGCCTGATGGAAACAATGATGAGGTCTTTGTTGGAGTTCGCTTGCTTATGAGATGCCTATTCATTCTTACCTTGAAGATATTCAAGTTAAACGTGGCAAAAAAACGCGGATAAGCAAGGAATAAGCAAGAAAACAAGGACTTTGAACGGTTGTTATACATCCTTTGCGGTTCGTTTTGAAAAAAAAAAAAAAATAACTGCAGCGTTTCGTGCTACAAGGTTGGATTTTTCAAATAAGGATGCTAACGCTCATATTTTATGCTTTTCTTTCCTGTCACCTCACCAAGGATAATATATCTTCATCCAGGGACAGGAGAGTAGACTTTTTGTAGCGACACATTTACATTATTGTACCTCTATATTATAATACATTTCATATACATTGCATTCAGAGGCGTAACTATACCGTTTGAGGCCCGTGGCAAATTCATCGGATGGGGCCCTCCCTCGCCCAATATAAAGAAGCTCAACCAATGAGATAGTATTTTTTATTTTTTCATAAATCACTACGTGAAGTAGGTACCATACAAACGCAATTACAATTACTTGATTTTCTAATAACCTTTAATTCGGAGCGTATTGTATTTATGATTACATTACGGCACTTAGTAGTCCATTCTTAGCACCTACAATAGCAACGTAAAAGCGACATTTTCGCGAGCGAAGTGAGCGCAAAATTTTTTATGATTGCATTACGGCACTTAGTAGTCCATTCTTGGTAACTACAATAGCAACATAAAAGTGACATTTTCGCGAGCGAAGCGAGCGCGAAATTTTTTATGATTGCATTACGGCACATAGTAGTCCATTCTTGGTAACTACAATAGCAACATAAAAGTGACATTTTCGCGAGCGAAGCGAGCGCGAAATTTTTTATGATTGCATTACGGTACTTAGTAGTTCATTCTTGGCACCTAAAATAGCAACATAAAACTAAAAGTGACATTTTCGCGAGCGAAGCGAGCGCGAAATTTTTTATGATTGCATTACGGTACTTAGTAGTTCATTCTTGGCACCTAAAATAGCAACATAAAACTAAAAGTGACATTTTCGCGAGCGAAGCGAGCGCGAAATTTTTTATGATTGCATTACGGCACTTAGTAGTCCATTCTTGGCACCTACAATAGCAACAGAAAAGTGACATTTTCACGAACGAAGTGAGCGCGAAATTTTTTATTCTGCACTGCGCCATATCTAGTAGTCCTGTACTTTTGGCGCTTGAGACCTTGCGTTTGTATGCGCCGGTCGGCCCTACCAACTATTTAGTACCTAATTGTTATTGGGGTTATTTTAAAATGAGTTTGTGGACCTAATGACATTTAGGTATTACAAATATGTATCTTTTTAATTTCTGTAAGACATAAATAAAAATTTTGGCCCCAAATTCACCGCCCCTAAAATCTGCTGCCCTAGGCTCCAGTCAAATCAGCCATTTGGTAAATCTACCACTGTGCGTAACCTTTCTTCTTGTCCCAAAGAGTTTAGTTTATATCAATTTTAATTTTGTTATGATCATCTTGTGCTTCCGGCCCTCTCTGACCGGGGGCCCCTGCCGGCTGGGGGCCCGTGGCATTTTGCCGTCATGCCACCCTATAGTTACGCCTCTGATTGCATTATATGTTCGATTGTCGTATTTGCAACACGCAATAGGAGCTGCAAGCGACATGAAAGTATGGAAATGTAAAATCTATCTTAATGTCATATTCGTTTCCCATTGCAGGCCATCTACATCGACTGGCTGCCATCAGTTCTCTTCGGCGCGACGGCGCTGATCGCAGGCGGCCTGATGCTGACCACTCCGGAGACCCTCAACACCAGGCTGCCCGACACCATCAGAGAAGCGGAATGCCTCGCGTCGCAGCCGCGCAACGATACAATACAAGACACCAAGAATACTGTCATTCCGGATACACAAGCTACATCTAAATTTTAACGATAAATACCTAGCGGTATTTGACTGTCCCTACTACCTAAGCAATAACATAGAAAAATATTATTATGATCGATACTTATGAAAAGTAAAAGTGTTATATTTTATACGATAAACAGGTATAAAAGATGAATAATTGTTGAATACAGAATATGCTTATAAACGGTATATTTCACCATCGCCAAGTATTCAAAGTTTAAACTACAACTTAGTTATAGTACCTACCTACCATTGTGTATTTTTTATTACTATATTATAACTTGTATTTTTTTAGTATTTAATTTTAATTTATTGTAACCTATTGGTTGTCCACATTAAAATAAATAAATACATTTTCTAGTTATACTCACACTCGTAGAATCTATATATACATATAATAAAATTGTAGAAAAGTGGTGTCTGTACAATGGAAATATATAAAAAAAAAGTAGCAGGGGTTGTTATTATATCGATGCCGAACCCGAAATTGTAATTAATTTTTTTTTGTCTGTTTGTCTGTGTGTTTGTGCACGCTAATATCAGAAACGGCTTATTCGATTTAGATACGGTTTTCACTAATATATTGTAGTAAGCTTCACTTAACATTTAGTGTTTATTTCATGTCAATCGGTTCATAAATAAAAAAGTTATGTCAATTTAAAGAATCACGGCGAACATTTTTAACGTACAGAGTACGTACTAAACGCCTCGCGCCTGAGCGTCGACGGTATATGTAATTCAAAATATGCTGCCCGAAAAGTCACTATTCCACGCGAACGAAGTCGCGGGCACAGCTAGTATAGAATAAATATAATTACCCGTCAAGATAGATATCTTGACTGGTAATTATAAACAATCAGTCGCAGTCAGATGACTGCGACTTTTTGTTTATCGAAGGACTGCGACCTATTTTCATAATGAGCAATCAGGATTTCCTCATTATTGAAAAATAATATTTAGGTACCTAGTTAATTAAAACATATCTAATATACCTACTTAAAAAATATCGATCAATTATATTGAAATCTAATAGGCTACATATTTGACATAATATGTTGCCCGAAAAGTCACTATTCCACGCGAACGAAGTCGCGGGCACAGCTAGTTTTCATTATAATTGATAGTTTTATTTAAAACTCGTACAACTCGTGACGAGGAGATTACTGAAAGATTAAAAGTGGGCGAGTCTTTTTATGTGATAGTTGTGAATTATGGATGAAAACCAAAACTACTCAAAGTGGTAGAAACGTTGACAAAAGTAATTTATTAATCTTTAGAAATTAAAGTTTACAAAATTATAGACAGACATGCATGATTGTAATTGAAATATTGTGATATAAATTAAGATTAATATAAGGATTAATCAATATCTAAGCTAATAAGTTATAAATAGCTGTAAGTTTTACAATATGCTAATAGTAGTTTGTAATAATATGTTGTATGTATACAGCTTATACACGTATAGTAAAGTAAATACCGATCCATTCCGAATAATAATTCGTAAGGTAATCTTACTAGTTACTACCAACGCATCGTGAATTCGTTATTCAAGATTATTGTTAATATTTCTAGTAAAAAAAAATTATAGACTAGTTTATCACTTCGAGATTAAATATTGTTATATCATTTCATAGTTTTTTATTGATATTTTACGCTTCTTTAATAATAATATTACCGACAAACGCGAAATTGTATTTATTTATTGGTACACAGAACTTTGAAATTGGAAAGTGATTTTGTACCGTTTTCATATTGTCATGTTGTTAGTGCGATCTAGAGCAAAACAGTGATTGCGAAAGCGTAGCCCATATCCTCATAAATAAGATTTGGTTGTGATAATAAACCTCCAGAATCCCGCCTCCAGTACCGATTTATCCCAGTATAGACCGCCGCACGCGCCGCGCCGCACACCGACATTTACTGCCAACACATCTAAATAATCCAAATATTTGAATTTAAGATGATCGGGGTAAACCGCGAGTGAAAATGTGTTAGACGAAAAGTTTACACGCAATGATTTTGATAAGATGCATTTGGAAAGTATAGTTTAAGATAAAGGAGTCCTAGAAGGAAAGTAATATAATGATGCAAGAGGAAACATAAAGGTTTAGTGTTTCAGTAGAAGTGAAATCTGATGTAAACTATGAAAATATTTAGATGATCTAGAAAGTGAATAAATATTATGTCAAGTGCAGTTTAGTGGCGCATGGAGAGATTATTTATGAAACATTTAAAGTTTTAGTGGTTGCAGATTTTTTAATGACTTAGGAAGAAAATTACTCTAATTCCTTAATTCATTAAATATAGAGTAGAAATAAGAGCTAGAGCAACCGATACAGATGTCTCGTCGCGAAGCGCGTATAGAACGCGTGGACTATCCCCCACCGCCACCCAGCAAGTGCGCTAAGGTGCTTTTGATCTTTTTTTTTATTTTTAAGTTATTAGCTATTGCTCGTGACTTCGTCCGCATGGAGTTAGGTTATTAAAAATCCCGCGGGAGCTCTCTGACCTACTTAATGGTTGCCAAAGTTTACAACTTCTAGAAGAGAATGATGAGCAAGCAGATGCGAATGTCATGTTATCATTTTTCCGCAGTCGACCTGCGATCACTGCGAAGCCTGCGGGCTGCGATGCTGTGAAGTTAACTTCAACCAATATTTGAATATTAACCAGTGATTTAAATTTTATAAACTCTATTTAGAAACTAATATACTATAACCTGATGCCCGAGACATCGTACTGCGATAAAAAATAGCCTATGTGTTCTTCTAGACTATAATATCTCTGTGTCGAACAGTCGAATCGGTTCAGTCGTTGCGGTGTGAGTATGTAACAAACATCCATACATCCAAACATCCATATATCAAAACTTTCGCATTTATAATATTAATAGGATAGATGGTCAAAAGCTCCTAGAATCTATAAAAACTTATTTCTATGTAGGTGCTGTACTACACGTGGAAGCTATGCTCGGTGGTGTTTTCGCACTTCGTGATGATCAGCCTAGTGGTAGCCTACTGCATCCTCGGCGCTGTCACCTTCGAGAAGCTGGAGGCCAAACACGAAAAAGAGGTGATGAATACCGCCGACCTTATTGCAACGGATGCAAGGAATCAAATCCTTATACTCTTACTGACCTTAGGTAGCCTTAGGGAATTCAAAGTACATCATTATAAAGTTTCGAATATTTCATCATGCTGTTAAAAAAGCAAGCCAAAATTTTAATCTCGAAGCTGCCACTGCCACGTTCACTTACACACTATTAATTTTCTACGAGAAGTACGAAGAAGAAGATGATGAAAAAGTCGAATTACTAAATGAAATAGGGTTTGTTATGGTGCACTTTGTACGAGTGGATTTCCTGAAATTATTTTCTTAGGTCTACGTTATAATATGGATTTAATTAACCCGTTATAGTGTCTCGTACTTCCCTATTCCATGTGTTATGTCAATCATGAATTTTTTCCTTCGATACAAGTAGATATTTTCAGGTGAAGCAGAACATATCTCAAATTCGCGGAAACACAACGCACAGTATCTGGACGATGACGAACAAGGTCTCGTATCTCAACCAGTCCAACTGGACTGCTGAAGTCGTCGACATGCTGAAGGTAACTATTGCGACTGTTTTTCATGTTTGGCTTTCCTTTTTAAATCGATCCATAAAGGGAAGATTTCTGTCACTTGTCCAGTGTCCTATTGTTTGTCTATATCATCGTATTTCTCAGGTGAATGAAGTCATTAGTATTGATAGATTAATCATGTTAAACTCTAAATTAATCGTAATATACTATAACCAATGTTTTGAATGAATTAATATTTTCAGATCGAATTTAACCCTAATAAGTTGAGTTCTGATACGCAAAAAAGACTTAGAACTTATTGTAGGGTTTCTCCTTTAATTTTATCATCTATCCTTATGTTAATCAATAATCATAATTGTAGGATTTTGAAAACGCAATCTTGCTGGAGATGAAGGTGAGAGGCTGGGATGGTAACGAGAGCACGGAGGACATTCAGTGGACCTTCTACGGCGCCCTGTTCTACTCCATCATCGTCATCACCACGATTGGTGAGTGAGTCCACATCATAATATATACTGACCCTTCTATAATTCTGATACAGGAAGAATTCTGATTCAAGTAAAAATGTATTAGCGAATACACTAATCTGGTTACTTGATCGTTTCAAAACTAGTTTGTGATTACTTACACCTTGTAAATCATAGAGTTTGAGCCACCATACCGTTCAAATAGGCGATTGATATATCAGAATTTGAAACTGTTCTTTGGGTCTAACCGTGAGAACTGAGAATATTGTTAGTAAACTTTGATGTGATCATTTCAATAATTTCATTTCTTCAGATTGGGTAACATACTTAAGATTTAAATAAAATTAAGAAAAAAGTATAATAATATATTTACTATATCACACATGACTAATATGCAACATTCCTCTTAAAAGCGTTAACCTGGTGTTAGTTAATGACGATAGTGCAACGGATGGGGTTTGAACCGTCGACCTTTTGTGTCTCAGTCTTGGGCCTTTTGTTGTCGGTTGTGCTATTGAGACTTTTAGTATTCAAAAACAACATTTGCAAAAAATCGCAATACTCATGTTCTTAATTCCCGATGCTGTATATAATAATATATACGAGTCGACACTTGGACGAAAAACAAGAATATTTCATAATAATTGTCTTTTTGTTGATAATAATGAAAAATTATAATACACTGACTTGAGTTCTACTCACAAAAATGTATGATTTGAGTTATTCGGGCGTATTTCAATTTATCAAAGCAAACCGGCGCCGGCGCGCGCGGCCGCGGGCATCGTGCCAGCCCGTGGTGAGGTGCGACTGAATTTTTATTTCACTTCTGTTATTCGTTCCACAGTTCATAATGATCTAGGAATACGAATTGAGTACAAATTTATAAATTCTCGATCAAATATGAAATATATGATATTGAGAAATACTTTCCTTTAAGATTTTAATAGCAATATTTGGTTTATAAGTTTTTAAAATTTTAACTTAGGATCACACAATATCGTGGCGGGGTACAATATTATTAAAAGATTTCAGCCTCATTAAGATTTAGTTCCTTAGCCCTTGTAGTAAGTAAGAAAAATGAAAAAAATCCGTGATTATAGAAAATGAATAATAAATAAAACAATAGTTTCTAATTAACCTATATTATTATAATGGTAAATATCTATACCTACACTTAGGACTAATCTGAACCTAATAATTACACTTAAGACCGAGGTGAACAAACACATTGAGTTCTATTCTTCGTTTTTGATTTTCCATTCGTTGATGAAGTTTGATTATATTTGCGATGCATACAACCTGTAATCAATAGGTATAAGTAATGCTAAGTAAATTGTGGATAACTTTGCAGAAAATAAAAAATAAAAATTAAATGGAGAAATCCAAAATAACATTAATATTGTGAAATAATTAACATAATAACTGCTATGGGATTGTCTAAAATTATTGGTTGTGATGATCACAATCACCTCTGATTGGCTCACTTGCTGCATCAATGCACTTTCAACCAATACAATAGCAATAGAATAATTCAGAGGTGATTGCAATTATCACATTATAGCAATTATTTTTAGAATAGTACTATAGTTGGCTCATGAAAATACATCTTATAACAAGATAAGATACGAAGAAAAATCATAGTCGTAATAAAGCAGTTCAACAATTTTTTTCCTATCCGTAGAAATAAATTCATGAGAATCTTCATCTCTTGATACATAGATATCTAACCAATTACACATAACATTGTTAAATACAGCTTATTCTTATTACACATTTATTTACATTGTTTACAATTTACCACAACGGGAAAGGTAAAGTGGCTAGAGTTAGCACGGTACGATCTCAATCTACCGAAACATTTACGTTAAACATTCTGCGCGTGTCGACGGAAACACTGACATTGATAACGTTTATAAATTAGTCTGTTAGTCATCACAGCACTAGACTTATTTACCGAAGTAGTTTCTCGGTCCGATTCTCCCGGTTGGGCCTCCGGGACCAACGAGAACTCCCGGCCCTCGCGATTGGCGGTTGAAACCTGGACCTATGATACCCGTGGGACCCCCTGGACCGACGAGTCTAGGTCCGATTACACCTGTGGGCCCACTCGGTCCAACAAGAACGGGTCTATTGCCGCCAAAACCATTCGATCCAAATAAATAAGGCAGGTTGAAAGCTGGGCCAATTATTCCCGTGGGACCTCCGGGACCAACTAGGACTCCTCTTTGCGCTGACTCGCTCTGTCGAATATCGATGTTCGATCCTACCGGTTGGACCAGTAAATTATCATTACGGTTATCGTTTGCCGGGCCAATTATGCCTGTAGGGGCACCAGGTCCCACAAGGACAGGTTTTTTATTAGCAGGGCCTATTACACCAGTTGGGCCACCGGGACCTACGAGAACTGGTCTATCATTACCTGGTCCTGCAACTCCGGTAGGACCATCGGGGCCAACAAGAGTAGGCCTATTATTGTTAGGACCTATGTTGCCAGTAGGTCCATTAGGTCCAACTAGAACAGGTCTCTCTGGAAATGTTACTCTGAGTTTGTTGGGTCCTATTACTCCAGTAGGGCCATTGGGTCCAACTAATACTGGTTTACTCTGAGGGCCAATCGTGCCAGTGGGACCACTGGGTCCAACGAGTACTCCAGACTGACTTTGGAAAGCACCTTGTCCGTTCCCGGGGAATATCGCATTATTTTCTATATTTGGTGAAGGGAAGGGACCTGCTACATTCGATTGTCCGGGGAATAGCATGGGTCGTTCGTCCTCTACTTCATTGAAATATTCTGTAAGCAAATTACAATCGAAATAAGTATGGTAAGAATGCTTTAGGCATTACTCAAAGGATTGTTAAATGAATATTAGATACCTGACTGATGTTCATTTTGTTTATTAACATTTTTGTAGCAACACAGGTACTGATTTGTTCCACATGCGTTCTGAAAAAGAAAATGACATACTATTTATTCATTTTACACCAATCAAAAACCTGTCTGTTAACTATTCACAGATCATCGCACCACTTAAAGGATTTTGATGTTTGGCACAGGAATGGCTAGTATTCAGGAGACGGACATAAAATATTGTTATTCCTAATCATAAGTAAGTTTCCACGAGATTTTTAAAATACTCAAATAAACCTAGGTTTATTTCTAAATAATAATATCTAGACTATAATTTTATAAACAATAGTTACAGTGACAAAGTTAGGTAATTCGAGTTTAAATATATTATACCTGATAGTCAGGTGTAATTGGATATTTGCTTGGAACTCACCGCATAATCGGTTCGTACTTCACAATCCGGTGAAGAAACACACTTGCAATACTGAAGCGAGTCTAACGTACCGTCCTGATATTTCTCGTTTCTGAAAACAATGTAACAATATCCAATTCATTTTTATTTATTTAAGTAAGTTTATCTCAATTCATAAGCAGATACATATTTAATTATCAATCATATCAGCATTATACTATAAGGAAGAGAGGGAGAACTCAATAATACTAAATCACTAAGGAACGAGTAGAGTTCCCTCGGGACTTGACAGTCGACACCATCGTCACTTTGGGTTTTTTGAAACCAATAAAACGCACAGATTTCTTTTATACTTTATATCAGTAGGTAGGTATCTGATAACAGTTCAGTTATTTTGAATTCAGTAAGCGGAAAATCGTGCCTGGAATAGGTTCCCTGGGATTCTCACTCTTTTCATTTTCTTTCAGAAATCTTTATAAAGTACTAAGGATGGCCAACGGTGTTTTAGTGGGTAGAAATCTCACTTTATCCGACCTCTTGCCCGGGAGGCTGGGTATCTTTCTTCCTCATTACCAAAAACACTACACTACTACGATAGTGTAACGGCTGACGTTTGAACTGCCGAGCTTTCGGTTTTCGTCTACTCCCTGATAACAAATTACAACGGTAATTGTTCCTCCTCCCGAGTTTTCATCGTTGTAGGTTTCAACAGCTGGTCGTATGTTAGTGCGCGACTCACTCGTATCTGTTGTCGTTGTAGGCCGGTCGTCCGTTGATGCGCAGGTCCCTGTCGTCGCGCCCGGGGGGCTCCACGCGCACGGGGTAGCGGCCGGCGCCGGGG
This sequence comes from Hipparchia semele, assembly GCA_933228805.2. NCBI lineage: Eukaryota > Metazoa > Arthropoda > Insecta > Lepidoptera > Nymphalidae > Hipparchia > Hipparchia semele. Next base: position 14,426,883 of record OW121720.1, on the reverse strand, counting down.
GGGCGGTTGTAGAAGCCCTCCGTGTCCGTGGCCTGCTGGAATGAGACGTCATCGGCCTGGATGTTCTGCCGGTGGTTTCTGAAATAGTTTGAAGTTCATTATTCATCGTCATCAATAGTAACCTGTCAACGCCTCACTACTGAGCGTAAGTCTCAACTTAGAGAAGGGTTAAAGGGCAAAGTCTACCATACTGGCTTAATATAAAGTCTCTACTTTTTAGGGTTTAAGAGATACAACCCGCTGACAGACAGACGGATGGACGGACCGACAGAGTCCCGTTTGGTACGGAACCCTAAAAATTATTTCCTGACCAGGTGTCAAGGCATGAGCGCCTATTTTGCAAGAGTTGTAAGTACTATTACAAGCACGTGAAGTAAAAGTGTAATGTTTACATAACACGCTGCACACTAGTTCACCAGTCGTCTGCACCACACGGGCCGATTGCTAACTATTCTTTGTGCCGATAACTATTGGGACAATCGATTTCTAAATTTCCGTATTTTTAAGTGGCATTTACATTTTTTAAGCTCCACTAATGAAACTCTACTACTAAGTAATAGAGTACTAGTACTAGTAGAGTAGTAGTTACTAAGTAATAGTACTTAGTAATAGAGTTCACACACACTTCTAGAAGTGTTTGAGTCTGTTCTGATGTGAGGTGGAGGAAACGATACAAGGCGCATTTACAAATGAGTGGAAGGTGCATCATTATTATGTTAATGAGATCCAACTTACTATCGCACGAAACGCTTTCATTCAACGTCTCTGGAACGCACCGCTAAGGGGTGGGACCATCTTCCGGCGCCCGTGTTTCCTTCTACTCGAGTATTTACCTTCAAGGCAAGAGTGAAGTGTGTGAAGGCACCTTTTAGGCAAGCGCGCTCTAACATATCATCATTTCATGAAAACGGTAACGGAGGAGTTACGGGCTAGTAATTAATAAAGCAATCGGCCGTCTCATATCAGCCACGCGTTCACGTTCAGGGATTCAGGCCAATATTGTCATAAGTCAGAGCAAAAATTACTTTTATTTTTCTTTAATTAGAATATTTTCTAGGCCACTATACGATACGTAACAAAAGTGTACTAAACACTTGCCGGTGCTACTTGCGCAAGTTCGCTCGACTGGAACTACGAGTATTTCGGAAATCGGAATTCCCTGAATCAATGCACCGGTATTAATACCAGCTCTTTTAAGCAGGTTTGCGTTAGTGAACTAATCAAAATAGCCGATAGTAATGAAGCCAATTTTGTCTTGTCTAAGCAGCGGCTCACCGAGTTGCTAAGGGTTCCTAGCTCATAAAAAGTATATGGTGTTGAAACGCATCTCAATCGCTGCGAGTTCGTATGAGTGGGTGAAATAAACCAAAGCAATCCGAAAATTGGGAATTGTTATACACAAAGGCTTACTCTCCTTTACAGAAATTAGGTCCAGGGTTCAAACTCCGGGTCAGGCCATTCTCAGTACCGATCAGCTACCGGCACTGCTGATCTCTCTTCGATCTTCGGAATATCGTCTTTGACTATTATAGGGTAGGTAGTATTTGCAGTTGTGGATCTATATTTGAGCATTTTAATATCTCCGGATTTGGCAAGGTACTCTCGGACATTAGTTTCTCACAGCTGGGAAACGACAATGACAATAATGGTCGCCGTTTTGGACGTGACAGGCGCGGGTAATATTATTTGAGAATAATGAGCATCATAATCAGCGGATGCCGCAACAAGCTCAATTACTAGGTATACCTTACTGGAGCCCATCGCCGCATTGAAATATAACTCAAAGAGTTGCGCAGAAATAATTACAGAATCTATTGTTTCAATAAAACAATAAGTAGTAGGTATGTGAGATATTCCCGCGTCCGCGAAGTCGGTCAAGGCGCCGAAATCTGACCGAGCGGAACGTTGCGTGAGACGACGGGCTCGGCCCTCGGCGGGTGCTGCAGGGGCTCGGTGGTCGGTTCGGTTCATGTGCTTAATGGGTTTGACCTCACGATACTGTCATTGATTTACGATGCCCCTTAATATTGAGCTAAGAGTGAAATATTACGTCGGTACTCGGTATGCTAAGAGACCGAGGCCTGTCGAAGTCCGTGCAAAAGACCTTCATTCAACAGTGGACGTCTCTCGCTTGAGAGAAAGAATTTGAGAGACCACCGGAGACGAAGGAAAATTGATGTTATACTTTATAGCAGCGTGTGTATAAATTGGTTAATCTTGGTAAATTTCTATTTTCTTCTTTATCGATCGATAAACTTCTACTGTTGAATAAAGGTCTCTTGCAAGGATTTGCACAGTCTCGGTCTTACGTCACCTTAGCAGTGGCTCCCTGTGAGTCTTGTGACTCATCTGATGTCTTCAGTCCACCTAGTGGAGGGTGCAAGCACTGCGCTTCCCGGTGCGGGGTCGTCACTCTGGGACCTTGGGCCCCCTACGACCATCAACATCGATACGCCTTATATTTGCAAAGTTTGATATCGATCTATAAGCTATGAAATGTTTTTATGCTAGTCATGTCTCTGACCTGCGGCTGTTCCCCCGGTCTCCGTCCACGAAGCCCACTTTGGCGTCGATGCGCACGCTCTCCGCAGCTTCTGCGTCAGGCCAGCGCCAGCGGTCCGCGTGGCAGGCTGCCAGCAGCGCCAGCAGCGCCAGCGGCACCGCGCGTTGTGTTGTGTCTGTGGAACGACAATTTTTTAATCATTCTGGCCTCTCAGCCGCCTGGCGCGGTGTCAGACCCCGACGCCGTGGCTGTGTCGCTGCGAGCCGCTCATTGTCTTTGCCATTTTAGCTTCGCGACACGCTTTTAAAATCTCAATAAGTAATTGTTTTTGACTTTGTAGGTAGGTATTATATAATTATAATTTATAGAGCATAGAGGGCTCGGCACTGAGTTTTCCAAATATTTTTCTGAAAAAAAATGGTCTTTCAAGGGGAATTTTCATATCTTCAGTGGAATCTATATTATCGTCAAAACGTGTGATATTATTCCCTACGATGTAACGCGATGACATCAGTGCATTGTCTCAGTAATAACAAACATTATCCTATAATTAGTTATAAGTAAGTAGTTGTTATAGTTGTAACTTGAAGACATGCTCTACCACCGTATCGCATGTCGGTGACTAATGCTTCTATTACATTTCCTATTATTCAAGAAAACCCTTTGAGCATTTTAACCATCGATCTAAAGAGATATTTGGTATGTGCATTCTCTTCTGATACCTGCTAAGTATTTCAATTTAAATCCTGAAGTTGAGATAATTTTAAGTTAAGCGCATACGCCGAAATGTGTGCCCATTTTGGGAGCATTCCCTACTGACTTGAAAATTCGAAATCTTTACGTTTGAGACTGCTTTAACCTATCTGGCACAGTTTGTCAACCTAAAGGGTTTGCGGTAATGAAATGTCGATGAACTAAGAGAAATTACACAAAATACTTATTTAGCTAGGCTACGGACATCAACATACGAGCTGATTACATAGTAAAGGGCCATTATACAAGTGTTGACGATGCTAAGGTAACTAAGCGAAGGCCGACGTATTTCAAAATATCCCACGCGAGAGAAATGGTGCGCTTCTGATAGTTAATTTTTTGATAGCTTTTTTAAATTTATTTTTATAATAACAAAGCAAGGACTATCTTGTCATCGAAAAAAAAATCGAACCACATTATTTCTGGCAAATAAAATTCTTTCCAATTCTAGAATAAGTAAGTACTTATTTAAATTTTCTTAGCTGAATTTTTCTCGCGCCTACTGAAATAAATGCCTGTTTGTCTGCCTGTTATGATAATTTTTCCCCGGGAAATGAAAGAGTTTATCTTATGCTTTAATTAATTTTTAAAAACTTAAAATCACGTAGGCGAAAACAAGGAGATCAATAATTACTAGTAAGGGATAATTTTTAGTGTCCATGCCAACTTCAGTCTCTCTAACAACATTTCAAAGCCTTATAGACGAGTCGTTGTATTATCAACATATCGAAGTTTACGTGGAAAATATAATGCTAGTAAAGTCGTGGGCGGGCGGATTTCATAACAACGTTGAAGGTACGGAGGACGGCGAGTATGTAGAAGCCTTGACGAATATTATAGTCATAACAAAACCCATCTTTGGCGTTATGTGTCAGGGCTGAGTTACTCATATTTTTTTTTGCAAATATGAGGTGAAGGCAGTTTCCTTTAAATATTGTATTGAGAGAAACACACCAAGGTTGATTCGAGGAAAAATATTTTAGAATGAGCTTGATTTATTAGTTGTTGATCGGGATTTGTCAGAAAATCCAAAAAAAAAAAATACTTACGAGAAACTTTCCCTAGGCGGTAATGATACGACTTTTATCAGTTATAGATTGGCTCGGAGCTAGGCTGTGGAGCTAGGTTAAGTCCGAGATTAAAAATATCCTAAGCCACTATATTTATTTAATTACGAAGATATATCCCAGCAAAAATTAAGTTATTCGTTGCTCCGTTGCTGCGTAATTGAATGTCAACCCAGTAAACAAACATACTTTCGCATATTAACATAACACATTTATTAATTATTTATTATCCTTATACTTACAGAAATATTTTAAATTAAATATTTTTCAGTAAAAGCACACACAAAAGATAACAAGTTTTGATCATATTATTTAGTAATTTGAAGAAATAAAATTACATGAATAATAATATTCATAATATCTGAAAAAAAAATTAGCAATTTACTTTGAAAAAAAAAAATAGTGAAATTAATTAATCAATTAAAACATACCAAAAATCATTTTGTCAACACACCGTTGAACTCATAGCAATAATAAACGTATATAAAGCGGGTTGCCGTAACCCAGGTTCAAACTAGAAGTGCGCGCGCGCGCGTATGCCGCTCCGTTATGTAACTGAGAGTTGCGAATGTTTCAGCGGTTGCGGCTTGAAAGCCTCCGGCCTGCAACCACCTGCCAGAGTTACAAACTGGGTATTGTACACATCAAACGGTTGGCCAAGCTTTTACTTATCGCTTGATTGCAAGTCTATGCAAACGAACTTTAGTCTCAAAATCCCAACGGTTAATGGATTGAAAAACTGAAAGATTCAGATACTAAAGATTCAAAAACTAAAGAACTGAAAGATTTACTTTTATTCGGAGGGAAGAGGAGAATATAATGGCCACGTTATTTTTTTAAGTCACTAAACTACACTCCTTTCTTTAAAATGAAACCAAGAATCATCAAATCAATCAAATTAATCGACGAATTATAATTTTTTCCACAGGCAATCAGAGAATTAACTTAGGTATATTCCCGGAAATCCTACTTCCTGCTAATATTATAAATGCGAAAGTGTGGATGTATGAATGGACGGATGGATGGATGGATCGATGTTTGTTTGTTACTCAATCACGTCGCAACGACTGCACCGATTGGGCTGTTGTGCACAGAGATAGATTATAGTCTGGAATAACACATCTAGGCTATTTATTATCTCGGAGAATTTAAGAGAGTTCCCGCGGGAATTAAAAAGCCTCAATCCAAGCGAACGCAGTCGCGGGCATCAGCTAGTATTTAATATTTAATAGAAGTTCAATCAATTTTAAAATAATTGTATGATTAATGAAGAACATTCATTTTATAAGTGAACGCTACGTTTTCGTGTCTATTGGGCGAGCCTGAAGGTCATCTTGCATCAAACTGAGCTAATTGCAGTGGGGAAGCCCTGAGGTCTCGCCGGCTGCAAGTGACCCACATTCGGGCTACGAGTTAAAGCACACAAGGTCAACAACCCTCACACAAACTCGATTATCCCCATGCAAAAGTATGCTTGTTTATTGGTTTGTCCTTTAAACACGGTGCAAAAGAGCTATGGGTGGACGTGATTTTTAGCAATGGTTTAATGAAATAGTACCTGCACTGGCAGCATGGGCAGGAGATAAAAGTTTTATCCCCCGATTTTATCCACTGACAGGGGATAAAATTATCTTTTCCCTATGCTAAAGCATGGCGACAGAGGAGAAGGCGATGTATATTTGTATAAGTATATCCACTGAGTGTTATTTCCACCGCTGTGCCCATGCTCGACGGGTGAATAAAGCTAAGCGAGGGGATAAACGTTTTATCCTTTTCCCGGGGATAAAATTTCTCCCGCCCATGCTACCAGGGCTGGAGAGATACATAAACCTTTCTCTCGGAAAATTAAGAGTCCTCATGCGATTTTTAGAAACGCATGAACACAAACACGGAAAGCGTTGACGTCTAGGTTGAAATGCGCTTGCCTAGAAGATTTTTCTCTTTTAGGCAAGCGCAATTCACTCTCGCCCGAGTAACGCGCGGGAGGTAACACAGACACCGGAAGAGCGTTCTACGCCTCAACGATTCGTTTCAGGAACGTTAAACTACTTAGTTTGCGTTACTTTGCGGAATTCAAAATTCGCTACACCTACGTCTCCCAAAGTCTCTTTGTTATTATGAAGTCAACTTGTCTCTTGAAGATGTCCGGTGTCGGAGTGAAACGTGTGTATTTTGGAAGGTGTGTTGCGTGATGTTGCGTTTTGGTGATGCGTTGTTCTTCTACTTTTAAACGTAGGTCCACCGAGTTTATACTCGTTGGATAATCTTAATATAGTAGCGCAGAATACCTAATAGTATAGTACCTAATGCTTGTAAGTACTTGGTAGACAAATTGATGAATTTCTGACGATGGAGGAGGAAAGTGGTGGGTAGCAGGATACCGGTATAGCATAGTACATAGACTGGCCCTGGATTCCAGATCTAATTTTACGGCTGGTTAGACTGGTATTGGCTGGTATTGTAGCTGGTAGTAGATTTTATCGCAAGAAATTTAGTTTATCAGTTTAAATTACAGTATTATTGTATTATCTAATTTTGCGTATCGTGCCATTGAGATATGGGTTTTTTTTTGTGATGAAGTCGATTAATTCCTGATACATTTGAAGAAGACGACCTTGCTGGTATCCGCTTAATGATATACTCGTACTATGACGGATATTGTAATTGATTTTTAATGTACAAAAAATTATATTTTTTGTAGTCAATCCTGAAGTTTATAAGAATTGATTATAAACACAAAAAACCATCCAAATAAAATACGTATTAAAAATGAACCTACCAAATACAAACCACTATTCTGGTTAAGAATTACTTAGTAGTATAAAAATTGGTGGGTAATTAAAATAATAAGTAATAAATAATAAATGAATGCAAAAGGAGCTGCATCGGCCGGGAATCGAACCCGGGCCGCCCGCGTGGCAGGCGAGCATTCTACCACTGAACCACCGATGCTGTTGAACTTATGTACGAAAGTATTAAACTAGATCATTACTTTCAATATACCTACTCTGCGCAGGCACGTCATTTGCGCTTACGCAGCTATTGTGTATACTTGCTCCATTGAAATCGAAAGGGAACCACTTTTACTTACTTTTAATTTCAACATAAGCAATAAGCAGTTTGACTCTACTCTTTGGTAAAGATTTCGGTATTATACATTGACACTATTAAAATTATTTGATTAAATCTCATTGTATTCAAAGTTTCAAGATTGTATTATTCTCACTAAATGAAAACATTTTACAAATAACTTTAGACCCAAAGTTTAGACCAGACATTTATTCTTAACTAGATGATGCCTGGGACTTCGTTCGTGTGCATTTAGGTTTCACTCTTTAATTTTCCGGCCTAACAGGAGAGTACGCGCGTAAGAATAATTGGTCTGTTATTTACAGGTCAAAATAAGTGCAAGCTGTAGTTATTCCTATCGGGTGTAATTCAGACTGTTTAAGGGTAGAGCGGCTGCATTAAATTTGTTAAAACCTATTCCTTGAATTTGTCGCTGCCCGCGTTTCGTCTTATGTATCACAATATTGGTTGCGTGTCCAGGGTACGGGCACATCGCGCCCAAGACGCAGGCCGGCAAGGTGGTGACCATCTTCTACGCCATCCTGGGCATCCCGCTGATGCTGCTCTGTCTGTCCAACATCGGCGACGTCATGGCGTCGTCTTTTAGGTGCGACTAATTCTGTATTTATGACGCTTTGCCGTACTAAATAAGAAGGCGCTTACTTATATGTATTTTTAAGTCAAAATCTAAATTATAAAGCTCCTGCATGCATGATAATTTTATAAATGCTGTTTATGTTTGTGTGGTGGGAGACCTTGGCCGTGGGTATTTACCACTCTTCAAAGTCATGTCACCAAGCCTATTAATGTTTCGGTACGATGGTGTGTAGAATTTACCCATCATCATCTTAGTAAGATCAGTCAGTCAGATGAGATCACAGCCAAAGGCGTAGATTTGTTTCTGAAAAGAAAAAACTGCTAAACCGGTCTAAATGGATTGTAGATTTAGAGATAGCTCTTAAATGTTATTTATTTGTTTAAAGAATGAGTTATTTGTTAATCCCCAGGTTCCTGTACTGGCGCGTCTGCTGCTACGTGTGCACGAGGCCCCCAAAACCACCTCATCGGCACATACGGTTACTCACTTACCTACTTTACATACTTAATATCTGAAGCATAAACCTAGTTTCAAGATTCGTCAAAATCAGAATCTGTGCAACTGGCCTCTTAGGCAATCTCTTTATTAAACGAAACTCAGATTTCAAACATCAGCGTTATCATCATCAAGCCATCGCTGGCCCCCTGCTGCAGGCGAGAGACAAGGGTTTTACTCCGTACCCACCACGCTGGTCCGACAGACTTCATCTTTGAGAACATTTTGCAGAACTCTTCACATGTACATTTCCTCTATGATGATGATATTTTTCCTCACCATAAAAGCAGGTAATACCTAATTTATTATATAAAACTCACATAACTTTGAAAAGTTAGAGGTAGGCTATACTGGGATTCGTATGAGTCATGATGGTCGACATCGAGTTATGTTCATTCCCTTAATACAAGCGTAATTACACAATTACAACAATATTGCAGGAGATCGAATCGAGCCGGCAGCACGATGGGTTCAACTCGCCGAAGGCGGCCGCTCGAACGCTCTTACTCCGATAATGATTTCAGGTGGGCAATACTTATTCCTGCTTGATGTTGTGACTTCATAAAACTCTGACAATAGCCCACAGGCGCTATTGAGAATACCTTGTGACTAATAATCCCCGTTCTCATAATACTTGGCAGATTGAAGTGTCATAATATTGCACCTACCACCAGCGAATGAATACATCGATGCCTACCACGCTGTACAACTGCCATGAAATGCTCTAATGTTTTAATACAAATTACGGAGCTGCTGTTAGTGCCTGTTGAAAGTAATGTCGTCACTGTCATCCGAACTTGATTGCAGTTTCATCCTTTAAAATTGACGACAGCTCAATTATATGTCATGCTGCAGGTATCGTGACAGCGGGTACAACAGCAACAGGGCGCGGCGGAGTCGCCCCGGGCCTTCCGTGGTATCGCCAGGACCATCGCGCACCAGGTCGCAGCCTCCTGCGCAGGCCAGGCCCTACGGTATATCTACGGAGTCATCACCCGTGTATTTTTCAAAAATAATCTTATACTGACTTCTCAGAATACCTTCATCAGTCAGCAATCGATGCAAATCGATCGACAAGTAGAATGTAGATCGGTTAAAATCTTTGAGCTTAAAATGGATTAGGAGCTCTGTAATATTTGGGACTACAAACATGTAAACCTGCAGTATGATAACTAAAAGAATTTGCCAGACTAGTTTAAAGCAGGCCAAGCTCCATCAGCAGAAATATATACACATTTCGACATTTCGTGTCGAGAAAAACCACGTTGGTATCCTTATTGTGCTTGGACTACAGTACCTGGTATTATATTGTTAGGTCCAAGAGACTACGATGAAGATTGTTCTCCTGTCAGACATGAGAGATATGGAAGAGATCATTATGAAGATGAAGAAGGTAAGACTAACAATAATTATTTTATCAATTTACTAGGATAAACTTTTCAACAAAAAAATATTAGTCCCGGAGTTAGATATAATGCAAGGTTTTATTACAGAAGAGTTTCCCAAAATATCTCTACCTTTAAAGGACTTACAAGCGGCGCTTAAAGATTTGGAAGACTATCAAACGAAGCCATCTAAACCCGACATACGCAGCAAATCTCTCCCAAGGCCTTCAAAACTTAAGCCTGAATTTGGCCCAAAACGAGATTTTGAAGATTCAAGACATTTTGATATTGATGATGATAAGGAAATGTATGAAATGCACGATTTGTTTGACGTGGATTACGCGAACTATAAAGAGAGAAAAGCATTGGAAGAGAGAGATAAAAGAAAAAGGGAAAGAGATGACTATAGATATAGAGATCGCGGATATGACCCCGAAGATGAAGATTATGAATTCGATATTCCGAGAAGCAGAAGATCTGGAAATGACAGAAGGTATAAGTATTTAGCATTTATGTTTATAATTTTTGGCTGCTGTAAATTTGGCCATTCTGTAAATTGTAATAAATGTAATGTACCTAATGTAAGTGCTTTTACTTGCAAAATCTTTTCAGTATTTTACCTCAATTTTACATAGTAGAGTCATTACATTCAAGACTCAATGATATTTATAGCAAGTTTCATAAATTTTTTAGACATGATCGCGGAAGATCAGAGTATTACGAGAGGGATTTCGAAGAGATTCCAGGGGAGAGACGTAGAGGACGCCGCGCAAAAAGCGCTATCTATGAAAATGACCGTCGCTGGGACGAATGGGATGAAGATCGAGATGTAGAGAGAGGACGAAGGAGGCTGCGGAGGTTGCAAACTGTAGACGACACTCCGCACGTGCGACCACCTTATCGATATGTAAGAATTTTGTTTACTCTGAGTTAATTCAATTTGTTTTTTGAGTAATTGATCCGAATTCTTTGCTTAGCAAGCACTACAATACAATACACACCCCAATTTTTGTACAGTTTGTACAGTAATTAATTACAACTGATGAATTTGCACGACATGTACAGAAGATATTTTTCGATCTTAAATCTATTATTTCTTATTTCATATAAATTTTCTTTCGCACTGTTAACTTATTTATTTTCCTCTGAACTGAATTATTAATTTTATCTGTAGACTCCTTCACCTGAACGAGATGATTGGAGTGATGAGCCCCCGCCAATACGACGTGCACGATCTGCAGGTGAATTTATTAAACAACTTACTACTTACAAATTACTTTATCTGGATAAAATAAAATGTCCGATAATAATTATCATTTATTTAATGAATCTGTTTTCAGCGTGGGGTTCGCGTCAGTCAGATATTTATGCAATACAAGGACCTGTTAAAGAAGAAGTGAGTATCTGAAACATGCTGATATGTTAATATTGTTTATTTATGCACGTATAGTGTTAATTAAATGGTTACTGTATCCTTGAACTGCCGTTCTTAATGCATCTCAGACCTCAGTACACAGCTTCGATTCATTCTCCTAGCAGTTTGGTCTATACCTTGACAACAATGAGTTAATCTGTCAGTTTCACGTTTTTTTTTCCAGATAAAACCAGTACCAATTTGGCTGTGCGTCTTCCTGGTCGCATCCTACATTGTGATGGGCACTTTCCTCTTCAAACGCTGGGAAGGCTGGGCGTATCTAGACGCTGCGTACTTTTGCTTCATCACTCTCACTACCATTGGTTTCGGAGACTTTGTTCCCGCTCAGGTGATTCAAAAATAACATAACTTTCATGCACTAAAAGTCTTGATATTCCAAGGGTTACAACGCGTGAATTATTTGCAGTCGTAGGCTTGGATTAAGTTTAAACTATCGTGAGTGATATTCGTTATAGCTTCATACATACATTTACTCTCAGTACCGTTTGTTAAGTCTGTCTTATATAGCTGGTGGGAGACTTTGTCGTGGCTAGATACCTTCTCACTTGAAAGACGTGCCACCAAGTCATCCGCCTTTATAGATTACGAATACGTGTTTAATTAAAACTGCCAAACCTCTTTCCAACTTAGCCCGCTACCATCTTAGATCTCAACTTTCTATTATCAGATGAGATCGCAGGCAATGGCTATTTTTTTATTAAAAAAAAAAACATTTTCAGGGTCAAAGTGGCAGTGCAGCAGACGCGGTCAATTCCATCGCGCTCTGCTCTCTGTACCTGCTGTTCGGCATCGCCTTGCTGGCCATGTCCTTCAACCTGGTGCAGGAGGAAGTGCGAGCCAACGTCGCCGCGGTGGCCACTCGCCTCGGCATCATTAAACCCAGGGACCACGTGGAAGACTGAGTGCATTGACAAACTGGCGTTTTAAATTGTCTCCAAATCCTATAATCACACTTCACACTACTATTCCAAAGGTTATACGAAAGTTTGTTTGTGTGTATGTGTATATTTCACCTTCACGTCACACCGAAGGAACCGATTTGACTGAAATTTAGAATGGAGATAGCTCTTACCCAGGACTAATACATAGACTAAATTTTATCCCGGAAAATTAAAGAGTTCCCGCGGGAATGAAATACTTAAATCCACGCGGACGAAGTCGCGGGCATCGTCTAGTATCATAATAATCCTTTTTCGAATATCGCTTTACCTTCTTGTCGTCTTATTTGATGTTCCCAGCACAGATGATAACAAGAACGAAATATTCGTGAACGAAAAATTTTTCTTTTTATTGAATCGATCATTGCATTTTTATTTGTTTATAGTTTGCCTTTTCGAATATTTTTAATCTAAATGTGTATATTAGTTACATTAAGTATATATATGTTTTTTGTGTTTTAAAGGATTTTGTATACTTATTATTAACATAATAAGTTAATAACATTGTACTTTAGATGCTATTTAGATGGTGACGATAAAAACTACCTATCTATACAAGTACTATAATTTTTCCCAAATATGTACCTACCTATTTCGAAATCTAGCTAAAATGTCGTTGAGCTGACAATACTATTTATGGTAAAGATGATTTTAAATAAATATATTAAGCAGTAAATCATTTATTTACTATAAATAAGTAATATTATAACAATTGGTTGGATGCCAATCACATCGATGACAATAATTGCCTTTGTTTGTCTCAAGTTCAAACAATTTTGTATTGGTTTGATATAGAGGCTTTGAACAATGAAGTGATGTTGAAGAGTTCACTAAGAACTTTACTATAAATAGTGCTATAGTTGTAGTAAAACATTGAAGTTTTTACTAATGTAGCTTACAATGGATTTAATTAATTTATTACAAAAATAATAATTTGATCCGCGTTGTGACGTGTTCTCAAAATGTGTGTACTTGAGTACTTCAGTAATCGGTACTCACAAACTGATAAGATACACGTATAATTAATAATTATCCTAAATATTGAATAATCTATGATCTTATCGTCGAATATCTCGCTAGTAATATTTAAATTGGCCCTAATAATTTTTTATCTTGGGTAGCAAAACATTGGTGTCGAAAAAAGTTAGTGTGGAGTTGTTAAAGTGGGTAACGGGTGCTGGGTAAAAAAATAAAAAAAATGACTGTCGATGAAAAAGTAGATGTTAATATTGAAAGAGAGGCAAAGAAGGAGTTTGACTTAGATGACATCTTGACGAATGAGGTGGGGCAGCTGGGCAAGTACCAGATTGTTATCATCCTGCTGGCTTCTTTCCCAGTTATTTTCTCGGCGTTCGCTTCTGGTGAATACATTTTCACCACCGCTAGGATACCTACCAGGTGTGTTGATGATTTCTACGTTTTTTCTTAGTATAATTTTTTGATAATAGACTTGTAGGTAGCTCTTATGATAAGTCAAAACTCTACCACCTGCTCAGAAAGTAGATTCTGCGGGAAGAACTGGCTAGAAATTCAGCAGTTGCTGGCTAGAAATTCAGCAGTTGTTGTTGCAGATATAATGTAATTGTTACATTATCATTTGTGTTTCAAATCAAAATGGTTATTTTACAAAGTACCCAAATTATTACTATGGCAAATTAAGTTTGCAGCCTTTAAAGATAGATAGAAGTTAGATAGATATAGACGGACAGAAGGGCTGCACGTTTTCTCAAAGTGATATATGTGTATTGTATATGTAATTTTAACGAATTTTAATCACAGATGAGTTATATAAAAATAGGATATCAATTATGGTTGCCACATTCACTAGGAGATGAACAAGAAGAAGAAGAAAATAAGTAGCTAAATATTTTCATATTGCAGATTCACAATTTTCTTAAAATTCCAGATGCCTAATACCACAATGCGACAGTGAAAACCCCGAGTATGCTCCGGAATGGGTTCTCAACGCCATTCCGGAAACTAGCTCGGGCAATTTTGACAACTGTAGGAGATACCAGAACAGTTCCTTAGCGAGTGAAGGCGTAGGACAGTGTCCCAGGGAATGGTTCGACCCCGCGGAGACCGAGCCGTGCGAGGAGTATGTGTACCAGAACAGCTTGAGCATTGTGTACGATGTAAGTTGCTCACTGGCTTCAAATTGAAACTATCTACCATTGAACTCATTGTGAAGAAACACAGAAGTGTACATTGTAGCTAATTTGTTTTTTCTTATAGATACAAACATTAAAAAAAATTGATAACTTATAATCACTTTATCATTAGGATCTCTATCTGTCAGTTTAATTAAGCTGTAAGAATTTATGTAATACATAAATTATATTCTTTAGTTCTATCAGAGATAAGAAAATAGTAGTATACAATCATAAAAATCTATATTTTTAACATAAATACTTAGTTTGAAAACGTTTTATCAATGGGAGTCCTTATCCAAAAAAAGAGACAGACTCGACGATACGATTTCACCTAGAGGGGGACACAAACGTGCACGGACGGACAACCGACCAACTCATGAGGCGACGGGCTCCTATTCTAGAGCAGCTCAGTCGCATCTGAGTGTGGCCGTGACCACAACACCCAGACTAGACCTAACCCAAACTGAGGCGGATGCCATACAGGCGCAGATACAGAAGGCGATTTTCGCAGCCTGTATCGAACCTCTGGCACCAGGCCAAACCCGATACGCCCCGGCGTTTGAGGGTAAGGCCTTCCTCAGTGAGGGTGTACTAAAGATATGGTGCCACGACGAAAAAGCCTTAAACTGGCTTAAAGCCGTGGTACCCAAACTCACACCACCTAGAGACGGAACGGGGCTCACTGTGATACGTCAGACCGAAATACCAGTTAGGATAAGGTCGGGGCTCTACGTGCCCGACTACGATGGGGAGATAGGACAACTACATCAAGTCCTATCATTCCAAAATCCCTGGTACGACGTGTCGCGGTGGACTCTGTTCAGCTACCAAAAAACATCCAGCAGCCCTCCAGGCGTGTTCCTAATTCTGGGAATACCGAAGGATGAGCTGCCAACAATCCTGGCGCGCGGTAGGAAAATTGCCTACTCCACGGGCACAATCTACATCAGGTTCTTCACGCGTGAAGGACTGAGCGATGTACCGCCCGGACAAAACTCAGCGCCTGAAGACCGTGATGAGCCTGGTGGGAATGTGAACGTGGAAGTGGACGAACCGACCGGCCAGAACCCCAAAACACCAGAGCCCTCCGTGAGCACTGTCCTAGATAACATCGAGGCAGTGCTGACGGACTCTCGAGAGGACCAACCACAACCTCGAGAGAAAGAGGCGAGACCTAACGCCACAGACGGAACTGCCCCTGCTGACCAACCCTCAGCGGAAAAGGCGGCTCCGTAATAAACATCGTACAGACCAACCTCCAGCACAAACATCTCGCCACGGCCACACTACGCAGACATCTGGAGGTTGAAGCCGAGACCATCGCACTGATCCAAGAGCCGTGGGTCAGGGGCAACAACATATGCGGATACGGAAGCTGTAATGGTAAGATTTTTTCATACAGTAACGACGAACCGCCAAGAACATGTATTTACATACCACGCTGTATAACAGCGTCACTACTAACACAATACTGTTCCAGAGACCTAACAGCAGTAAAAATAAAAAACGGAATACAACACGGCATGGGGGGGCCGCCAAAACCACTGGTGCTAGCCTCAGTCTACATGCCTATTGAAGACCAACTACCAACAAAAGCCTTAGTGGACCTCACGCTGCACTGTGAGGACAACGACACAGACCTAATTATCTCTGTCGACAGCAACGCACATCACACCCTATGGGGGAGCCCAACCAATAACAACAGAGGTGAGACATTCGTTTCTTACTTACTAACAACTAACCTGACTATCATAAACAGAGGAAACGAACCTACCTTCGTTTCAAGCAGGTATCAAACCATTATCGACCTAACACTAGCAACATCCAAAATCACAGACCAGGTAAAAAACTGGCATGTGAGTGACGAGCCTTCGCTCTCCGACCACAGACGGATTTGCTACAAGCTAGACCTTACAAAAACCCCACACATACCAAAGAGAAATCCTAGAAAAACCGACAAAACGAAATACAAAACTCTGCTGAGCAAAGAAATCGGCACAAGAAAACCACATGATGTCATCGACACCGACACAATAGAACAAAAAGTTACAGATTTAACAAAGCAAATGAACAAATGTTACGAACAAGCTTGTCCTATAACAAAATCCAACACCAAGCAAACACCGAAAAACAGCTGGTGGGGCCCAGATCTGGAAAGAATGAGGAAAAACCTCAGGAAGCTTTTCAATAGAGCCAGAAACACCAGACAAGAACTTGATTGGGATAGGTTTAAAGAAGCCCAACACAAATACAATAAACGCGTCAGACAGAAGAGCAGAAACTCCTGGCAAAGGTTTTGTACAAGCATAGAATCGAACGACAATGCTGCTCGCATTCGTAAGATTCTAGCAAACGACAATACACACTCAC
Source organism: Hipparchia semele (assembly GCA_933228805.2). Taxonomy (NCBI): domain Eukaryota; kingdom Metazoa; phylum Arthropoda; class Insecta; order Lepidoptera; family Nymphalidae; genus Hipparchia; species Hipparchia semele. The sequence continues at coordinate 14,410,117 of OW121720.1, read as the reverse complement.
TCGGCTCGCTGAAGAAGGCTGATGGAACCTACACAAAAGATGACAAAGAAGTCTGCGAAACATTAATCGAAACACACTTCCAAGGCTGTAGAATAGTCAGTTCACCAGACTGGATTAACAACTACAATACCCACCCATCGGAAGATGACTGGGATCTAGCGAACAAAATAATCACATTAGATAGAATAACATGGGCAATTGATACCTTCCACCCATTTAAATCAAGTGGGATAGATGGTATTTTCCCCGCGCTTCTACAATGGGGAATAACCCAACTAACACCATGGCTAGAACCGATATACAAAGCCTGTATTGCACATAAGTATATCCCAAAAGCCTGGAGGGAAGTCAAAGTCGTTTTCCTACCGAAACCAGGCAAAAGTGACTACACTTCACCGAAATCCTTTAGACCAATTAGCCTCACATCCTTCCTTCTGAAGTCGCTCGAAAGATTGGCCGACCGATTTCTAAGGGACGGATGTTTAAAACACATACCTCTACACCCAAACCAACATGCTTACAACACAGGAAAATCAACGGAAACAGCTTTGCACTCTGTTGTAGCAAAGATCGAACATGGTCTTGAAAACAGCACATCAACTTTAGGCATTTTCATTGACATTGAAGGCGCCTTTGATAAAACAACATTTGATAGCATAGACAAAGCCCTAGATCGATACAACGTACCGGGTACTCTACGCAGCTGGATAAGAGCACTTCTAGAGCATAGAATAATACACATTGATTTAAATGGAACTACAAAAGGTATAGTGGCAAGAGGATGTCCACAGGGAGGTGTGCTATCACCGATCCTGTGGAATCTCGTAGTCGATGACCTAATAAAGAAACTAAACAAAGCCGGATTTTACACAATTGGCTATGCTGATGATATCACAATTCTCATCAGTGGCAAAATAGAACGGACACTTTATGAAATTGTACAACGAGCTTTGCAACTAATCGAGAGATGGTGCAAAGAAAATGAATTAACGGTCAATCCAAAGAAAACAGAGATGGTCCTTTTTACAAACAAAAGGAAAACCGATCTTGGCAAACCACCAATTTTAGCTAACACAAAACTTACACTGTCTACCGAAGTAAAGTACCTCGGTGTAATCCTAGACAGTAAGCTCAACTGGAAAAGACACCTAGAAGATAAGATAAAAAAGTCGACCATTATTCTAAACCAATGCAAACGCATGCTGGGGAAAACCTGGGGTATAAAACCAAAGATCATGAAATGGTTATACCTAGCAGTAGTAAGAAGCTCATTTACGTATGCCGCTTTGGTCTGGTGGCCGAGAACGCTTCTTATAACTGCCCAGCAAGAACTACAGAAATTTCAGAGACAAGCATGTCTAGCCATTACTGGTTGCATGAACACAACACCTACGCAAGCCCTAGAAGTAATACTAGGAATTCCGCCCCTACACTTATACATTAAAGAAGAAGCAACACTTTCTGCCCTGAGGCTGAAAACCTCGGGCGTGTGGAAAGGGCACAACACATCACATACCAAAATACTAGTACAAGGGTTCAAAAAAGAACCACGACTGGAATGGAACTGCGACAAAGCCAGCAAACAATATACACTGGAGAGAAACTACAAAATAAACGCAAAAGGAGGCAAGAATCCGAAAGCAGACCAGAACACAATAGAAGTATACACGGATGGATCGAAAACTAAATCTGGCACAGGCGCTGGAGCCTACTGCCAAGAACTCAACATGAGGATAAGTTACACACTTGGTAAGGATAACTCTGTTTTCCAAGCAGAGTGTGTCGGCATCACAACTGCAGCGATAGCTATAATCAACAGAAAGGTAACAAACTTTAAAATAAACATTAACTCAGACAGCCAAGCCGTCCTCAAAGCTTTGGCCAGTCCCTCGACAACTTCCAAACTCATACTAGACTGTCACAAGGCGCTGGAGACACTCTCTACCTTCAATGATATCACCTTAAGGTGGATCAGGGGGCATGAGGGTGACCCAGGAAACGAGGCAGCGGATGAACTAGCACGTAAGGCTACAACACTGAAGGTAGCAGGGCCGGAACCTATTGTTCCAATCCCCTTCAGTGAGTATAAAACCTGGGTGCATGAACTAACATTCAAAGAACAATCCCTATTATGGTCGACTGCGACAGACTGCAGACAGACCAGGGAGGCCTTTCCTAATCTAGACAAACACCTAACTAACAAACTACTCCGCCTGGATAGAGGTAAACTCAGGAAGGTGGTGGGAATTATAACAGGGCACAGCCCACTAAACAAACACCTCTTCATTATAGGTGTCACCGACAGTCCTCTATGCAGGGCCTGCATGGAGGCAGATGAAACACCGGCGCACGTGCTCCTAGGATGCACGGGCGTAGCAGAGCAACGCAAAAACCATCTCGGATCCCCAGCATCACTTCAAGAGGTCCTTGGCAACCTGGGCGGCCTGCTAGACTTCTGGAGAGAGCTGGGATGGTTGGAGTAAAAACATCGGAAGGATTGGTGTATCACACACAACAAACCAATGACTGGTCTAAGTGTGGAAACCAGCCCAGTACGAAGAAAGAAGAAAGAAAGGGAGTCCTTATCTTTTGCAAAATATAGATATTTTTCAAAAGATGTAATATATGTATGATATTGAAGATAAATTACAAAAGATTTTGATGGGTGAGGTGTTAATGGATTCGTTATTATATAGTCCGGGTGGCTATATGTTATACGAATAAAATCAATATCAAATCAATGGTGGATGTTACAGTAAATTTTCCGTAGCCGCGCTACGAGTACAGCATTAAAAGTGTTATACTTGTCGATTCCCAGTTCGGGCTGGCGTGCGACGAGTGGAGGCGGTCTCAGATCGGCTCCATCAGGACGGTGGGCACGCTGCTGGTGCTGCCCATCACCGGCTACATCTCGGACCGCTGGGGGCGGCGCGTGGCGCTCGTCCTCAACGCCGTCAACACCGGCTGGCTGGGGCTCGTGCGCTCCTTCGTGCACTCCTACGAGTGGTTCCTCGTCACTGAGGTCATCGAGTCGACTATCGGCGCTGGGGCCTTTTCGTCTTGCTATATTTTAGGTAGATTGTTAAATTAAATAACCGTCGTGAACTAGAAAAATCGCAAAATCGTGTTTTACCATTTGATGGTAAATTTTAAAACCGGTTATTTAGACTTTATAACACAACCAAATCATTCTTCATGATACGTATCCGTTTAGTACGTAATTTGTAATTTACAAGTACTTACTAAAAAATCACTTTTGGTTCTAGGATTATTTCAAAAGGTTCTATCTGTATGTTTCATTTCAGTTACTGAGCTGGTCGGTCCCAAATACCGAGTGATAGTTGGAACCACAATGTCTACGATGTTTGCGTTGGGCCAAGTGTTCCTAGGGCTGATCGCGTGGGGGGTGCCGCAATGGCGATCTCTCACACAAGTAATCTACGCCCCCCAATTACTTATCATAACTTACTTCTGGATCATGTCAGAGTCAGTGCGTTGGCTAATGAGCAAAGGACGATACGAAGAGTCTGAACATATCCTCAAAAAGGTCGCCAAAATGAATAATAGAATACTGTCCGACAAGTCCTTGGAAGCGTTGCGATCCACTGCGGAAGCTGAGAAGTTTAAAGAGAAACCTAAGGAACCTTGGTTGCCGATCCTAGTTTTACGATCTCGTCGTATTCTCCTGAGATGTATCGTCTCTCCCGTTTGGTGGATAACTAACACGCTGGTGTACTACGGGATGTCCATTAACGCTGTGAATCTGTCAGGAAATAGATATCTGAACTATGTTTATGTTGCGTTGGTGGAGATCCCTGGCTATTGGACCGCCATCTTGCTGTTGGATCGAATCGGTCGGAAGCCGGTGCTGATCGGTGGATACACGTTATGTGCAGGATGCCAGTTTGCATTCGCTTTCGTACCAAGTGGTACGTACAACAAAATGTTTAATATCGTTATTATGATTTGAATAGTTTTAATAAAATTATCTCATACGCGCAAGCATAAGCCTATACCTATTGTGGATCGGACTGCAGTTTGAGACTGCATGTGGGGGTTCGCAGGGTTGATCTCTAACTTTTTGGAGTTATGTGCGTTTAAGCAATTAAGATATCACATGCTTCAACGGTGTAAGGAAACATCGTGAGGAAACCTGCACGCCTCAGAGTTCTTTATAAAGGTGTGTGAAGCCTATCAATTTGCATTGGGCTAATGCAGGGCGGTGTTCTATGGCCTACAACTCTTTCTCTGAGAGGAGACTCAGTAGTGAGTCATTGGGAACCCACCAATGTTGCTGATGATGATGACTTGCAAGCACACTCAGTAGATACTGAACAAACGAGTTCATTATTTTTTTTAATTTTTATTTACCTACTAGATGATTCCCGCGACTTCGTTCGCGTGGATTAAGGTTTTTTATTCCCGCGGGAACTCTCTTATTTCCCAGAATAAAAAGTAGCCTATGTCTTATACCAGACTATTATCTATCTCTGTGCCAAATTTCAGCCAAATCGATTCAGTCGTTGCGACGTGATTGAGTAACAAACATACATAGGTAAATAGGATGATACGATAGTTTTGTGATTTAATTCTGCTACCTCCACTTCATATTATCTTAGGTATTATAAAGCCATTTTTAAACGCACTAGTTAAAGATGGTACCTGTGTTAATTACCTTTATGTTTTTAAGCATTTATCGGATTCCAAGATCAAAGAAGGCATTTTTCTTGGGTCTGAAATAGGGAAGCTCATGCAACACGCTACCTTTGAAAAAATCTTGAATAAAATCAAAGATAACGCATGGAATTCACTTAAAGATGTAGTAATTTTTTTTTTTAGAAAACAGTAAAAGCCCAAATTATGACAATATAGTGAGTATTTTACTCAGAAACTTTCATAAAGTGGGTTGCAATATGAGTATAAAGTTACATTTTCTGCTTTCTCAAATTGACCCCTTTCCTGAGAACTTGGGGCTGTAAGTAAAGAAAAAGGTGAAAGCTTCTACTAAGATATTAAGGTCATTCAGAGCAGATACCAAGGAAGGTGGAACCCAAACATGATGGCAGACTACTGCCAGATATTGAAGAGAAATAAACCTGATAGAAAGCATAAGAGAAAAAGATAAAATAGGAGTTTTGAAGGAAGTAGAAAAAGAAATAATAAGTCTTTTTGATTTATTTAGTTTCTTTAGCGTTATTTTTAAATAATACTGTCGGTCTTTTAAATTTTAAATTCGTTAATTTTTGTTTTTTTCATGAAGTTTGTTAAAATAACCTAAAATATGCATGTCATATGATGTCATCAATAAAAAAAAAATCTCGACGTGCTAGAAAAAAATCAAAGATGTACTTTAGTTTACCATGCCTGAATATTTAAAAAAATAGCATAATTATTGAAAGGGGAAAAAAAAAGTTAAATTTCGCAGGCCTGTGTTATTGGTGTGCAGCAATTATTTATACTTTTCCCACGGAAAAAATTTGAGAGATCGGGATTAAAATTAGTGTAGTAGTAGCTTCTGTCCGCGACTTTGTCTGCGTGGACTTCAGAATTGGGTCTAAAGTTTCGCTCATTAACAATTGTTATATAAATAAAAACTAACCACGGGAACTATTTGAGATCGGTATAGAAAGTACATGTCCTTTTCCATAGCATACCAAACATGCATACCAAATTTCAAAGCTGTCTGCCTGCGGCTTAGCTCTTAAACAATTTTCAATTTTCCCTCGGGAACTACTTAAGGAATCGGGATAAAAGGTAGCCTATGTTCTTTTCCATGTCAAAGGCTACATGCATGCCAAATTTCATCCAAATCCGTTCAGCCGTTTTTGCGTGATTGAGTAACAAACATCCAAACATCCAAACATCCACACTTTCACATTTATAATATTAGTAGGATGTTTACCTATGTTTACAATATTACAGGCTACTACGGGTTGTCGTTGACATTCTACCTGGTCGGCAAGTACGCCATCGCCACAGTGATGACTTCCGTGTACGTGTACACCGCGGAGCTGTTCCCCACCAAGCACCGCCACAGCCTGTTCGCCTTCTCGTCCATGCTGGGTCGACTGGGCTCCATCACTGCGCCTCTCACGCCTGCACTAGTGAGCGACTAGCATTATTTTAATATCTTACGTGTAACGCCTCGTTTAGGGGTCAGCATGATTGACTGCGGATGACGAGGTCTCGAGTTCGATCGGGCCAAAAATTATTGGCTTTTTCTGTCAAGAAATTCTCAGTAAGTCCGGAGTTAGGAAATTGGTGGTATGACATCCCCGGGCCTCGGAGAGTACGTGAAGTCGTCGATCCTGCACCTAACCTCTCTCCGGTTTTGTCGGATTTCCGTTGCATTGGTCCATGAGAGTGAGGATTGAATTCTATGGTATGCATAAATACCACAGTGGAGAATGTCAGCCAAGCGAAAGAGGTGCAAAAAACGGTGAAAACATGTGTCTAATTTCGGTGCTACTTATTATCTAATTTTAAGTTAGAGTAAAAATTCCTGAAAAGCTGGCAACTTAACATCCCTTCCAGGCACCACGTTGATGTATTTTTATTTATGTTGATCATTTGATTTGCAGGCTTTAACAGTTTGGGAAAGTTTCCCCTCGGTGCTGTTCGGCTCGTTCGCGCTGCTGTCCGCGCTGCTCATCCTCCTGACGCCCGAGACCCTGGGCACCAAGCTGCCCGACACCATGGAGGACGCGGAGCGGCTGGGCTTGCCGGAGCGCGCTCGCGTCACGTGATCTCTACTACACCTATTACATTAGTTAGCTTTAATTAAAATATTTTTTTAAAGTGTGTCTTTCATTTACATGATTTCTTGTTCCTGAATGTTTATAATAACTTTATTTAATTATAATTAATATTTTAAAGATCGAAGCCTATATAAATGGTCATTCACAATGAAAAATGATCAAAGAAACCTAGCAATGATTTTCAAATACTTATTCAATGATACCCCACTTAACATAGTAAGTCAACTCCCAAGATTAACACAAATCAACTGACGAAAGAATCATCAATATCAGCCGACGCGTTTGGTTTCCAAAGCGTCACTTATATACATACATAGTCTGATAAACACATTATTCTTTGCGTGCCGCAGTCGAATAGAAATAAATAAATTAACGTTTGTTGGAACTAGAAGTAACTTTTACGATAGATATGTATTAAGTTTATATGAAGGACGAATCATGCATTGAGAGTAGACCTGGGTACTACAGAAAACTCAAACGTTCCTAAACTAGAAAGTAAACTTGTGTGTTAGGCGACAATGTATTGCACATTTCATCGTATATGTACGTTATAAAGATGAAATCTGCAGTATTCACACACACATACAATTTGTGTGTTGTGTAGTGTATTTATATGTGTGTTTTACAGTATTCTACCAAGTACTTATCAGTTTCGATCACGTATCTATATTTGATCGTGGTTTCCGTCGGCCGATGCACATTGATATAAACAAAATAGAGATTAAAATTTTTATCGGATATGTTGATATGTTATACTTATCACTAATAAATAATTTAATTAATTATGGATATAAAACTAATGGTCCGCCCCGACCTGACCTCCCATACTAGAAGTTAATTATTATAACCTACAAAGTACTACTATATAATATTATAAAGGTGCGTATGTGTATGTGTGTATGTTTGTTACTCTTTCACGCAAAAACTACTGGACAGATTGGCTGAAATTTGGGATGGAGATAGATTTACTTTTTATCCCGGAAAATTAAAGAGTTCCCGCTGTAATCAAAAAACATTAATCGCGGGCGTAAACATAAGTCGCGGGCATCGTCTAGTATTTCATAAGGTTGACTAATTTTAGAAAGTATTATTATTACCTATTTATTTGTTTTATGTAGTTCTTTAAATTATGGCTAAAATCGTATATAACTAACTTTTAAGTCATTTTTGCTCTAATTAATAATTTGCCAATTTGAAGTAGCATCTTTCATCAATTGAGGAGTTACGAGGCCCTGACAGACATACGGACAGACAGCCAGACGGACAGATGCAAATTCGTCAACTGTATTATAGATAATTATATGCAGCGCAGTGCCCACAATATTATACGGTAGCAATATTGGATCAGAGCGACAAAGCGATCCATGCCAGACGGTCACACTCCAACCATGACGTCTGCAGAAAAAGATGTACACGGCGTTCAAATTGAAGAAGAACCCAAGAAGGCCATGGATCTAGATACGATCCTAGTGAAAGAGATTGGTCAAATAGGCTGCTTTCAGTTTCGCATAATGGGTCTAGCGGTGTCGATGGCCATATTCGCCGCGTGGGCAGCTGCTGAGTTTAATTTCACGACAGCGCGCATTCCTACCAGGTATATTACGTCTTGATCCTATACTTAATTCTGTCTCAGCAGAATCTGCATTCCGAACCGGTATAGTCTCGACGTGTCATAAGAGCCACAGCTTGGTCTACAAGAAATAAATAATTTTAAATTTAAATTTGAATTTGCCTGTCTGCCCATTTAGAACTTGGCCACGGATCAGTCTTAGTGAAATTTTGCATGGAGATAGCATGGAATTCGTAAGATAGGCTTATGACAAAATTTATCCCGGCAAAATTGTAGAAAAAATCGGATGCATCAGCTAAACATACATTATAATACCAGATTTATAAAATCAAACTAATTAAATCTTGTTTTTAGATGTCTGATTCCAGAATGTGAGACGGAAGAGTCTTTTGAATTCCGAGCTCCGTGGTTATTGAACGCTATTCCTCCAGCCGGTAGCTCCTTCGACCAATGCAGGCGATATAGAAACATCAGTTCAATTACAGCTCTTAGCAGCGATGACAGCTGTCCTGCTGCCTGGTTCAACCCCAACAGTATCAAGAACTGTGAGGTGCATCTGTACGAGAACACTGACACTGTCGTCCATACTGTAAGTCTGGAGCTATCCATAGTCATTACCATAATTTTGTATACAGGCCATACCAAGGCCATATAGACCACGCCGATTACGAATTGGCAGACTTCACACATCTATGAGAACGTAATGGAGAACTCTCAGGTTCCTCACGGTTAAAGCAAGCGACATTTAATGGCTTCTCATTTTGGGAGGACAGCCGCTCATTAGTGACCCGAGGATGAGTTCAAATGAGTTTTAAAACCTAACTCTACGCGAATAAAGTCACGGATAAAAACTAAATTGCAAAAAAAAAACAAAAATGGGTAACATTTTAACTTATTTTTAGGAATTTTCAGTTATGCACCTGTTTAGAAATATAACTATTCCGTAATTTTCAGTTCGGCCTAGCTTGCGACGAATGGCGCAGGACTTTGATCGGTTCAATTCGCACCTTCGGTACGCTGGTCGCTCTCCCCATCACGGGGTACATATCGGATCGCTGGGGTCGCCGCACCGCTCTCAGTATCAACGGGTTTACGACAGCTTGGATGGGCATCGTCCGCTACTGGTCGAACACCTACGTCGGTTTCCTCATATCTGAAGTGGTCGAATCTATGTTTTCTGGGGGCTTTTCTTGTGCCTACATCATTAGTGAGTAAATGGTTTTATGCAGAAAATAAAATTTGCTTTTCTTTGTAAGTGTCTTGAGTGATAAATTTATTTCTTTTTTCAGTGATGGAGTTGATGGGCCCAAAATATCGAGTCGCAGCGGGAGCGTCCTTGAATACGTCCTTTTCCATCGGCTTAGTTCTGTTGGGCTTCATAGCGTGGGGCGTCCCGGACTGGCGAAACCTGACTCTCACGCTTTACATCCCGCAACTTCTCACTTTCTCATACTTCTTCCTCATGGCCGAATCGGTCAGATGGTACATGAGTAAGGACAGATTCGAAGACGCGGAAAAAGTTCTAAAGAACGCAGCCAGGATAAATAAAAAAGAACTGTCCGATAAATCTATGGAGTTGTTGCGACAGCACGCTCTGGACGAAGAGAGGAAGAAGGCCGACGAGCGAGCCCGAAGTGTGAACGAGCCGTGGCTGGTGGTGTTGGTGTTCAGGCACCGGCGGATCCTGGTGCGGTGCATGGTGTCCCCGGTGTGGTGGATCACCACCACCTTCATCTACTACGGCATGTCGATCAACGCGGTGAACATGTCCGGGAACCGGTACCTGAACTACGTGGCGGTGTCGGCCGTAGAGATCCCGGGATACTGGGCCGCAGTGGTGCTGATGGCGAGGGTCGGAAGGAAGCCTGTACTGTTTTGCGCCTTCTGGGTCTGCTGCGCTTGTCAGATTGGATACATATTTATACCTAGAGGTAAGCTGAAGAGACTGAATTATGGTTCGACTGGAAATTGGTCCATTTCAAATCCTTTTTGTACGCTTCCTCAGGTTTTTACACCTTTAAGTACTATAAACACTTTATATAGTTGACTATAATTAGTAAAAAATCAAAATAAGAAGCTTCCTTTTATCAGAAATTTCAGTTGGTGTAATTCCGGGATTTAGATACAAGTAAATATTTATAAAAACCGACTGATATCGATATCATAGATAGTGAAATAATTATTTTGTCTATCAAATACCGCTCGTAATCGTTCTTTTGGCGGTCATTGCAATACTCCGTGAGTTGAGTAGATTAATGTCTTGTCTCGTGTAAATTAGGGTTCCACTATTCTATTATAAAAACGATCACATAGGATCACTTGGTTGGCCGTCTGTTGCATCACATGGGCTTACAATCTCAAAGTGTAGCATCTCGGAGACCGAGGTTTTAAGCACGGGGTCATTCGCTGTCATCTTATTTTCGTAACTTAGCAGACGTCAATGCTCGTTTTCATCAACAATACATAAATCATCCCCCAAACAGGAGTCTCTTTACGTAGGTAACCCTTAAATATAATCTCTTACCCAAATTGAAAGACAGTTTCAACTGAGCGTAAGACCTCTAAGACATTATCTATCTATTCAGAGAAATAAGTATGAGAGTGTAATAGCATTATGCTCCTATGATTCATAATGTCTATGAGTCACATAGTCTTCATGATCGGCCAGTAAACGTGCGACGCGATGGTTTCAGAGCAGTACGCGGCGTCGCTGACGCTGTACCTGGTGGCCAAGTTCAGCATCGCCATGGTGATGACGTCGGTGTACGTGTACACGTCGGAGCTGTACCCCACCCGCTACCGCCACAGCCTGTTCGCCTTCTCTTCCATGGTCGGTAGGATCGGCTCCATAGTTGCACCCCTCACGCCCGCTTTCGTAAGTATACGTCATTATGTAATATATAAAAATCCGCGGGAACACTCTGTTTTTCCGGGATAAAAGGTAGCCTTGCCACTATCCAAGTTCCCACCAAAAATGCAAAACATGCAAAAAATTATGTCGATAACAAACAAAAGCACGTTAATAAACAAGATAAGAATTTTAGTATGAATCTGCTGAATTTGAAGTTTAAAACAAAATAGGTTCTTTACAGTACAGCTACAGAGTGCCTTAAAGTTTCAGGGTGTTTTCAAGGATCTGCATGGCGTGATTTAAACCTTTCAGGGTGCGGCGGTGTGGGAAGACCTCCCGTTCGCGCTGTTCGCCGGGTTCGCCTTCGTGTCCGGGCTGCTGGTGCTGGCCACGCCGGAGACGCTAGGCACCAAGCTGCCCGACACCATGGAGGAGGCTTCCGCCCTAGGCCTGAAGAACACTGGCCCTTGACACGTCCTACTTACTAGTTTCAAGTCTATATTTTATAGATAATTCCGCCTGAACTATGACACTGTTATAAATAGTCATCATCACATAGTTAAAGTAGATTTAAACAAGCAAAAATTGTAAAATAGTATGACAAGGGTTACAATGCGATCTCTCCCAAACACAGACAAGGAAATATTTTTTATGAGTTGCCATTATATTTTGGATGGACTACAGACTTGAATTTCACGATATTTTTATGCTCAGTACAGAGTGAACTCGATTAAGGAAAACCTATGAAACTTGTACTTACCCTCTGAACATATCTTTTATTACTTTTTATTTAACTATATTTATATAACTATAAGTAGGCATATTTTGATATAAGTATATAGATAGTGTGCTAAGCTAATGAGGTATTAGGAATCAAGTAGATAAATAATTTGACGACAGGCATACTAGTAAGGTAATTAAATTGCGCAAAACCGATTTTTATTTATGTACTTTTGTAATTATCTATTTTAATGTAAGATAATATTTTTTTTGTGGAGTTTGATGCCTTCAATTTTAGGGTAAAAATAAATATTTTTGTTGAGCCTTTAATTTTGTTTGATTTCGTTTTTTAAGATTGTGAGTTGTATGGAGATTCAAAGTTCATCCAAAGAATATTGCTTCAAAGAGTGAAAGCGGTTGGTTTGGTTGTTCTTTTTTATTTTATTCAGATTTTCGTTGAATAAGCACATTCAGTGAAACATATTATTTATTGATTTTCTCATACCGGATATGGAAATATTTTTAACTTCATGTTCGTGTTTCAGTCCACGATGTACTTGTTGTATTAATTTATCATTTTATCACAAAACGTTTAAAAAATGTGACAACCGACATATTGAGCCCAATTTCAACCGTCTCCTTTTGGGTTAGGTAGATAGAGTCAAACAAACATACGAATGTGAATGACGCCAGGAGCGCTCGGGTCTCATTGGCGCACTGACGACTGCACATTTCTGTGTACTACATATTAGTACTGAAATAAATCTTAAGGCACAGACATAAAGAACGTCCCGCGGCGACAATTTAAATAGCGCGAGCGGTAAATTTGCATCGCGCAATGTTAAGCTCATTTAACGCTCAGGTGATTACAGACATACTAAGAAAAATAATGCGTTTCACCACAATGCAATGGCGGGCAAAAATTAAGTAAGTATACATTAGTAACGAAATTCAATTGTCGATCCTTAAAGTGCTTAATTCGGTAGGGAGAAAGTTATAAAGTGAATTGTGGCTAGTTTACAGTGTAAGCTTAAACTATGTCTGTTTGTGTGCAGAACAATTTTTTTACCACTTTTTACCACGTCGCCAAAATTATTATTTAACCCGCCGGTTATTAAGATTTACCGGCAAAGACTTGCCACGATACGATTTAGATTTCGATGTCGAGTAGAAATCGATTAAAGTTTTGGGTTTATTGAACTGCCACACTCCTTTTAAGGTAGGCCAATGCCATTTCAAACTGCTTTGTCATTAACCACCAAATGAGATCGCAGTGAAGGGCCAACTTGAAACTGAATAATAATGAAAAAAAAAAACTAGGATCGGCATTAGCTGAAGCGCTGTCACCGCGCGGTTATGTCGTTTCAGTCGTGACCGCTCATGTTTCGCTGAAACGCGCCGGTACCCCGCCCGTCCCCGCGCGGCTCTCGCCAGCTCCACTCGTCCCAAACGCACCCAAATGCAGTGTTTTCTTGCATAATAAAACAAGTTTTATCTTCAGAAGTGCTAAAAATGAACCAATAAACTGTTATCGCTAGATTTTAAAACATTTCACGAAGATCGCTCACGAATTTTTACTGCAGCAGACGTTTCGGTGTGTTTTGTGATCGAGGAATATGCAGTCGCAGAAGAATGAAACAGACGGTCTTTATACGGAAGAAGTGCCTAAAGCGAGAGAGAAGTTGGACGCTATTGTGGTGGAGGCGATCGGTCAGTTCGGGAGGTATCAGCTGCGCATGCTGGCGTTGGCGGGGGTGCTCGGCGTGTTCACGGCGGCCTCTTCCATGGAGTATGTGTTTACCACGGGCAGAATTAACACCAGGTAATTTTAAACTTAAATACAATAAGCACTAATAAATATATTGCGAACGCGGCAGTTCATTCATAATCAGGCGTATGCGAAAATATTTAACTAACTAACGGGCTAACGGTACGGCTTTTGGTCGCAACTTCGTTTGTGGGAAGTTGGGTTTTGAATATTCCGCAGAAGTACTCTATTTTTACCAGATTAAACGATAAAGCCAATATCTTGGATAGAGGCAGCTTGAGTTTGCGTAATTCCTTGATATTGAACGAAAAATAAAATTCGCCAAACAAGAAAAATCTAAATAGCAAAAACGCGCCGTTCGCGCTGTACACCGTTGTTTCTCCAGGGGTAGAAGAAACACGCAACACCACATAAACTCCTCGACAAACATCTCTATGTACGTTTCGCCGCGATACCGGGATTACCTCAACATTAACGGTATCTTTTGAGGATTTTTCCTTCAGTAGCCATATCATTCTCCGAGTCCTCAACTACATGCATGCAAAAAAGCACGTCGATTCGTTGCTCCGTTGCTGCGTAATTGTAGCACAAACCAACAAACAAACGCATTTTCGCAGTTATAGTACTCGTACGAAGGGATTCTTGCAAAAATTTAAATGAGATTTTCTTCTTTAGGTGCTTAATTCCGGAGTGCGAGATGCCGGAATCTGCAGAGTTTTCACCTCCGTGGATAGTCAACGCTGCGCCGGCGGCGGGCGGCGCCGTCGACAGCTGCCACCGGTACAAAGCCTCCAACACCTCCGCGTGGGACGACTCGTGCCCCGCCGACTGGTTCATCAGGAATGCCACAATCGCCTGTTCTGATTACTTGTACGAAAATAATAACACTATTGTATATGATGTGAGTCGTTCAGTATCGTTTTTTGTGTGTTTGTATTTATGTATGTTCTACCGTAGCGTAATTACTGAGCCAGTTTGGATGGCATCACGGTCCGGGTGACGCAGGCTACATATTCTACAGTACTTATTGTCTATTTAGTAGCTGTTTTACCAGGTAAAAAAGCGTTTCCTCGTGAAAATACGCTATGTTTTATGTTTGTAAAGTTGTTTCTGTCGTTTAGTATAGACTGGGCTGCGACGAGTGGCGGCGGGCGGCGGTGGGCGCGGCGCACACGCTGGGCGGGCTGCTGGCGCTGCTGCTGACGGGCGCCGCGTCGGACCGCTGGGGGCGGCGCCCCGCGCTCGTGCTCAACGCCGCGCACACGGCGTGGCTCGGCGTGGCGCGCTACTTCTGCACCAGCTACACCGCGTTCATCGTCGCCGAGCTGTTCAAAGCCGCGTTGGGAGGCGCCGTCTACTCTTGCGTGTATATCTTAGGTTGTTAGCCTTATAATTAACTAGCTCAAGCCCGCGGCTTCGCCCACGGTGTGCTTCATTTATCAAACTCCTATCTTACCCTCTTAAGGGATTTTTTTTTAAATTAGGTAGGCAATAGTTTTTTTATAATGTGTTAGGCTGATAGGTCGGCACTTGACGACAATCAATAAAAGCACTGATAGTGATGACGTCTAGGTTGGAGCGCTTTCTTAAAAGATGCCTATTCACTCTTGCCTTTAAACTCAAAATTACACGTGACCGCTGCACGTGACAGGAAACACGGACGTCGGAAGGGCAACGCCTTAGCGGTTCGTTTCAGAAACGTTGAACTAACTTTCTAATTTATTTAATTATACTTAGTATTCTTTATCTCGGCATGTTTATTTTATACGAGTATCTGTCTGGCTGCTACACGGAGCAATTAGGCGGTATTCTTCGGCAACCGGTTGCTGATAAACGAATAATTTAGGTTTAAAATAATTTCATTTAATTTCTTCCACTTCTGCGTACAAAGTTATTATGACATTAAGCATAAGCACAGCAGACGGCATAGCGAACAATGTTATCTGCTCTGTTCTCAACACCAGGGTTCCGAGCACAGCTGTGTACGGGCGATACACAGCTGTGCTCGGAGTATCCCTGCCAGATCAAATCAGAAATGAGATCTATCTGAGAACTAGAGTTACCGACTTAGCTCGGTATCTCTATCGTCTCGTTCAAAAATCGGTTCTCGTATACTTTTTACAAACGATTTTGTACTTCAAACACCACTACAAAGTATATCAATTGTTAAAGAATTCCCTCAATTTCTCCAGGATCCCATCATCAGATCCTGACCTGATGACAATGTAACTACCTGGGAAGTAAACCCTTTCAACAAAAAAAGAATTGTCCAAATCGGTCCAAGCGTCTTCGAGTAGGTAATCGGGGAACATAATTATATAAAAAATTAAAAAGAAAAAGATTCCGACGAATCGAGAACCTCCTCCTTTTTGGAAGTCGGTTAAAAATAAAAATAATCATTTTTTTTTCAGTAATGGAGCTAGTAGGTCCGAAGTACCGGGTAGCGGCAGGCGCAGCATTGAGTACTTGCATTTCGACGGGGCACTTTCTACTTGGCCTGATCGCATGGGCTGTCCCCTACTGGAGGCACTTGATCCTCGTCATATACGTCCCGCACTTCCTGTTCCTCTCTTACTACTGGCTCATGTCCGAGTCACTTCGCTGGAACATGGCCAAGGGGCGGTATAGAGAGGTCGAAAAGTTCCTCACAAAAGTAGCCCGAGTTAATAAAAGGGAGCTGTCCGAAAGATTTTTGCAAGAATTGAAGGAAACTGTGGATGTAGAAGAAAAATTAAAGCCTTACGAGGAAGAATATAATAAGAAGGAACCTTGGCTTATTGTGCTAGTATTTCGGAATAGAGAGATTTTGAAGCGGTGCTGCATAGCGCCGATATGGTGGATTAGCTTCACGCTGATATATTACGGCATGTCCATTAACTCGGTCAACATGTCCGGGAACCAGTACCTCAACCTGATGATGGTGGCCGCGTCCGAAGTGCCGGGGTACTGGTTGGCGTTGCGCCTGATGGACAGGGTTGGTCGGAAGCCTGTCCTGATTGGCGCTTTCTGGACCTGCGCTGGCTGCCAACTGACTTACATGTTCGTACCCAAGCGTAAGTAAATATGTCACTAGCGACAGCTAGTCTTTTCATAATAATGCCTTTGTTTAACATGAAAATAATTTAATTGTTATCTAGGCTGAACAATATGAAAATCTTTATTGCAAAATATATAACGCATATTAATGTTTATTGCTTTATCTTCAAGGTAAAATTCGGTACCGTCTACGTAGATATTTAATTTTTTTAGGTAAAAAAATATAACGTAAGTAATATTGTGTACAATTGTAGCTACATAGATTTGACAATTTTGCATTTGTGCATATTGATGGTTTTTAAAGAATAGCCACGCTGAACTTGATGCTAAGCCGTGTTAACCTCGGCAAACCACTGAGACGATTCCGGATGCCATAGGCTACATTATGAACGGACAAAATCGATACGACGGATGTCCAATGTTTTTTTTTATTTCTTTTTATCCGAAATAAGCTTGCGCTTGTCGCCAATCAGTTGTAATGTTCCTTAGTTTGTGGTCGTGTCTGGTTCCGCAGCCATGTTCGCGGCTCGACTGTGCGCGTACCTGGTGGGCAAGCTGAGCATCGCGGCGGTGATGATGGCGCTGTACATCTACACGGCGGAGATCTTCCCGACGCGGCACCGCCACAGCCTCATGGCCTTCGCCTCCATGGTGGGCCGGGTCGGCTCCATCGTGGCCCCGCTGACGCCCGCCCTTGTAAGGAACAAATAAATATATCTTCTATCTCTCATCTCAGTACATGTATAAAAATCTACGTGTGTATGTGTATATGTTCCCTATGGATGGCCCGATTTTGATGAAATTATCAGACAATCTTCAGATTAACCCGGCGCGTGATCCTGTGAAGTTTAGTAGAGATCGGATCAAAATAATTTTTGTTTTGATTTTTTCAGCGCCACCCCTGCGAGTTTCTAGTCTTCTATATAATAAACAAAAGCGAAATAGCACTCACATAGGTGTTACTATTCAAAAAGTCTCGGAAAGTATAAAGCACAGAACTACAAATTTGTTTGAAAGGCAGGTTCTTTCTAGGGCGTAGACTTCTTAGCATAAGCTAAGAAAATGTTACAAGAAAATCCAACCCTTAGGAGCAAGGGACGGGTGCGGGGGTTGGGAGGTTACATCAAAGTAATAAAGTTTTCTAGACATGATTGTTATATTGTTTATGAGTCGATTGCAAAACTTTTCTCTGTGGGCAAACAACTATTTTTTCAGCGTGTATTATTGTCCAGGGAGCATCAGTCTGGCATCAGTTCCCCTCCGCGCTGTTCTGCGCGTTCGCGTGCGTGGCCGGCGCGCTCGTGCTGCTGGCGCCGGAGACCCTCGGCACCAGGCTGCCCGACACCATGCAGGAAGCTGCCGCCATGGGGCTCAGAGGACGGCTGTGAGCTGAAGCAAGCCAGGGGACTGTCGCCGACGCGCAGCAGCAGTATCTTTAAGTACATAAAAGGAAAAGGTGACTGATTGACTGACTGATCTATCAACGCACAGCTCTAACCGCTGGCCGAATCGGGCTGAAATTTGGCATGCAGATAGCTATGATGATGTAAAAATCCGCTAAGAAAGAATTTTTGACAATTAAATCCCCGAGGGGGTAAAATAGGGTTTTGAAAAATCGAACTTAACGTGAGCGAAGCGGCGGACTAAAGCTAGTTATTTCTATATTGTTCAATGACGACCGTAAAGTAAGGAATTTACGTATGACTTAACATAATTATAACGCCTATACAAATACAATAATAAAATCTTAATCCTACCACCAACGCTAAAAGTAGTCTCTTAGCTAATGGTAGGGCTCCAAAAATGAATAAAATATAAGACAATTATTATTATTACCTACTCGAAGTTTCATTTTTTATTTATAGTGCCAATTTCACCCTCGCTGATATTTAATCGAGGAATTTTGATGTATTGACTAATTTTCAATACAAAAACTGTCAATACGTCCGATTTATTCCCTGGTTAAACGATCGAAGTCAGCGTTGGTGGAATTGGCATTCAGACATTAATCATATTCTTAAGAACAATGATAAAAAGTATACCAGAAAAGTGTTAGAAATTATTTGGATTATGAATGGATGGATTAATTATTGAATTATGGATGGATGGATGGATTGATGGATATTTATTACTTCTTCACGCCACAACGAATGTAGTACGTAGCTCATACCCAGGATTAACACATAGGCTACATGTTATTCCCGAAAATTAAAGAGTTCCCGCGTGGGTTGAAATCGCGATCATTATCTAGTATTTTAGTAAAATCGAAAAATCGTTATGCTCTGTATTTGGTTGAAAATTTTATAAAAGTTTATAGCATGTCAACCATAAACTTAATTTTTCTTAAATTCTGCAGCGGGAGTATCGTTCGAAGAATGAGTCGTACGAAGTCAGGGGATACAAGCGGCACAAGACCGCGACGCTTGGAAATCGTTACCTAGGAGACCTTTGTCTACCTAGCTGTAGCGCGTGTACCGGTTGACAATCACGATCATGTCTAAGATAAGCCCATGTAACCTTATGATTTTGGTTATCTTTACAATTTGAAATGCTATCTTATCCGAAGTGTGGAGACTTCAGATGTATATATACTTCGGTGGCAAATCCGCAATTTCTTGCAAAAGTCAAATCAGGCAATTCTGCAATATTGAGTTACTGTGAACACAAGTGTTTATTTCAAGTTTAATTCAACTCTGGCAAGAAAGCACCGTGCAAGTAAACACTTGTCAGTGCTGACTTCTGCAATATCGTCGGGGATAGTGCAAAACCGCGAATATACCACAGGTAAAAACCGCGGATCTACACTAGTCCAAGTTTTACAGGGGAAGGTTAAAACTTTATTTGCTTATTTCTACGGCTATTGGGCTAATTTTTACACAGAGAGTGTTCATGTGTTCTATGTATTGATAAAAACAGATATCTTTTAAAGTGATTAATTTTGTCGCTACGACACTTACGCGGTTTTGATTTGACCACAAACGTATGAAAATGGATTTTAATGTACTACTGCTAGTTACGCGGATTTGCACTATCCCCGACGATAATTATGTATTGCTTGTGGCTTAGACTAGGCTAATGGATAGCATTGCTTGGAGACTGAAATGTTAGGCTACAAAAACTACCTACTTTCTAGTACGGTAGCCGTGTAATTTTAACATGGATTCAAATAAAAATTATAACAATGAAAACGGAAAAACGAAAAAAGTTAACTTGGATACGATACTGATTGAAGACATCGGCCAGTTCGGCACGTACCAGTTTCGGCTTTTGTTGCTAACAGTTGTATTGGTAACGTTTTCAGCATTTTCTGCTTTTGAATTCATATTCACTTCAGCGAGAATAAAAACAAGGTAACGTTTATATTGTAATAACACGTAGAGTGCATATTATTTTGTTCTTTGAGTAGTGTTATAACTTTTATTATAATAGGACCCAATATTGTCCTTTTTTGGGAGACTTCTGTTTTTAAAAATTATGCGGGATCCAGGGATAGAATGGTTACCACCTACATGTCTCTAAGGTACAATATTATCGTAGTACACATTTTTTACCCGACTATAGCAAAATCAAAAGGAAGTATTACGATCTTAGCAGTCGATATAAAGTCAAAACCAATATTCCTTTTCGGGTTAGTTTTTAAACTTTTTTCTTGAGAATGGATTTCTTTCTAATGGAGTTCTTTGGAACATGACTATAAAGGTTTATTTTACAGATGCCTTATTCCGGAGTGCGAGAAGGAAGCTATAGATTTTTCACCATCATGGATTTCAAACGCTGTGCCGACGAGCGAGGGTGCTGTCGCCAACTGCCATCGCTACGGCTCGAGCAATCTCACTGCAAGGGCCGATGAATGCCCCGTGGAGTGGTTCGACCGCGATGTAGTCGTCAGTTGTTCCAATTACGTTTACGAGGACACTGATACTGTTGTTTATCAAGTAAGCATAATATAATTTAGCAGAAGAATCAAAGTTAACGACAAAGCACATATCTGGAAGAACTTGTGGACGTTGGGGGTCCCAAGGTATTAGAATGTTGACCCGTACCGGAAAGTGCATTGATGGAACTCCCCACCAGGTGAACAGACGACATCAAATGAGGCGTAGGGAGCCGCTGGATATACGTCTTCGTTCCTGATGCCTGCTACTTCGTCCGCTTGGATTTAGTTTTTAAAAATCCCTCAGGAATTTTGGTTTTCCAAAATAAAGTAGCCTATGCCAGTGTCCAGGTCCTTAACTATAGCCGTACAAAGTCACGTCGATTCGTGGCTCAGTTGCTGCATGACTGCATTTTGTGACATTTTAGTTGGATTTGTAAGGATTTGCGTAATTTCTTCAAATTCAAATTGTATGTGATTATTAATTGTTTCAGTTTGGATTAGCGTGCGATGAGTGGCGCCGATCTTTTATAGGATCGGTTCAAACGTTCGGCAGCCTGGTGGCGTTGCCGATCACGGGCTTCATCTCCGACCGCTGGGGCCGCCGCTTCGCCCTCAGCTGGAACGCCTTGAACATCGCGTGCTTCGGCATTGTGCGCTTCTGGGTCAACAACTACTATGGATACCTTGCTGTTGAATTCCTTAAGGCCACACTCGGCTCTGGCTGCTTCTCTTGTGCTTATATATTAGGTTGGTCCCATTTTTTAATATTTAATTTTATGAATTACATAATTTTGAATAATAACCACGATATTCAATGAGTCCCAACCGACTAGTAAAATTTACTTAACATTTTTTTTTCAGTAATGGAATTAGTCGGCCCAAAATACCGAGTGCCCGCTGGAGCATCTATAAGCACATTTTTCGCGATCGGACAAATTTTTTTGGGTCTCATCGCGTCTGCTGTTCCTTACTGGAAAAATTTAGTCCTCACTATTTACATACCACAGCTAATATTTATTTCATACTTCTGGATCATGTCGGAGTCTGTGCGGTGGTACATCAGTAAGGGTCGATACGGAGAAGCTGAAGATCTTCTCAAAAAAGTTGCTAAAATAAATAAACGTGAACTGTCAGAAAATTCCCTCAAGGCTTTAAGAGCGAACGAAGAAGCAGAGATGAAACTGAAAGCATTCGATAAAGGAGAGAAACAAAAGGAGCCTTGGCTAATCGCATTAGTGTTTCAGCATAGAGTGATCCTAAGGCGGTGTTGCGTGTCGCCCGTGTGGTGGGTGTCGAGCGCGCTGGTGTACTACGGCATGTCCATCAACGCAGTCAACATGTCCGGGAATCGATACGTAAACTTTATAGCCGCGGCCGCCGCGGAAATCCCAGGGTACTGGATAGCTATAATCTTGTTGGATAGGGTTGGTAGAAAACCTGTGCTCATTGGCGCCTATTGGACTTGCGCGATTTGCCAGCTCGCCTACATCTTTGTACCTAATAGTGAGTGACATGATATTATTATTAATGAAAATCCTTACTTATATCCTCTCCTTACTATCCTTAATCCTTATCCTTATTATAAAGGCGAAAGTGTATTTGTTTGTTGGTCTGTTCTTCAATCACACAGCAATAAAGCAACCAATCGGCATATTTTTTTTTGCATGGGTATAGTTGAGGATCCGGAGACTGTCATAGGTTCCTTTTTATCCCGGAAAATCAGAGGTCCTTCGGAATTTTTAAAACTTACCGCGGACAAAGTCGCGGGCAAGAGCTAGTAAGAAATAAGTGTAAAACTATATAAAAAAATTACTCTGTCTAGGTATTACTACTTACTTCGGTTTTTTTTATCACAATAATATTATAAAGGTGTGTGTGTGTGTGTGTGTGTGTGTGTGTGTGTGTGTGTGTGTGTGTGTGTGTGTGTGTGTGTGTGTGTCTGGTGTGTGCGTGCGTGCGTGCGTGCGTGTGTGTGTGTGTGTTAGCTAGTTATTTGCATAAATTGAGAAATGTTCAGTTGCATGTGATTCATAAAACTCATTATTACTTACTACGGCAAAGTCAAAAGGAAGGAATGCCACTTTAGCAGTCTTTGTGTAAATAGGTATGCGATTTACGATAGGTAAGCCGATTTTGATGAACGATGTGTCAATCAATTTGTTATTATGTTCTAAGTTATAAAGACCACATTTTATGCGAACAAAATCAATACGATTGATGTTACATCCATTTTTATAGTCACGTTACAGTTTAAAACTTTTTCACTTGTTTTAGATTTGTATGGAGCATCCTTGACTGTGTATTTGATCGCCAAACTGAGTATAGCTGTGGTGATGATGAGCCTATACATATACACGGCGGAGATCTACCCCACCAAGTACAGGCACAGTCTGTTGGCCTTCTCCTCTATGGTCGGCAGGATTGGTGCTATTGTAGCGCCATTGACGCCTGCGTTAGTAAGTTTAACCCTTTTTATCTGGATATCTGGATCAGTTCATCAGTCCGTCATTCATGAACAGGATTAACGGAATAGACTGTAGCATCTGTAGGCCTATATACTAGTGGTTCGCCCCGAACTGAGACCTCGCGATATCCCATAATTCTCAAAAGTTTTAATTATATATTGTAATAATTAACTTTTAACATTAGACGCAATAAAAAAAATAATAGTTGACATAAAACTGTTTTACTGACACAGCGCCATCTATAGTGAAGCATTATAGTGAAGCATTATAGTGAAGCTATTAGCTTCACAATAATGCTAATAGATGGCGCATTAAAATTAAATAATTTCGTTTTTTTTATAACATTTATCTAATTTTAGTATTTGTTGTTCAAGTACAGGATATAACTGAATTTTCAACCAAGTTTCACGTTCTAATATTCAGTAATTCTTGACATATGGCTCAAATTAAAATCTCCACTTTGAAACCCCCCCATTTGGTCAATTTTTAGGGAAAAATTAAAAAAAATATATTTTTGTACTCTGTTCAAAGTCGTCTTTAAAAAGATATATCGCAAGTCTATGTAGAGCAACAAACAAGATTTTACTTCAAATACGCTTCTATGAGAGCCCCCCTGAAATAAAGCTTTTTATATTTTTTTATACAATGTTCGGCTGAAGGCCATCAGTTTACATATTATATTTAAATTTGAAGTAATTACGTTCAGTAATTCAGAAGTTATAGGGCTCTGACAGACATTTAGACGAACACACTTCTCTGTCTAGTAGGCAAGCGCCCTAGTTGACTCAGAGAACTTCGCTTCGCTCGTTCAATTATACTCGTAATATCAAGATGTTGACTTAGTAAAGTTTGTTTCTCGATCTTTCTAGTAAGTAGGTCATTTCATTCCTTTTTATCGAAAAATATAATATAATAACTGTAATTGTAATAAATTTCCAGGGTGCATCAATTTGGCACCACTTTCCATCAGCACTGTTCTGTGGATTTGCAGCCATAGCTGGTGCGACCGTGTTCCTTACACCGGAGACTCTCGGCATCAAGCTACCTGATACCATGGAAGAGGCTTCTGAGATTGGTATAAAGAGGCAAACTGATCGATCTTAGTTAAAATAAAATATGATGAATTTTTAATAAAGATAATATAAGCGTTAAAGTTTAAAGAATGTTTTTATTATTCTGTAAGCGACATCATCAATCATCAAAGTTTAAAAGTCATGGTTATTTTTGACACCTATGATGAAAAGGAGTATAATTATTATTATGATTCAGAGTTTTTAACGCCTCTGGCACACCATTGCTATCTAATTATTAAAGGCGCTCACATACATTTCTGACGGATTTCTGCTTTCTCGTGAAACTAACGTGTGGCAACAATTATACTTTTTTTGCTACAACTCTGGTCCATTCACAATTTTATAATAACTGATAACAAAACCCCAAAAAGGATTTAATTTCTTAGTAAGTGAGATGAGCCTGCGAGTGGAAATACGCTTATCGGGTAATGATGAAGTATCAACGACAACATTTGAAGTATCAAAAGAGATCAGCCGATAGCTAGCTTAAGATAAACATACTGAGTATTTTAGAATACATGCCATCTTATCTATATTGCCTAAGTAGACATTGAAATTGATGTAAATGTAAATATTAACAAATACTATGTAAAAAGATATAGAACTATATAAAAGTCAGAAAAATGATATGGGGGAATGCTTTTTTTCGTGATCGAAGGGAAAGTATATTAAAAGAAATAAATGGAAGACAAAAAAATGTATAAGGTTAAATTCAAATTCAAAATTTATTTATTTCATGTAGGCTAACTTATACTCGTACATAAGGTTATTGTATAAGATTAAATGATAAAACTAGTATTACTTACTACTTGAATGTATTATTTAGTTAACTAGCATAATAAAAAAGATAAACTATCACCAAATTAGCTCTATTTGTGCTCCAAATTAGCTCAGTGGTAGACCGAAATTTTATATTCAAAATGAATTTTTTTTGGATAACAACAAAAAATATTTTTATCTCGTACATTTAAGATAACTTTTACTGGATGAAATCATGTTATCAGGATGCACATTATTCAAGCAATATTTATAAACAACAGTAATTTGTATTTTATGACAGACAAGAGTACGATGGCACCGCAAATTAATGAATCAATTGATGTTAATAATTTAGTTGTAATGGTGCCAAATAAGAAAGTGAATTTGGATAACATTTTGGTTGAAGAAATAGGTCAATTTGGGCGATATCAGATCAGGACTTTATTATTGACAGTCGTTGTTGTAATATTTGCTGCATGGGGTGCCACGGAGTATATATTCACTACTGCAAGGATTAAAACCAGGTAATATTACAAATAAAAACTGCTTCATAAACTTAATTTTTTTTGAGCTAACTAAATGTCAGGATTCCAGTGATAGTTTATATTATTTTGTTTTATATAACTCTTTTATTAATTCAAAGAGCAAAGTCACATACCAGAGAGATTATTTTTCATTTAGTTGTCCTTAATAAAGTCATATAGCCAGCAAAACCCACAAATCACTAACACATTAGATAATCCCTAGGGAAGGACTATTGTGTTTCCTACTGAGTCGTACTGTTGTGGTTTTGGATTCAATAATACTTAAAGCATTTATGCTCGAAGCAATAATATGATTCAGGCCTTATCGTCCCACAAGGTTCTCAGTCACGTGCCACTCGTAGCTTGTCATTGCCAAATAAAACTGTCGATAAGTATTATGCTTTTCATGCTACAGGTGCCTAATTCCAGAGTGCGAAGGCTTAAATACCACAGAGTTTTCTCCTGCGTGGATTTTAAACGCTCTACCAAGAAGTGGCAGTTCATTTGACAACTGCCTTCGCTTTATCTCTATCAATGGGACTTCCAAGAATGAACAATGTCCTGCAGAATGGTTCGACCGGGAAAGGACTATAAGCTGCAGTGAACATGTGTATGAAAATACTCACACGGTTGCTTATGATGTAAGCATACACTTCTACTATTCTATTTAATTTTTCATTTGCCTCTTTTTATGGATTCACAAAAATTAACGAGTAGTGAAAACTGTTGTAGCTTGGTGAAGAAGAGAATTGAAATTCTTGCGAAACGTTAAACTTGATTTTAACCATGTTAGAAAACCTTGTGATTATTTGCATAGTTTTGAATTGTTCTTTCAGAAAACTTTGCATATTTTAATTTGATTGATATCATTATATTCTAGTACGGTTTGGCATGTGAAGAATGGCGTCGAGCTTTCATTGGAACTGCTCGCACCTTTGGTACTTTCTTGGCTCTTCCGATCGTGGGGTTCACGTCTGATCGCTGGGGGCGTCCTCGCCCTCAGCCTGAACGCCGTCAACACGGCGTGGATTGGTACTGTTCGTTACTGGGCAGATACGTATTATGGTTTTGTAATTTCTGAAGTTGTTGAATCTGCGATTGGAGCTGGTGCTTTCTCCTGCGCCTACATTTTAGGTAAACAGTAAGTTTCATCTTTTGTTTTATGCTCTATGATTATTATTTTAAAAAGTATTCCATATTTTACAGTTATGGAACTAGTTGGACCGAAGTATCGAGTATCCGCGGGGGCAACCATAAACACCTTTTTTTCCATCGGTCAAGTCCTCATGGCTCTCATAGCGTGGGCCGTCCCGTACTGGAGAACTTTGACTCTCGCTCTGTATTTACCACAATTCATTACTATTTCGTACTTTTGGATTATGTCCGAATCTGTTAGATGGTATTTGAGTAAAGGACGTTATAAAGATGCCGAAGATTTACTCAAGAATGTTGCTGAAACAAATAAAAGAGAGTTATCATATCAATCACTCCAGGCATTAAAAGAAAACGCAGAAGCAGAGAAAATACGAATCGCTTCCGAGAAAAAAATGAAAGCAAAAGAACCTTGGCTAGTCGTTTTGGTGTTTCGGAACAAAGCGATCCTCACGCGATGTTGCATTTCGCCGGTGTGGTGGTTCACGAGCGCTCTGGTGTACTACGGGATGTCGATCAATGCAGTCAACATGTCTGGCAATCGATATCTGAATTACATGGCGGTGGCTTCGGCGGAAATACCTGGATATTGGATAGCGGTAGTGCTAATGGGTAAAATTGGTAGAAAACCTGTTCTTATTGGCGCTTATTGGATATGCGCTGCCTGTCAACTAGGCTATATTTTTTTACCTCAAGGTGAGTTATAGTTAGTGGTGATAATTTAAGAAGCATTTTATATTTAATAATATTATTAATTATTTTATGATGTCTGTAATATTCTTTGAAGTCTATTTCTAATTACTGCTAACAGGAATTAGTAGGTGCTATTAGATTTTTCCGATTGCTCTTTTGTCACAGATATGTTTGCACTATCGTTGCTGGTGTACCTCATCGGCAAGCTCACTATAGCTGTCGTGATGATGTCCTTGTACATCTACACCTCTGAGATCTACCCGACACGATACAGACACAGTTTGTTCTCGTTCTCTTCTATGATTGGACGCATAGGTGCCATGACTGCTCCGCTTACGCCAGCATTTGTATGTATAAATTTTCCATATTTTTATTTATCCCAAAGAATGCAATTTTTTTCACGTTTAAAGCACCGTATTTTTGACTTGTATTAGAAAGCTCGCAATTTATTTTTGCAAAGTTATTTTTAAATCAAAATATTAAATACTTTTCGTAAGGTCGTTATGTGATTAGGGGTCAAATTGTATGCAACCATGTTGTTAAATTGTCATATAAAATTTTATCATCAAAATACGAGTAACATTCTGTTATGTCATTTCTTAAATATATTTATCGAAGTAAATTATGTACACTTAATATGGAAGCTGCTACGGTAAAAGTTATTTATCTTAGCGAACGTACTTCTGTCTTATTATTACTAACCGAATTAAACTCTTTTGTTTTTAATTTATTTTCAAGGGGGCAGCGCTTTTTGAAAACTTCCCATCGGTGCTATTCTGCAGTTTTGCCGCGCTGTCTGGTGCTCTGGTGTTCCTGGCACCAGAGACCCTGGACACTCAGCTTCCGGACACCATGGAGGAGGCGGCTGTGATCGGCGACAAGAAAATAAAGTCTTAAGTGTGCCCTTCTAAATCAATAAAGACCGTGATCTGCGCTGTGACAATTTGTAACTCCAGCACTCCTATCTAACCTAAGTTCGTTTCAACTGACCGACACTATTTAACAATTCGTAAAAATCATTCCAGACTTCGGTTGCCAATCTTTAAGAGGACATAATTATTATTTCGATAGAGTTTCGATACAGTCATGTTTTCTAACTGCAAAACTTTTCAATCCATTTTAAGGGGTTTTAACACCTAATAGCAAAGTATATGAAAAGAGAAACTATTGCTTAAGTTTATACATATTATTATGAGATAAAATAATATTTTACTGATTTGAAATACTCATGGTTAATCAACCGGCCAAGATCTATTCAAGGTGAATTGTTGTTTTAGATCAGATAAATTATAAAGGTATACTTATAGTGAAATAAAAAATATTTCATCTGAAGAATATATTACATATTATCTTCTCTATGCATGCTAGTAAGGCTAATGATAGCTAGGTTATATTAAATTTATCATAGTAAAATATTGCCCTATCTCTTTTTTACAACCCTGAATACAGAGTTTAAAAAAAGAGTTAAAATTGTGGTTAATATACCAAATCGAAACCGTTCAACAGATCTCGATGACGACACAGGAAGAAAAGGAAGGGCAGGAAAAGAAAGCTTACATCACATAGACATATATATAAATTACATTTTATTCCGGGAAATAAGAGTACACGTGAATTTAAGAAAATAAACCTAGGATGGAGTTGCGGGCATTTGATTTAAATAAGAATCAAAATTCGTTAGTATAGTCGGAACGCTCGGGAGGGCTGCAAGGAGATTTCACACAGCTGTTCCGTTTTTACTTATGAATACGGAATACTAAAAGTTATCTCAGTCATTGCGAGATAATTTTTAGTTTTATTTTAATCAACACGCCGAGAGAGCAGTATTTTATCGATAGATTTAGCTCTATTTGAAAAAAAATACATACTACGTATAAAAATACATATAAAAAGTAAATACGTACTATTTGATTACAAAAGTGGACAATGGCAACGCAAAAGAATAGAAATAATAGTGTCAGTGAGTCGTTTAAAGAATCTTCTAATAGAAAATTGAATTTAGACGACATTTTGGTGGAAGAAATAGGTCAGTTCGGTAGGTACCAGATCAGAACTTTAACATTGACAGTTGTGGTGATGATATTTGTAGCGTGGGCTGCTACAGAATACATCTTCACCACTGCGAGGATTAAAACCAGGTAAATGAAGTGTGGATTAAGATCTTACGGTAGTAAGTAATAGTTTGTTTTAGTTGAGATAATATAACAACAATATAAATCTGTATATAATTGTTTTTATGATTCAAACACTATTATAAAACAAAAGTTAAAATTTTTATTTATTTTATGTAGGCCATCTTGTGACTCTTATGACAAGTCAAGATTCTACTCAGGTTCAGAAAGAACATTCTGCTGAGCAGAGCAGACAAGAAACTCAGCAGTTGTTCTTTATTATTAGTTGCTCTATAGTTTATATACTACTTTATCAACTTAATTAGTCGAATCTAAGACTGTATTAAGCGTGAAAAAAATTTCTATTATAGAAATGTCTTCGTTCTTGTTCAGTTCAAGAAACAATAAAATATAATATAATATATAAAAATTATACCTAAATTGAAAGGAAAAAATAGAACAGTCATAAGCTTTTATATCAACAGTCACGAGTCATTATTGTGGTTTTGGCTTGTGATTCAGTCTACGCATATTACAGGTAAAAATGTAAGTGACTCAAAGTTGCCATAACACTAATTCGTTTGGATTATAATATAGATGTCTGATCCCAGAGTGTGAGGGTCTGGAAGCTACGGAATTCTCTCCAACGTGGATTTTTAATGCTTTGCCGAGTAATGGTGATTCCTTCGACAACTGCCATCGTTTCGAACCTATCAATGAGACCATTAACAGTGATGAGTGTCCTGCAGAATGGTTCAACCGAAAAACGATTGTCGGCTGCACTGAATATGTGTACGAGAACACGCACACCGTTGCTTATGATGTAAGGAACTGTACATTTTTATGTTAATGAATATTAGTATAATAATATTATAGAGGAAATTATTTATCCAAGAATTCAAAACAATTTGTCAAAGACTGTTTGCTGCAAAATAAAATTAAAATTAATCTTCTATAGATTTCATATTTTTCTTTTGATTCACAAATCGCTTAGAGCATTTAAGCCATTAAATGCTCAATGTGAAGTTGCGATTTACGTACTAGTAACTTGTTTTGCAGTTAGGACAGGTCAGGTCGAGAAGAATTTCTCTTAATTGAAATAATAATTTTAAACGTTACTACTTTCATGGGGATAATTGCATCGAAATGTTGTAGTACGGCTTGGCATGTGACGAGTGGCGTCGAGCTTTCATCGGAACGGGCCGAACCATCGGCATCTTCCTGGCCCTGCCTATCGTGGGGTACACGTCGGACCGCTGCGGGCGCCGGTTCGCGCTCAGCCTCAACGCCGTCAACACGGCGTGGGTGGGCGTGCTGCGCTACTGGGCGGACTCTTACTACGGTTTCTTCATTTCTCAAGTCGTTGAAGCTGTCATCGGAGCCGGTGTCATGTCCTGTGCCTACATTTTAGGTTGGAATTCAATTTCTTAAATTATCCTTATTATTCTTACTAATATTACAAGTGAAAGATCGTTTGTTGGTTTGTCTTTCAGTCGAGCGGCAAAGGAGCAATGGATCAACACAATTTTTTGCTTGGGTATAGTTGAGGACTTGAAAAGTGATGTAGGTTTTACTAAAATTGAGGACCCGAGAAATCTTTGAAAACCTCGTGATCGTGGTCAAAAGCTAGTAGGTACTACGTAATAGAGTATTTCTGAAATATACGTAATAGTTGTTACTTTTATTTTTCCAGTTATGGAGCTAGTTGGCCCAGATTATCGGGTTGCCGCGGGGGCGATCATCAACACCTTTTTCTCCATCGGTCAAGTCCTCATGGCTCTCATAGCGTGGGCTCTCCCGAACTGGAGAACTTTGACGCTCGCTCTTTACATACCACAATTCATTACTATTTCTTACTTTTGGATCATGTCTGAGTCTGTACGCTGGTATTTGAGTAAAGGACGCTACAAAGATGCCGAAAACTATCTCAAAAAAATTGCTCGAATTAACAAAAGACAGTTGTCAGATCGTTTGCTCCAGACATTAAAGGAAAACGCAGAAGCAGAGAAAATACGAATCGCTTCCGAGAGAGAAATGAAAGCAAAAGAACCTTGGCTAATCGTATTGGTGTTTCGAAACAAAGCGATCCTCACACGATGTTGCATTTCGCCGGTGTGGTGGTTCACGAGCGCTCTGGTGTACTACGGGATGTCGGTCAATGCAGTCAACATGTCTGGCAATCGATATCTGAATTACATGGCGGTGGCTTCGGCGGAAATACCTGGATATTGGATAGCGGTAGTGCTAATGGGTAAAATTGGTAGAAGACCTGTTCTTATTGGCGCTTATTGGATATGCGCTGCCTGTCAGTTAGGCTATATTTTCTTACCTAAAAGTGAGTTGGTTCAGGTGTTTTTACAGTTATTCATTTTTAAGCTATCCATAGTAAAACTTTATATTTTTGTTTGCTGAGTTTTAAAAATATTCTCGCTTTGTTTTGCAGATATGTTTGCCATGTCTTTAATGGTGTACCTCATCGGCAAGCTGACTATAGCTATCGTGATGATGTCGTTATACATCTACACCTCTGAGATCTACCCGACGCGACACAGGCACAGTCTGTTCGCGTTCGCTGCTATGATCGGACGGATAGGTTCTTTAGCAGCTCCACTCACTCCAGCATTTGTAAGGAACGACTCCCATTTTCATAGTTTAGTTTTTATTTATTTCATGCGAAATTCACGTCGTTGACGTTTTAACAGCTTGCAGTCATTTTTTAGTGCCACACAGAAAACATTAGCATTTTAGATTTTTTCCAATTGTTGCGGACATCGATGGTTGCCGATTACAAGTTATGTACTTACTTGTTATCCGTAACATAGTTAAGTTTATTGGCAAAGCAATGCCTATCTGTCGTAGCTACGTACATTCTTATGTTATTATTCTATCTTCACATTTTTGACTTAATCTTAAGAAATCTATTAATCAATTGTGATTTAAATTCTCTTTATTTTCTCTTGCTTCAAATGTATCTAAATATATAAAAGAAAAAGGTGACTGACTGGCTGACTGATCTATCAACGCACAACTCAAACCACTGGACGGATCGGGCTGAAATTTGGTATGCAGTTAGCTATTATGACGTATCTAAGCATCCACTCGGAAAGGATTTTTGAAAAATTAGAGCAAAATAGGGCGTTGAAAAATCATACTTAACTTAATATAAGCGCAGCCGCGGGCATAAGTTAGTAAGTTATATTTTCATCAACATCATTTTTTCTTATGACATCTGTCATCACCAAGTAAACACTAGCTCTGCATAACTTTAATCTTAAAAAATAGAATTTTATAAAAAGTGAGTGTAATTAAGTGTTTAATGGGTTAATAACAACGAAAAACAATCAAGAAAACGTTTGCAATAAATAATTTGAAGTTATTTTCGTAAAAACCGTGGTTCAAATATTGACAATTAAAAGTGAACTTGAACAACATAAACTTAAACATTTCAAGTAATTTTTAAGTAATTAACTATAATCCAAGTGAAAATGACTACTATAGTATAAAAATCAATATATATAATCAATAAATATAAACGAGTGAAGTGAACTTTTACGATAAATACGAAATATACAAGTGACAGTTACTAACAGGCATTTCAAAACCTAATAAGTAGGTATTTACTTAAATAGCAACGGAAAGTAAAATCTTCCCCTAATTGGAAAAAAAAAAATCCGATTTAAGTACTTGATAAGTGTGTAATATCAATAACTACATGGTGAAATAAAATGATATGAATATAAACTTAGAATTTTGATACTTAGAAAACATTATTAATAATGATCTATGAATGATCTATATACCAGTAACGCCATCTAGTAGTCACT
Source organism: Hipparchia semele (assembly GCA_933228805.2). Lineage (NCBI taxonomy): Eukaryota > Metazoa > Arthropoda > Insecta > Lepidoptera > Nymphalidae > Hipparchia > Hipparchia semele. Next base: position 14,376,936 of record OW121720.1, on the reverse strand, counting down.
TAGCAAGAAGCTTATGTCCATATTCTAAAACCACAGTCCGCATTTATCTTATAAAACATCACTCATTAAGAACATCGCCATCTATTGAAGCTCACTAGTACCATCAATCAAAAAATTGGAACGATAACAATTCACCAACCCATACATTATTTTTGTCACTTTAACTAACGACACGCTGGCCTAGCGGTATTGACGTATTGTATGACAACATAGACCCGAGTTCGAGACTGGGTCGAGTTAATACTTTTCGATTTTTATTTCTTAACTGACATTGAAATTAAAATTAAAAATGTCTACTAGGACTAGAAGAACAATTATCTGTTCCGGATGCACTTTGACAATAAAAAATAAAGATTACTTGCAATGTATTAATTGCAATAAACTATTGGACTTAAAATGTGCCAATATTACGCAAAAACGATATAATACAATGACAATAGATGTCAAGGCGAAATGGAAATGCCAGAAATGCAAAAGTCAAAAGCCGAATTCACAGGAAATATCATTAAATAGTGATACCCAACCTGCATCAGATGACTTACCCAAGATAATTAAACCCATTTTGCACAACCGATCTCTAGGAAACGAAACATATAGCTCCTTGGAAGACCATTCAACTCTAAAAGATATTAGTGCACGTAGTTTACCGGACCTATCGTCGATAAATAATTCGCGCATTATTGACTTAAAGCAAGAAATAAAAGAATTATCTTCTCAGTTAGAAAGTGCACATGATGAAATTGCGCGACTCAACCTAGAAAATTCAAACTTTAAAAAATTGTTAGAAGATAATGAAAAACAAATAAAAATGCTTAAGGCACTACTAACTGATGGCGTGACGTCGGCTACTTCTACACCTATGAGACCAATGAAAAGAAAATCTAAACTAACCTCATCTGAAAGAAAAGCAAGAACTAGTAAATCTAGCTTGAATAAAAATAGTATTTCCACGCCAATCGCTAATAATGTCGATAGAGCAAATTCCACGCCGAATGAATCTGTGATGCTAGTAGAGGAAGCCATATCTAATAAATCAAAAGTATTAACAAAAAATACTAACAACAACAATAAAGATATAGACAGTAACCAACCCCACATAAATCAAACTCCAACTGGAAATAATCTAAAACTCCAAAAGATAATGATACTGGGCGATCAAATAGTACAAGGATTGTCAAGAGAAATCACAAGAAAACGTCAAAATCGATGGAATGATGTATACACTGTCTCTTCTTTTGTCAAACCACAAGCATCTGCAGCACAAGTGCTTAGTAGCTGTGATAGCCTAGTCAAAGATGTAAAGAATGATGATATTGTTATCTTGGGAATAGGATCTAACGAGAAAAATCCATATTCTATGCTATCGGAATTAAGCAATGCTCTGTACAAGCTTAAACAATGTCAAATTTTAGTACTCAATGTTTTTGATAATCCCCATTTAAATGTGAAGTTATTGAATAATAGCATTAGGCTAGTAACACAAAATTTTACAAATTGCAAATTTATAGATATAATAGGCAACTATAAATATAACTCAAACACTCCAACAAGTCTAAAACAGAGTTTCCAGCAACTATGTACTAAAATAAATATTGAGATTGATTATTTGGAATACTATAAAACTTACATAGTAAAAAGTAATAAAAAGACACCATTATTAGTGAATAACGGCTTAAAAACTATGAATAATATGAAAAAAAGACAGAATAAAAATTATAACCTCGTAAAAAAAGGTACCATACCTTATTATTTTAAAAAAAAAACCTAAAACATCTAATACCTTAAACTGTAAAGTGGCACTTATACAAAAAACAATACCAGATTTTTTCAATAAAGCTAATAAAGCTCCAACTACTGAAAATGACAGAAAACAATTTTTTCGTCCTTAATAATCTAAATACCTCTAACATTACTTTATTACATCAAAATATAGCAGGTATTTTGAACAAGCAAGAATTGTTTCATCTTGCAATTGAAGATCTCACACTGAAATTAGGTAACATTGGTATTATTTGCTTAACGGAGACTTTTATGAAACAAGGCACTGAATCAAATCTTAAGTTAAAAAATTATAAATTAGTGGCCTCTTACTCCAGACTTTCGGAACGAAGAGGTGGAAGCTGTATCCTTATAAAAAGCAATTTAGAATATAAACCTGTAGTCTTGACCGTTAAACCTATTCCATATGTATTTGAGTATTGTGCTACCGAAATAACCTCTATCAATGCTATCATTGTTTGTATATATAGAATACCTAACTCGAATGTCAATACATTTCTACAAAATTTAAGTAACTTGACAAACATTCTTATTAAAAAAAAGAAGAAACGCATTATACTCTGTGGTGATTGGAATATAGATTTACTCACCAAAAACTCAACGTCACAGGAACTTCAATCGACACTAAATAATTGCAATTTGAACCACCACATTCTAAAACCCACTAGGAAAAAATCTTGTATAGATATAATCGCCAGTAATATCCCTGATGTAAAAGCTGAGCTCCATTATATGGCCTTATCTGACCATGAAACCTGTCAATCAATAACTTTTGAAACTCCTTTCAGTGTTTCTAATAAAAGTTATCCCCCTTACTGGTTTGAATTTAAACGAGACTTTAACAAAGAGAACATTAGAAAATTTTGTGAATGCATTGAATCATTAACTTTTTACGATATACTTGGCGATTCGGATACAAATAGCGCCTTTGATTCTTTTCACGATACACTTACTTTGTTTTATAAATTATGTTTTCCTCTAATTAAAGTTAAGGTTCTTGTAAATAACGAAGTAAACTCCTGGATCACAAGAGGGATAAAGAAGTGTAGTGTTCGAAAAAGGGTTTTATATTTATCCTACCGTCTGAACTCTAGTAATAAAAAGATACACAAGGATAAATATTTAAAGTATAATAAATTATTTAAAAGATGCATTATCCAAGCACAAAGCTTGGCTAATTCTAGATACGTTATACGTTCAAAAAATAAATGTAGAGCGGCCTGGAATGTAATAAAAAAGCATTCTGTACCCGTAAATAATCATAAAATACAGGAAATTAATAGTATAGAAATAGACAGTATTGAATATAATGACGCAAATGATATAACAGAAAAATTTAATGAATACTTTATAAACTTAACTAATAATACTAATAATATGAACAAGCCACTACTCATAAGTAAAAATAATGATAATATTAGGGACAGCATCTACATTTACCCCACTGACGACACTGAAATTTATAAAATTATCATGGAGTTAAGAAATACAAATTCTACAGGATACGATGAAATTAACACAAGAGCTATTAAACTTTGCGCCAAACATATATCGCATCCTCTGAGTCACATCATAAATCTGTCCATATTACAAGGTCAATTCCCATCCCGATTAAAGTACTCTGTAGTTAAGCCAATACACAAAAAAGGATCGATAAAAGACCTGAATAATTATAGGCCAATAACACTGATACCTGTTATATCCAAGATTTTCGAAAAGATTATGTACAAAAGAATATATCAATTTGTTTCAAAACATAGCCTCTTAAAACCTGAACAATTCGGATTTTTAAAAAACAGCTCCACATCATTAGCTTGTTTTGCTCTTACTAAACAAATAACAGAAAGTCTAAATGAAAAAATTCCTATAGCATGTATTTTCCTTGACATGTCTAAAGCGTTTGATCTCGTTTGTCACAAAATACTTTTAAATAAATTACAAAATTATGGAATACGAGGGAACGCACACCAATGGCTTCATAGCTACCTAAATAATAGACAACAGTGTGTTCAAATAAATAAAGTCTGTGACAAAACAAGAGTATCAATTACATCAAAATTTAAGACAAACAAGTATGGTGTGCCCCAGGGAAGTATCCTGGGACCACTGTTATTCCTTTTGTATGCAAATGACCTACCTGACTCAGTCGAATGTAACTCTATTCAATTTGCTGATGACACGACCCTTATAATACAATGTAAAAACAAGGAAACTTTTGAACAGGAAGTCAATGAAAGCCTGAATAACGTTGTTCAATGGATGAACCATAACAATTTATCTATAAATATTAGCAAGACTAAATATATACAATTTCAAACATATAATAGCTCTCCTATGAATATTAAAGTCACATATAATAATTCACCCATCGAACAGGTTGACCATACTGTGTTCCTTGGTGTGACTATGGATAAGTTTCTAAATTGGAAACTTCATATAGAATCTCTATGTAAAAAACTAGATCGATTTGTATTTGCTCTATACAAACTTAAGAGTGTAACATCAAAGGAGACGGCTCTCTGTGCATACCATGGATACGTATCCTCTCTCTTACGTTACGGTCTAATCCTATGGGGTAATTCTGTTGATGTTTTGAAAGTATTCCGCATTCAAAAGAAATGCATCCGGGCGATTTGTGGAGCTGAACCCTTACAATCTTGCAGGCCACTCTTTAAGGATACCAAAATTTTGCCTCTTCCAAGTCTATACATACTAGAAGTCTCAGTATTTGTCCATAAGCATAGGGACTATTTTCCACGAATAGCTGACACGATTACAAGGAGCAATAGATATGAAAATAAGCTCGTCGTACCAAGACAAAGAATTAATTTATTTAAAAAAAATATTTACTGCATGGCTGTTAGCCTTTATAATAAGATACCAGACCGCATGAAAAATCTTAATACTAAACATTTTAAGTCCAAACTGTATAAAATATTATTAAATAAGTGCTACTATACAGTTAATGAATTTATTCAAGATAAAAATTTTAATGACATTGTTTAAATTTGTACATAATAACAATAATAGAACAGAGTAGACATTAGGTATATAATCAGTATGACATTGCATGTATATTATTATAATTTTAACAGAGTTGTTCAATTGACATCATATATTTAATTAAGTAATAATTTTTCTCTTTAATTTTAATTTTAAATTTTTATTAACTAAATTTTTGATTTTGATTTTAATTTTGTTGATCTATGTATAAAATTTGCACGCCGGAATGGCAGAATATGTTTGGAAATGATATTACTTATAACATCTACCTTGTACCCATATTCGAGCAAATAAAAATATCTTTATCTTTATCTTTATCTTTATCTTTATATTTTTCAGGGTGCAGTACTTTTTGAGGATTTTCCATCGGTGCTATTCTGCGGTTTTGCCGCGCTGTCTGGTGCTCTGGTGTTCCTGGCACCAGAGACCCTGGACACTCGGCTCCCGGACACCATGGAGGAGGCGGCTGTGATCGGCGACAAGAAGGCAAAACCTCAATTGTGATCTTCTAGTAGATAAATAGTCTCTTGATTTATTGTGTTCTGTTTTTTATGGAAAGTTATCTTCCTCTAACTATATTTATTCTAATGATGGCTAAAATACCCACTTTACCGAGAAAGACCAAAAGTCAAAAGTTAAATCATAGTCAATTTTAGACTTGCCTTCACACAAGTTTGGGAGTATGCCAAAGAAAAAGCTTGAGCCGCATGGGACGACGAAGAAGATCTGAAAAAATGTTACTCATCGCCAAGTTACTTAACTATCCACACATATAAAGAAACAAGAACATATTTCTCTAGGAAGACGGGAAGTCTGCCCACTTTATTGCGTTTTCTCGGATGGCGGCGGATTTGAATTAGCGCGCCGACATACTCCCGGTCCTGGAAAGCTGACAGCTTTCAAGCTTCTTCTTTTGAATTGGCTGTCACTGGCGTTTATGAATTCGGTAACAGGCAAATTCTATTGAGAGCGCGACGCAAGACTCCTCTCGAAGCATTTGTATTCGCGACGTGCGCTTTTCAACAGTTGTTGGATTCATCCGAGACGCCAGTAAAACGGTAGATACGGGCAGTTATCTTTCTTTAGGATAACCGAAACACTGATCTGCAGAATCCGGCTTTTAAAGCGCCAGTTGCTCCGAGTTTGCAGGTCCGAAATGTACCTACTCGAGGCTCCAGCGTCGCCAAAAATGTCGATAGAGCTGCCCAATGCGCTGGAATCTGTCGAGACAATTGATGTTGTCATCTTGTAAACAAGGAGAAGGCAGCGTCTTGCTACAAGAAAGTGGCCTGGGTTTAAGGGATAAAATTCATGGGGCAATGAACTTAAGGAATAGAGAGAGCGGCTATTTAGGACATCAATGCGAAAATTGAGCAAATTGTCGCTGTCGCTCAAGCAGCTGTGGAATCACTTTAAAAACGAGTGAAAATCTGATCGGCTGTCACTCTCACGCTATTGGCTAAAATGCATTGTTGCAGCAAGAATACCCTGAATTATGCCAATGACCACAATTGAGACGGATTAAGCGAGATGCAGTTTATCCGCAATCGATCAGCCGTATCGAAATCCGCGGACGATGTTGGGGGTATAAACTAGATATAATATAGGTACTTATTCAACTTATTTATAGCTCTAGAAAATTATAAAGTTTTTTTATTTAGAATTTCTACATAAAATTCAATAAATATGAATAATAACCACTTAAGTTATTTATTGCTCTATTATGAAAATTACACGAGTTTCGCACGGATATATAACATTGTTGAAATTCTAATTATCTTGTAAGTAAAAGCTAATAAAAAAACTCATTTCACATACATTGTATTGTGTCTAATAGGATTTCACTACCAACTTCCGACAAATAAGTGTCGCTAGGTGAGATATTGTCTTAGTTATAATATACTTTAAAGTTAGTGGTAGTTTAGTGGTTACCGAGTCAGAAGCCTGAACTTAAAACCAACTCATCACCTTTGTTACGAGTATGTACGTATGTGTCAAGTGAATCACATACACTACAATACAATACAAGCACGTAAAAATATGGTATTGCGGTAATTATGATTAATGTGGTATGGCATTGTGTAAAGTTATAATCAACCGTACTTTATTCGTCCACGTTTTCACGAATAAAATGTTACTCATAATTTCAATAGTTTCATTTTGACAGCTAAGGTGTAAAATCTCTCCGGGGTGCAACAGTTTCAGCGTAAACCTCGCAGGTACATCACTAGTATAGTACCGACTGGGCAGCGCAGCTCAACGCATATTGCGCGAAATATTTTCCAAATAAAATACAAATTATTATGAAAGTTACGGTTTCAAATTTTTTTCTGACAATAATTGATTTATATTTTTCATTTCTTTAATACAACTAATTAATGGAATTTAGCATTTACGTACTTTAATTTTTTTTAATGTTTCATTTTGAACAGTGAATTTTGTTCAGTTAACTTTTTAAGTTTTATTAGTGTTGTGTGTTATGAAAATTGTGACGAAGTTTTAAAATATGACTTTTCGAAAGAAGATCTTCTGTTAATCGATAGTGGTTAAGGTAATATTCAGTACCCAATTTTAAAAATTTTTAATCAGTGACCTTGAATTTTTGAGCATGGATGGTTTAAAAAAATGTAGCATTAGGTACCTTCGTCTTCTCTAAGACCCTCTATATCGAAATAGTCAGGGCGATCGACTTAAAACCGAAAGTTCGACGGTTCAAACCATAATTCATTTAATCTAAACACACTTAAATCTATTTTAACAGGTACCTAAGCTTAATGCAATAAAAAAGTTTAAGACTAAAAACTAATATTTTCCTAAAGTTAAATTAATATTAATAAAACAGCTTATTGACTAACAATTACATGGTACCTAATATATACATTACGACCTTTGTGAACTCGGCTAGAGAGCAACTGAACAAATCAATTTGTTCAGCCGCTAAGTTGAGCGGGTCATTGTTGTCATACCCTTAGCCCTACCTCAAGCACAAGCTTAAGTATGAATATTTATGGTAATATTAACTGATGCTCGCAACTTTGTCTGCGAAGATTTAATTTTTAAAATCCCGCGGGAACTCTAATTTTCCGGGATAAAGAGTTGGCTCGGTCACTCTCCAGGTCCTCGACTATACCCATGTTGCAGCGTTATTGAAGGACAAACCAACAAACACACTTTCGCATTTATAATAATATTAATAAAGGATGGTAACTTTAAACTTTAATTTCCCTTTTATTCCCTATTCCCTTTAATTACCGAGAAATTCTTTTATTTCCCGGTATAAAATATAGCCTATTTGCTTTCTGATGTATAAGTTATTACATTGTGAACTTTCATCAAACTCTGTCCAGGACTTTTTGCGTGACTTTCTTTATAACTCTCTTCTTATCAGAATGTATTCGTATGAAAATTAACATCGTAGCAAAGAGCTGGTTTGTTTGCTACGATGTCAATTCAGGACACGATACTATGTGATTCAGGAAATTTTAACATTGTAGATAATATAATATTGTATTAATTATATCTATCTATATATACGGAACGGCATTCGAACTAGTGGTAGATTCTTTTGACGATTCGAAAGCACTTGTAAAAGTTTATTTGAATAAAAAACTATTCTATTCTATTCTATAGGTGGATGGATCATCTCATATTGCAGCGGATGTAAATTGGTTGAGATGAGAATAATGATGAGGAAAGTAATAGGAAATCCAAAAAATATTACTTATTGTAGTAAATAATGTAGCTTCTATATTATGTTTGTGACTGGTTATAGGCCAGCTATTATTAAACTCATTAAGATAATGAAGAAAATATTAATTGCCGTGAAATTGAACTCTCGCTGTGGCGGTATTTGGATGAAGATTACGTTTTATTTGCCACACAAACACAAACAAACCGGAATTGACACACGGATACACATATTATTGCTTTTTAATTCGATGACAAAATAGTCCTTGACTGCGATCTCCCTTGATGGTAAGTGACGATGCAGTCTAAGACGGCAGCGGGCTGACTAAGAAGGGGCGCAGCAGGGTTTATTAAACCTATAGGTATTCCTAATCGGTTTTTACACGCCATCGTACATGCAAAAAGCTAAATGCATCGAACAATAACGTCTCGAAGAGCAATAGTCAACGCGGTGATAAAACATTTTTAGTAGGCTTTTATGACAACCAATTTTAGTGGGCGTCGACGTCACAGAAAATTATTAAAAAATGACGTAGGTACCGTGAAACGGTGTCATAATTCATCACAATGACCATCAAAAATGTTATTATCAGTACCAGTACATAAAATAATTACATAATTCATTGGTTTTCTCGAGCCTACGTTTGGAGCGGAACTTTGTTATAAACATTTGTTCTAAGCATCATAGTTCAATGATTCATGGGATTTTTAAAACTTAACTCCAGGCAGACGAAGTCACAGGCGAAAGCTACTTTTATGTACATGAAGAATAGCAATCTGTTTTAACACGCCTTATAAAAACGTATTGTTGATCAACAAATCAACAATCTCAATGAAGACCTTTAATATAATTAATTTATCATCACTAATGGTATAGTTTTAAGTGTGCCCAATTACATAAAATGGGTTCAATCATCAAATCAGTTTGTTTATCAATTAAACTATATTTACTTAATGCATATAAATTATTATGTCACAGTGTGACGATAGCAATCACCTGTGATCACCTGTCTCGCTGTTGGTTAAAAGCCTCAATAGCGCAACGGTTATAGGTGCGGACTGAAAACTGACAGGTCGAAGGTTCGAATCACACCCGTTGGACTATTGTCGTACCCACTGCACAAGCTTTCCGCTTATATGGAGGGGAGAGGAGGATATTAGTCAACTTCAGCTCGGCTAATATTCGTTAAAAATAAAAATAAATGTTTTGATGCGTTTGTTGTTTTTGGGGCGGACCAACAAATTCCGGCAACGCATTGGCGGTGCCTCAGTTGCTACCAGTGTTCACAGACAGCGGTAATCACTTAACATCTAAGTGACCCGCCTGCTCGTTTGTTCGCTATTCATATAAAAAAAATACAGCAAGAATGCAGACAGCATCTTAGATAATTCTTGCACGAGATATTTACAACCATACAAGGAAATAATTTATAGAGGTATACCTAGGAGAAATGAAATACTACAATGTTTACCGGCGGCGATAGGGACCGGCTAGCATAAACTGACAAGTGAGAGTTGGTTTCTATTAATAGTAGGGGTCGGTGATCTCTTATCAAATGCACCACACTGCATATTTTGAGGCAACGAAAGATCAGTGGTTAAGGGCGAAATGAAGTCATAAGAAATAAGAGGTAGTCATGAGAAGAAGTATAAACCTATTAGAAATGAAGTCATAAGAAAAGGAAGTTACTTACCTAATCCTCAAATGGGACAAAATCCTCAGTGCGCGAGCATGACTCGCACTTGGCCCTTTTTTGTCTAAAAGGATTGATTTCCGTAAATAAATTAATATAATTATAAGGTAATAAGCTTGTTAAAGTGATAGCTAAGAAAAGAAGAAAAAGAGCTAAGATACTAGAAGCTAATAATACAGACTAGGCTAGTATATATTATCTTAAATACTAGCAATAACATTGAGTCAAACACAACTAACACAAAGATTACATTCATGCAACAATACTCGGAGATGATCCAATTATCCCAATGCTCTATCTTCAAAAGAAATAAACAAACACGTCATAGTTCTTCATTAAATCTAATGTTATGTAATTGAGCAATAGCATGTTGAAGAAATTTATATACTTTCTCTCTCTTCGTCTTGTTCAACATTGCAGAAGGTCGTGACCATGTAATGGCAGAGAGTATATTGGAACAGGATCCAACAGGGTTTATTTAAGTGGAACTGTGCTGGTTATGTGAGTCGTATGACTTGTGGGCATCTGCTTCTTTCTGGACTCCCCTCAATTTATCAACGCTAGGCGTGGTAGGCGGAAACGACGATGGCGTGATGAATTAGTTGAGTGGCCGACGCACAGAATAGGGAGAATTTAAAAAATTGTAGGGAGGCCTTCCCCTAGTCCCCCCCCCCCCCCCAGTCATAGGAAAGCTCAGGCTATATAAGATAGATTAGATAGAATCCATCTAGACGAAGTGATAAGTGAGTTCTAGTCTTTTAAATATATTACGGTGACTGACTGATTTATCAACGCACAGCTCAAACCACTGGACATAGGCATCCACTAAGAAAGAATTTTTGAAAATTCAACACCTAAGGGGGTAAAATAGGGATTTTAAAATTCGAACTTAATGTGAGTGAAGCTGCGGGAAAACGCCAGCTTATTATAAAAAAATATTGTAATATGATGCTCTTCACCCATTCTGGCTATTGAGTCATGTGCTTTCAAAAAACGTTCGCTCTTTTAAAAAAACTTCAGCTCATAGTTATTAAAAATAACGTGGATTTTTTTGTTATGAATCATGTAACATTAATTTTCTAACACGTGAAATAAACCGTAGTTAATTTCATTACACTGTTTATTAAATTTTAATGGAATGAAATAGTATTCGTCACGCAATTTTTCCTTTTAAAACATTTTTAAAACCATAAAAATGTAAGGTATGCGTTTGAACCTGTGTAAATATTTTTTTAAACTATTAAACCGTATCAAAGTATAGGAGCTATGTTCAAGTAGTCATATAGTGCAGCAAACAGGGTTTTAATGAAATTTAATGCTTTATTTGCATCGACGCACGAGCAATCAGTAGGGTAGTTTGTGTACGGCATCAATCTTCATATCATCAAAAAAGTCAAGAGAGGATCAAGATGAATAACTATAGCCCAAACCAGAGATTAGTTAAAGAATATCTCCACATTAAAAACTAAACACATAAGATCTTCAATCAGTCAGGCCGAAAGTGGATGTACCTACTTGATTGTAAATTGTAAAATAAAGGAATTATCAAAATCTGTTCAGGTCAAAATAGAGCATCGGGAAGTTCTGAGATTTCAATCAAAATTGAAAATTTCTAGGAAATCCATTCGTATGCAATATCCGCTGTTGTCGGAATACGCCCGATGTGAAGTGCGAACAATCATTCTTGTTTTGTAAACACGTCGATATCGCGAGTCAGGCCGCATGCGCGCCATGTGATCGCATCCAAATTGTTTCTTTATTGTCATCAAATTAAAAAAATACTGTAGGTACAGACTAGATGTGGCAAATGGAAAATAAATAAAAAACGATTCAAATACCTCTGGTGTAGTTGTGAATGATGTAGGTATAGGCTTCTGTCTGTAGGGTAATTAAAATTAAAAAAATTCTTAATTGTCTTCAGACAAGAATTTATTCTGGTCTTGAATGAGCAGATTAAAAAGACCTAACATTGCAAAATTTTGAAAGAAATAACTATGCTATCTATGACATATCCTATAATAATAATAAAAATAATTTAAACTACAAAGACGATTTGCCCTAATAGATTGGGTTATCTTCAAATTCTATAGATACAATGTCTCAACAGCTCTAAAAAACCAAACATTTAAAATATGAATATAGAGAAAACGTAAGAATAATTTCGAGCAATCACAACGAGTGAAATTGTATGAGTAGCAGTGTTACTCGTATAATCAATTGACTGTTGCGCCAACGGGGCAGGATGTGTATATACTATATATGTATATGTGTATATGCAACTCATTGTTTACAAGCCTTAAATTATGTATAAATTGGTAGGTCATTTAATGGTATAATATACTATGTTCTGCCTGCTATTGCTACTGTCACAGACAGAAAAAGGAAATTATTGTTTATTTGCTGCACACGTAGACACATTTTTATGGAGTCTAGATTATAATCATGGCTGTATTATTTGTTATGTATGTATTGTCGTTATTTGTTGTGTGTCTAATGAATAAAATAAATGCACTACTACTGCGCCTGAACTTATGATCATAGTTCATATCAGAACTGTTAACTCATCGTTAGTGTCTGTTTAAATTATATTACAAGTAACAACCTAGTATTTGATGTAATTTATCAGTTGTATCATTTTGCATTAAAGTAATTTTATATAAAGGTGTATTACCTTTACACAAACGACATAATTTTATTATCCAACAAGACGTGTTATGGGTTTTTTCCATTACATAGAGTATAGTTTAATTTTGAATAATTTATTGAGTCACGCTTTGATAGAGCGTTGATTTTAACTTCATCCAAAATTAATTCAGTATAATATAATATGTAGTATACTGAAAATTACAATTTTTGTCATTGTTGCGTTTACAGGACCGTAAACACTGGAGAGAGCTAGAGGAGGCCTTTGCCCCTAAACTGATTAGGGGTACGGGTTGAAACTGCCTTATTCCTTCTATGCTCGCCCGTTACCATCGTAAACTGCATCGTTACTTACCATCAGGTGAGATCGCAGTCAAGGACTATCTTGTCATCGAATAAAAAAGAGCTTGTAATATTTGAATAGCAGGTATACTACCTGCTATTCAAATATAACAAGCTCTTTTTTATTATTTATACCTATTATTTATACTCTCAATACAGTACAATTATAATTTAACTAACAATAAAATACGATCCATAATTGAAACATAACTATCCAATATGCGTCATAGCATTGTTTCTAAAGTCAAAACTCCAAATCAATTTATTGAAAATCAGTCTTTGTCACCAGCCAGTAGTATAATAATATTGTTGAAAACAGAAACCTACGTGCATTGTTAATTGTTACAAAATAATGTTGCTAATTATACCGAGTAGGTACAGTATTTCAAAGATTCTTAAAAATGTCCCCAAACCATTCTTGTGGCAACATCTAAAATAATGGTTCTCAGAAATGTATTGTTGAAACTAACTACTGAAAGAATATTAGAAGACTGAGACATCGTGATGATGATGAAGATGATTTGCATAACGAATTCAAATCTCAAAAAGACAAAAGAAATTACTTTTTAAAAGTTAAAACTTTACAGTAATTATTTTTGGATGAGCAGTTTTTGTTACTCTCATTGAAGGGTAGGTAATTCCCCGGAAGTATTTTCCTGTCGAAGCGCTGAAAAAATATTTTAATAACTAGATAATTATTTTCCCGCTAGTCGCGACTCCTACTTCTTGTCTATTTGACTTCTTACGACGACTCTCGTATCCAAATAGAGCTAGGTAAGTGTATAAATATTTTTGGTTCGCGTGAGTTTCTAAGCAGTTGTAAAAGTATTTCAGGTTCTTTCTCTATTTCGCATGGCTTATTAAAGTTCTTCAACATTTAAATGCAAAATGCTGGTGCCCACAGCGTGTGATATATACGAGTGCTAGGTAACACAATAGCCATGCTTGTATAAGCGGTTATGCAGTACCTAGGTACCTTGTTACGTTTCAATGCACTTTAAAACCAAAAAAATAATTTCAATGTTAGTTCACCATTGATTTTCCTAGTGCATCGATGTTTTTATTTCACTTGTGCTGTAATAAACGTTTTATTGTAATCGTGATGCAATTAACGTTTTAATGTGGTGTAACGTATAACGATTTACACGATTTTACTGAAGAATTATTCAGGAGATATTATGTACCTAGCAAAACCAATTTTGCCGAGGCTTCATTCACGTTAGCATTTATTTTTAATGCGGTGACGGGTTCTGGGCATTTTGAAATAAAACCTTAACAAAGATAACCTAATTAATGTGTTACTTAAGTTACATAACTTTCGCTGGACCATTATTTGACCACAAAATAAATGACAATGTAATGTAATTCTTATCAATTGTAGAGATGAATTCTATTCTCTCACGACTTGGCGGTGACCAGAACGAAATCGGTACTTGATCGGAAAGTACGGGTCCTGGCAGTGCATGCTGCCGCTAAAAACCAGGCATCCTAGGCCGTCCTAGGAATCCTAGGTATAAGAGGAAAGAACAATTCCACACCTCAATCTATGTATAAATAAAGAAAAGTGAGTGAATTTAATATCCATAATATTTAATTTCTTAAAAGATAAAATTAGTTTTATTTTTTATTAGGGATAGTAAGAAATTGTAATTATTGCAGAGATGTTTTATGAAACATGGTTAGTCTGGACTAGCTCGATAGGGGTTTTTTCTCAGAACCGTTTCTTAGCTGATGACTACGCCCTAGAAACTTATGTTCCACATTTCAAGTTATAATTAAAATTTTCCCACACAAACTTTCATCCTCTATTTTAACGTCCTTAATGCGGTTCATACAGATTTTTATGATTTAAATCTTACCTAAAAGCCGATTTTTATGTCTGTCACTTCAAAAACAGGAGTTTCATACAATCACCCAGCCCCTTTGGGGCGGATTCTCTCAAAACCGTTTCTTAGCTGACTGTACGCTTTATAGGGTACATACCTTCCAAATAAATTTTTATCAAACTGCCCTAGTAGGTATAATAGAGAGATGAAAGAATAAAATAGTGAATAAGTTTAGAGCACACTCTCCCAAACCGAAAATTATGCAACTGAACTGCCTGACACTCCATCCGCGTGGGTTGCTGTTCATTTAAAAGCCCTTGGGAGCTCTACAATTTTTGCGATAAAAATATAATAATGGCCCCTACAGGTTTCTAACTATCTCTAACCCTACCAATATCAGTTTAATTAATGAGACGTTGAAAGGTAACAAACAGACACACTTCCACATTTATAATATTAGAACTTAACTTATTACTCGTGAATCCACTCACAATAATTACGAATAAACTAATGAATCAATGAATGAATTAAAGTTAATGCTTTCACCCGCGACTCCTTCCGCGTGGATTTAGGTTTTGCGGGAGCCAGCTCTGTTCTTCCCGGATCAAATGTAGCTTGTGTTATATCCAAGTCCTCAACTAATATCTATGCCAAGATCACGTAGACCCGTTGCCGTTAGTCCGTTCCTACGTTGCTCCGTGTTGGAAGTACAAGCCGACAATCAAACACTTTCGCTTTTATAATATTAGTAATGATTATATCAGCTGAATATCTATAATATAATTTGTTTCAGATGCAAGGGTCATAAGAGACGTACTTAACAAAAATACAGACATCGTAACTGTCGAAGACTATAATAAAGTAAGTTGGATAACTGTTTAATGATAAATTAAACAATACAATGTTTCAAATATATCATGATATAATAGGCTATAGATAACTGTGATGCCTTTAGTTCGCAAACAAATGACATCTTGTATGTTTTTAAAAGGTTATTTAATTTTAAATTGAATGGTATTCATCTTTATTTATTTACTTGTTTTTCTATACATTACAGAGTACATAATTTTACACATTTTACACAAGATCTTCATTTCGCAGTGGTGAGCGATGTTATGTTATAATAAAATTATAAGATCTCGGATTCGATTCCCGGATGGGGTAATTTGGGAATTAATATTTTCTTAATTCACTTTGGTTTTAACGAGAGGCTTTGGCCATAGCTAATTACTACGATACCGTCAAAGAGTGCCGCCAAGAGATTTAGCATTTCGAAACAATGGTGTGCAGAAAGTAGAAACCGATTAAGGTATGGGTTGAATGTACGCTGGCATACCCCTTCCGAGTTAGCCCGCTACCATCTTAGACTGCATCGTCACTGAACATAAGGAGAGATCGCAGTCGAGAACTATCTTTTTATCGAATAAAAGAAAATGTAACAATGCCAGATGTCGGGGTCGAGTCCGGCGGCGCCCGCGCGCGACGTGCAGTTCAACCTGGACGGCATCCTCAGCGAGCTGGGCAGCTACGGCAAGTACCAGCTGCTGCTGCTGCTCCTGCTGGCCTTCCGCGACTCCTTCCTCAGCATGTGCAACTTCAACTACGTGTTCGCTGCGGCCGACGTTCCCTTCAGGTGGGCCACTGCTTTTTTTTTTTTTTTTTTATTAATAATTTACTTTATTTAAAATTGCTTACACTATTGGACGTTTTTCATCATCGACCCACTCCGAACATGCATTAGCAAATCGTTTCTCTGCATCCTACACTATCCTACTAATATTATAAATGCGAAAGTTTGTGAGGATGGATGTTAATGATGTATGTTTGTTACTCCTTCTCGCCACAACGGCAAAAACCCATTTTATGTGGGAACGGAGATAGTTTATAACCACGATTAGCACGTAGGCTACATTTTATCCCGAAAAATTGAAGAGTTCCCGCCGAAATTAAAAATCTTAGATAGGAACCCTGTGTTTTTCCGGCATAAAAAGCCTATTGTTACTCTCTATATCCTCATTTATACCGATGCAAACACACTGATCAATAATTTATAACCCTATAGTAAAGAACTAAGCATTTACAATGATATAAATAATGATATATAATACTAGTTATAAAATATTCATAAATAATTCAATCAAAATAATTATTACAAATATTATAATATATAATATTCTGTATAGATTCTATATTATCATGTTAAACTACATCGAAAAACGTTCCTTGTTTGTTTACTCCTCACGCATGCGCAGGGCGGGGCGCGCTTTCATGCCGCAATGTAATATGTCCAGATGCCGTATCCCAGAGTGCGAGTCGTCCGCGATCAACCTCAACGAGTCCTGGGTCAGCCTGGCCGTCTCCAACGCCACGTGCCAGCGCCCAGTGCTGGACTCCGCCGTCAACGTCACGGCATCTATGAGCTGCGTGCCGGTGATGTTCCAAGCCAACAAGACCGTGGCCTGTGACCAGCTCGTTTACGAGGATTATAACAGTATTGTGGCAGAAGTAAGTTCCTATGTAGTTTTAGCTGTGTTGATTATTATAATTAATATCTGATATTATTGATGACCCAAGTAAAAACTGGCCTAACTTCAAATTAGTGAATGAAAAAGGCAAGGCTGATTCTTTTGGCACATTATATGTTCAGCTATTTTGTACTCAAAGTAACTGACAAACAATGCCATATTTAGAAACTTTAAAATTCGATCACTCATCTATTCCTCTATTTTCAACAAAAGTAATCAAGCTGATTTACCAAGGTTATCTTTTTCGTGACAGTTTTCCGTGAAATTTATCTTTATCGACTAGATTCCAACTTCGATCACAGAAGAAAAAATTTCTGTGATCGAAGGATTCCAACCATTATTTTGAAATTTCTCTACACTTGTCAAAGCTGTTCAGTTTACGCAAACACGGCCTTTGTTGGTCATCGACATTGACAATGTCGCTCCTGCAGCGCCCGACATCACCGGTTATTACATTTTGCAGCCGCGACACTGCATCATTACACGCGTCACGTGTGTAACGTGCATAATGACAGCTACGCGTGAGGCCATTGTTACGCGCTGTGCCGCTACGAGTACGTAGAGCGGCCATTGTCAAGGCTTCTGATTCAGTGTCAAAGATAAATGGTGAAACACATGTTTGCTATTTGTTGGGCAACTCTATCCGACGACATAACCGACGACATAAGGGTCGGGTTGTCATTGGTACTCTAAACGATTATGCTTCTTTACCCAACGGAAACCCAACCGAACCGAAACCAAACCGTCAGAAATCCCAACGGTTTTCTGTCAAGAATTTGTCAATCCTGTGCCTGACCTACACCCATTCCCACTAGTATAACTGATTATTTCAACCGTTGAACTGGTGGTACTTTTTTCCAATCCTATTAATTATATTATATAATATTATAAATGCGAAAGTTTGTATGTTTGTTACTCAATCACGTCGCAACGACTGAAACTATTTGGCTGAAATTTGGCACAGAGATAGATTATAATCTGGAATAGGACATAGGCTACTATTTATTCCGGGAAATAAGAGAGTTCCCGCGGAAATAAAAAACCTTAATCCACGCGGACGAAGTTGCGGGTATCAGCTAGTAGCTGCATATACCAAACATAGATTTAGGAACAGATATCTCCGGTATGTCCCACATGTAAATCTGGATTGAAATATTTTATAACTTGGGACTACCGAATAGAGCACTACACTAATAATTAATAGTTGAACTTAAACTAAGAATACTGTACTAGGAATCCAAGTGAAAACCGCAGAAGCGGAAGTCTTGTATTGTGATTTCTATAATGATGTAAAATTTATTTAAATCGTTCGCAATCTATTCGATTCATCTAACGATACATGCTTGTAGCCACACGAGCACGATTATGTATTTTCCGCTTCAACTAAATCACTTATGTACGTTAAGTAGGTATTATAACATAATTATAACTCGTTATCTAAGATAATAAAATAAAAATATTATATTATTTTTATGTTTACTTACCAGAATCAAATTCTTTTTAGGGCTCTCGCACCGATACTACTACCCTATAGGTATTGGCTATAGGATTCATTTGCCATTAAACTTTTAAAACTATGTGTTTTTAACTTAGGTAACTTACGTTCTATCTCCTAAGTATGCTAAGCGAAAAATCGTAAATAATACTTAAGTGATCATTGAAACGTCAATATTACAGCAAAACTATGTCTCTACCTAGTTTTTTAGAAATCAGCGAGAATCTTAATCAGAGGAAATTTAGATAATATGCACTCTCAAACAAATGGGGTTTGGTTTTGAGGAAGTCGAATTTAACTACATAAGTAGGTAACTATTTGAACGTTGTCTTGTAAAATATAAATCCCTCGATGTACGGGTCTGACTCGCGCTTGGCTGATTTTATTTGATTTGATTTTTATCATAATTAACGTGTTTTTCATCAAGGTATTTTCCGTTAATTAGACATATAAACAACTATTCTTAAAGACAGTACGTGACAATTATCCACTACTATCTTAACTAAATACAAAAATCCAATACCTAAGGCTTATCCAGCACCTAAGGCTAATCCAGAAGTATGTACCAAAACAAAGGCGCAATAGTATGACCATACAACTTCAAATTTTTTAAAGGTTACTACTTGATATACTATGTACTCGATTAAAGAATCAAGTGGTAAATAAGCTGATGACTTTTAAACGCCAGAAAAGGTCTGCATACATTATAGTTAAGAACCATTTCGACCATGTAAACAGAAAATCAAAATCGATCCATTCGTTGGGGAGCTATGTGACAAAAGACAGACACATAGATACACAGATGTGTGTCTATGTATCATTCCACATCCTCCTTTTTTTGTCGGGAGTTCGAAAGCTAACACTTCACAGTTCAGTTGTGGCACCTGTAAAACATCTACAATGCCAGCTACTTAAGTGTCGTATGACTCTGTTGTGGTAATCTAGACAAACCACCCAATTCACTCAGCCTCGAAGACACGCTTCATTCTTGATCTCTTTCGTGAGCTATTAGCTGCGCGCTTCACAAACATACTTTAGGGGTAGGAATCAAGATAGGCACGAGTGTGTGAAATCAGGGTGGTCACCCTGCATCAGCTAGTGTTACCAACGCGTTATGACTTTACTTAATTGCCATAAGACTTTATGATCTAATATTATAAATTCCACGATCACTGATTCATGAATTTTGAGTAGTTTTAGTTAGCCATAGCTCATTGTGCCTTCGGTTTTTGAGATCTAACATTTACATGATTTAAAATTTCATAAACCCACCGTAGGTAGTTCCAAAAAATGAGTTAGAACATTTTTCATTTTTTTTTGGCTGCCATTATTCTATGAGATGTTGAATCTGTTTCGATTTCAAATTGTTGAATTCTTTTCTGTTAAATTTTGATTTTCATATTTTCAGTTCGATCTGGGCTGTCAACCATGGAAAAGGACGCTCATTGGAACCGTTCACAATCTGGGCCTCCTGTTCTCCTTTATCGTATCAGGATTCATTTCTGACAGGTGAAATGTAGAATTATTAACCAAACCAAACTCATACGACAGCTTACTCAGACGGACTTAGGGCCTGTTTGTTCCTCATTAAGTTTTTAACCGATGAATTTTATATCACCACACCGCCCTCCATACGCCGTGGCAGCCTAAAGATCTTATTCTGCGGCAATCCTTACAAAAGACCCATACCCAACTGTGACGCCTATTGGTTGACATGACGACAAACTTTGCTTTGGCATCCTTGGATCGTCCGTTAAGCTATGATACCATTCCTTCAAGTAACTGTGTGAAAATTATGGGTTCTAAAAAACTGAGCTCGTGACATTATAATATTACGTGTTTTAGTAAATAAATTTCAATTCGTGTTCTTATTGTTAAGGTATGGGCGGAAGGTGATCATCGTGGGCACGCCACTGATGGTGGGCATCGCCGGTTTGCTCAAGTCCGTCGCGTTCAACTACTGGACGTTACTCGTGCTGGAGTTTCTTGAGACTGCTCTTGGTTATGGGAATGCCTCGTTGGTTTTATGTAAGTACTATAAACATAATACTTTTTGCTAAAAAGTCCATGTCAGAAGAGAAATTTAAGTGTAGCTTTTCACGCAACAATGGAGTCATGTACCAACATGGTTTTTGCATGGCTCCTATAGTTTAGAAACTGGAGATCGGACAACCTAAGTCAATGCCGAATTAGTAGCTGGTAAAAGCTATATAAGCTGAAAAGGATTAATCTTTCCTCTTCCTCTTTCATCAATGCTGAAATTTCAGGCTTACGTTTGATTTATATTTTTCAGCGCTGGAGTCAGTGAGTCAAAACAGCAGGGTGGCGTTTTCCTGTATTTCGGACATTTTGTCGAGCCTCGGCGGCGCGTTCTTCGGCCTGATTGCGTGGAAGGTTCCCTACTGGAGG
Source organism: Hipparchia semele (assembly GCA_933228805.2). Classification (NCBI taxonomy): domain Eukaryota; kingdom Metazoa; phylum Arthropoda; class Insecta; order Lepidoptera; family Nymphalidae; genus Hipparchia; species Hipparchia semele. The sequence goes on along the minus strand of OW121720.1, from coordinate 14,355,533 downwards.
AACATGATGCGAGCTATCTATGCGCCCTTACTGATTGTGGTATGATAGCAGTTACGGAGTGTGGACTTAAAGGTCACTTATCAACCCAGCACCCGACCAGCACCGCTTTTTTGATCAGCATCCATTGTCATATCACATGTCACGGTGGACGCTCATCGGCCAACGGGTGGACGCCGCGTGGTCAACGTATCTCCAACGCATCATCCTCAGCCAAGTCACTTGACCAACTTGCTGGCAACACCAGTCCAAACGGGACCTGCGCATGCGCAATACACAGCAAAGCGAGCAACCAGTGGGCGGTCACCGAGTTGTTCACTTGCCGTCTGCGTATGGATAATCTGCGAGCAGGTTTGAGGCCTTTGTTGAGGCTTTATATGGAAGTCCATATAAAAAATCTCCACGATACTAGAGGAGGCGATGTTGGTCATGTACTGGGTTTTAGTCTATGTTCGAGCTTCTTCACAAACGGTCAAACTTTTCTTTTTCTATTCAGACATAAATAACACCATGCGTATCGTATACGATCAAGAAAATTTTTATTGTTTCGCAGGTATTTTACATATTTCTCGTAGACGAAGGTGTAAGATGGCTGTTAGCTAACAACAGGAAGCACGAGGCGGTGCGCGTGCTCAACAAAGTGGCCAAGATCAACAACATCACACTCTCCAGCAAAGCCAGGGAGATGCTCTTGATGATAACCGAAGAGCAGAACAAAGCAGAAGAGGTATTGTCGATTTTGTCTCTACAATACCCGAATACATATCACCGAACTTGACAAAAATGTATACTAAAATATAGGTCTTGGTGAGCAAAAAAAATTGAAGAACCGAGACTTTAGTCATTAGAATTGGTGACGTTGCACTGAGCATAGTGGTAATCGACCTCCACTTGGACAGACGATATTGTGAAACTTTGGTGTTAAACGAGTCACAGACAACCGTTGAATCTGTCCTAGGGCTAACCGGTTGAATCTAATAAATTATTTAAAAACTATGATAGAAAAAGTTAAATCAAAATCATGACCTTCCATTATAGTTTGCCAAAAATAATTATTTGTTATCTAATAATTATTACCAGATATGCATCTTAAAGGATATTGAAATTATTATTATCAATCATAGTGATAAGAGTACAAGGACAAGAGTATAAAGTCCTAAATGAGAAATTTTCGATAAGGTTAAGATTTGACATTAGGGTTTATGAAAATACTAGTTGACCGCCCGCGACTTCGTACGCGTGGATTAAGGTTTGTTTATTGCCGCGGGAACTCTCTTAGATCTATCTTCAAACTTCAGCCTAATCGGTTCAAACGTTGCGGCGTGATTGAGTATCAAACGTCCATGATTTGGATGTATGTGTGATGTGTTTGGACATCCAAACATTCGCATTTATAATATTAATAGGATAATTATTTAAATAATTTGTCGATTTTATGTTTTAAAAATCTCTGTTTTAGTCTGGAAAACAACAATCGCAAGAAACGCCACACATCTTCTCCGTTCTCCGATCAAAGAAGATAGTTCTGCGTATCTCCATCATAGCGGCCTGCTTCTTCTGCTGCATGTTCGTATACAGCGGCACTGTCATCAACTCCACCAACATCTCCGGCAACAAGTACCTCAACTACTCCACCATGATGCTGGTGGCTGTCCCTACCAGGATAATCACCGCGCTCACCCTGACCAGGTTTGGGAGGAAAACACCAATATGTGTGGCGTATTGTCTGTGTGCGGTGTTCTTTATGGCGTCTGCTTTTGTTCCTAAATGTAAGTATATTTAATGTCATTTAAATCTTCCTGTTATAAACCATGAATAAGCGGACACCAGCGATCACAGATTCTTCTGTGATCGCTGGCGGACACTAATATTTTTACTAAAAAAGAACATTGATTGCACAAAGTAAGGAATTCCTTCATCTAACACTCAAATACTAATTAAACTTAAAAATAAATTATTTTTATAGGATTAACGAGCATCGAGGCACAGCTTACTTGACTTATTTAACAATCAGAATTTTGAATGTTAATATCAAGCTCTGCTATAAATAAATAGTTTATTAGATCATCATCTTATGCTGTAAAATATGCTCTATCACTAAAATCTGTAGAATAGAAAATATCATACTGAATGGATGGTGAAATTTTCATAAGTTTGTTCAGATGTGTTTTGTATTTTCACTGTTTGTTTATTCAGGTTTTATCTGTTATGACGTCACGCATTTCATTCGCGTTCATACGTACAAATACCTCACACCACGATAGTTCATTTAAGCCTTGGTATTGATTTTGGAATTCGTTTGTTTGTATCAATTTAAAGGCTTTCTAGCATGACGCATATTTTATCAGTTTAATCGCATTTACTTATTTTGATACAAAAAACTATACTGAAGCTAATGATTTTTCAAATAGTAGATTAATCTTTATTTAAACCCTACTTATACTGGAAATTCATAAAAAGAATTATATCAAAAATAATAAAAAATAGCTTGTAGTTTTAAGAATTTTATGGTATATAGTTTTGTCCAGTCTGTCTGCCTATTTACATTTATTTCATCCTTCTGTATGAAGCAGCTATTTTATTCAGAAACTATGACTTAATATAAAAGATAACTTACTTTTTTAATCCACCAAGTTTAGTTTAAGCTGTAACTGCATAGATACTATATCAACAGATATTTCAATAAATCTAAATTACATAGGTATATTTTTGTTTCATAAGTCTTGTTTTTAGATCATGATAAGATTTTTTACTAACATGACTATTTTATTCATTTTTGACAAGCACTGGACCAGTTAATTAAGGTTAACAATTTTGACAGCAATCTGGTGGGCATCGGTGGTATTCTACATGGCGGGTAAGATGTGCAGCAGCTACGGCATCTTCTCCATCAACGTGGTGGCCATGGAAGTGTTCCCTACCACGTCGAGGAACTCGCTGACGAATATCGCCAACACGGTCGGTCGACTTGGCTCTGTTCTCGCACCGCAGACGCCGTTACTTGTAAGATATTCTTCCATTATCAGCACCGACAGATCTTATGCATTACCTGGCCTGTATTTTTGCAACATAATATTACGGTCGTAATCCTCTGCTTTTATTGTTTAACAACTTCCTTCTACTTCTTCAGCCTTATTGTACTATCTACGGGTGAGCATCCTACTTTATGCTCAAATACTTGATCTCCACTCCAGATTTACTGCTCAATCGGTTCTAAGGCAGAACTGACTTTTCAATTTCACTTAAGCTTGCTAATCAGTTATGACTGAAAGGTTGCAGGTTCGATCCTCACCCGTTGCACTATTTTCATGCCCACTCCTAACACTAATTTTCACTTATTTGTGGCTTTTCTCAAAGCGCATTAGAAAATTTGATAGCTATGTATGATGTGCTCAGATGGACTCAGATTGGTCTTATTTCCAGGAGCAGTTCATGCCGGGTCTGCCCAGCGTAGTGTTTGCTGTGGCAGCCCTTGGTCCTGCTGTACTATCTCTCTGTCTTCCCGACACCAGTCGGATCACGCTACCTGAGAAAACAGAAGACGCAGAGCGGATCGATGATCAACCTACAAATAATAATACTGCATCTGCTGTTGCGTGATAGTAGGTGATAGATAGATGGTAAGCTAGACTGAAAAACTTAGCAAATGGTGATTAAATATTGAAGTATTTAATTGCTGTTGAGTATGCTGAGATAGATAGCAAAGTAGAGAGAATTTGTGAATAAATACCGAAGCAGCGGAAGATTTATTTTTCAATAATTGAGAAGCATCTATATTTAAATAAGAAAGTATTTATTTAAGTTTATATTTTGATATTAAAGAGAGAAATACTAACTCCTTCAGCTCCTAATTCACTTAGCCGGAGAAGAACATCTTGGCTAAAGAACCACGCAAATAGTCCAGCAAAAATAGCCAATGATTGCCAGGTGGGAGACGTCACTGCACGATGAAGAAAAAAGATTTCAAAATAATATAACAAACTGTACCTTATCTAGTAATGGATCTGTTTAGGTGAAAAAATTTATAACGATGAAATTACAGGGATTGTTGTACATTTTTTTACCTTAGTAATAAGTGAGTAAGTGACAATCTTCCTGAAACAGAAGTGATACGTGATTATAAAGAAGTGATTCTATTACTGTACGTTGTAAAGTTACGACAGTTCACAGTACAGCGTATGACAACTGAAGAATTTAAGCCTGGAAATACACGTCAGGTTTTTTCATCCGATAGTCTGATCCGGTAGCCTGATCAGGCTACCGGAAGGCATTGAAGCCATTACTTTGTATGAACAGTCAATACACGTCCGATCCGGTGGCCGGATCGGACGTCCGAGTCGGAAACGGGCGCGAGGCGTTTCCGATTTTACTGTCGGTCCGATTGTCTGAAGGCGCGGTCTACTATATGCCGGATGTCTATTTTGTCTATGAGACAAAATAGACATCCGGTTACTCCTTCCGATTTTGCCAGTCAGGGTTCCCAACTTAGGGCTTTTAGCCCCAAATTTAGGACGGAATTTTGCTTATTGGGATTTTTAAGGCCCAAAAAATCTAGCGCTGACACTGTGTGGACGCATCGTTGTGGTTCGAATAATGGGCGAAAATTATGAAAAAAAATAAAAAAATAATAATAAAATAAAATAATTCATAATAATAAAATTATGTCTATCATTTATTTTTAAACACATTTATCTTATCTAAATATATAAAAGGAAAAGGTGACTGACTGACTGACTGACTGACTGACTGACTGATCTATCAACGCACAGCTCTAACCACTGGACCGATCGAGCTGAAATTTGGCATACAGGTAGCTGTTAGGACGTAGACATCCGCTAAGAAAGGATTTTGGAAAATTTCAACCCCAAGAGGGTTAAATAGGGGGTTAAAAAATCGAACCTAACGTGAGCGAAGCCGCGGGTTAAAGCTAGTTATTTTTAAAAATGACTACAAATATACATTATACAAATATAAATATAAAAACATCATTAAAAACAATAAAATAAATGGGTCCCACTTGTTGCGGGATAGGGACCCAAGCAGCCAGTGGTCAGGGCTCCAGAGTGAGGAACCTCCTCACAATGCGTGCCGTCTCAAGGAGTACCGCCTTCTGTATCCTGCTCTTGATCCAAGTATTAAGCGAAAGTTTCTTAAGATGTTGATCGAAACTTTTCGCTATGAGACCATTGACCGAAACGACCATCGGCACTACAATCGTTGAATCAACATTCCACATGGCGGTAATCTCGTGGGCAAGGTCTAAATATTCATAATAAAATTATTATTATTATGAATTATTTTGGATGTTTTAAATAGAAATGACTCTCAGTAAGTCTTGTCAAATTGATTGGATGAATACAATAGCGACGTTTTTTCTTCTTTCTCTTTCCTCTCTTTAAAATTTCTGTGGTGGTGTCGTGTGGTGCGGGTTGTTACGTTCCCTCAAATATGGTTGAGCGAAGCAATGGCTGGATCCTGCGTCATGCTCGTGAACGGGTGCCACCAACGGGAATGGGTCTGCTTTTGCCTGCCTGTCTTAACATGCATTGGATTGTTTTGCATTTTTGAAACTTTATTGTGGAAACACATAGCATACATACAACATAGCATAGTTTTGTTACCTATTGTAAAAAAAATTTTAAGAAAAAGGCGACCGCCGAGTTTATTGCTAGCTCTTCTCGGCAGGAACGGCATTCCGAACCAGTGGTAGATTCATTGACGATTCAAAAGTACTTGTAAAAGTTTATTTGAATAAAAAATATTTCTATTTCTATTAACTCGTCATCCATCTTCTTTTCTTCTGCTTTGCTCCAAACGCAAGCACTCGGGATGATAGCTCGGGAACGACTGAGTTCAGAAAAAGCCTGACGGAAAAATCGGATGTGTATCGAGTAAATACGATCCGGTTGCCTGATCAGACAATCGGAAACAAAATCGGACGTCTATTGCCAGGCTAAAAGAACATGATGTAGATGATCAGATGTTATTGTAAACATTTTTGCAAAAAACATTTAACTCAACTGATGTTAGTTTTAAGCTTAGTGCCATCTTTTTAAGTAGTAAATTAAGTACTATCTATTTATGTTACTGAAATTACCTAATTTACACTAAATCCGCCAAACTCACCAGAGTAAGTGAATTTTTATTACATCTAATTAATAAGACTCATATTAGTTTAAAAAGTTTTTTGTTCTAGAATACTACTAATAAATAGCTACAATTAATAATGTGATTTGTTACGAATAAATGAAGACAAAATTATACGTATTTGTGATTATATTTTACGGATAATATTTTCTTGATAACAATAATATCATGAGTGACCTTATTCACACGTTCATATGTTTTAAATTATGTAGAAAACTAAGCACTTTATATAAAGACTAGCTGTCCCCTCGCGACTTCGTCCGCGTGGAATTAGGTTCTTTGAAAATCCCGTGCGGACTCCTGATTTTGTCCGAATAAAAGTAACCTATAACACCCTGTCTGCAACCATACCCATCAAAGAATCACGTAGATCCGTTGCTCGATATTAACTTGAAAAATTATGGATTTTCATACAAACATTCAACCCCCATTCAACCCCTTTGGGAGTAGAATTTTTGAAAACCGTGAAACACGTCCTTTTTTATTTTTAACTGAAAGCCCAAATACCGAATTTTATGGGTATAGCTTGAAAAATGACGGAGTTTCATACAAACTTTAACCCCCCTTTTTACCCCCTTGGGGGGAGAATTTAAAAAAAATGTAAAATACGTAATTCTTTATTTTTAATCAAGAGCCAAAATATCAAGTTTCATAAACGTAACTTGAAAAATAACTTGAAGAACGAAGGACTATTATACAAACATTCAACCCCTATTTAACCCCTTAGGGGGTAGAATTTTTAAAAACTGTGAAACACGTACTTTTTTGTTTTCAATTTAAAGCCTAAATACCGAATTTCATGAGTATAACTCGAAAAATGACGGAGTTTCATACAAACTTTAACCCCCCTTTTTACCCCCTTGGGGGGCGAATTTCGAAAAATCCTTTCTTAGTGCTCGCCTACGTCATAAAAGGAACCTACTGTCAAAATTTCAAGTTTCTAACTTCAGTGGTTTAGGCTGTGCGTTGATCGTCAGTCAGTCAGTCAGTCAGTCAGTCAGGACAAGCCTTTTTATATAATTATAGATTGAAATGAAAGGTTTTCATCATTAAAAAATATTTATTTACAAATTAAAATATGTACAATAATTAAGTCTAAGTGATAATTTTTGAGAAGTATAGCACTTTTTACATAGATTTCTAAGTTCCAACAGATGTTGGTTAATTAATAATAATAAATTAATTGTTACAATGGAGTGATTCGATGGAATATGAATTATAATATTTTAATATTGCTGTAATTTTTTACATGTCACAATTTTTTATCTCAATGTCACAATAAATACATCTTAATCATAATGATGGAATATTATTTCATTCTCTGAACACGAACTATTTTCAGTTGAAATTAAAACGTTGCATTAATTTACTAAGCGCTTATCACCTAAAATTATTTTTTTAGTAATTATTATAATGATGAATTGATAGCACAAAACAGGTGGACAGATTACGATAGTCAAATTAAAAGATAATAAAAATAAATAACACGCTTTGAATCCATAGTAACATTAACAGATAGCGTTTGCTAATCCGTGATAGTTTTAAAGGATCAATTTGGATTATCTTCACTTTTTGATCAATTGAATCATTAACGATTGGGGAAGTTCGATGAACAACAATCGGTTTAGTATTTTGTTTTGAATAATATAACAATCTGTGCTTAGATATTAGTTTTCGGAAGACTGAATGCTCCGTTGGTATTTCGTTATCGTTGCGCATAGGATTGACTACTTCCGAAGTGTTTCCTAATAATAATTAGTTTGCGCTTAGGAGTTGAATTAGATACAAAATCGTTTGAACCGTAGAATATTGTTAAGTCAATATGAAACATTTGAACATCTTATCGACTATAATTATAAATGACAAAAATAAATAATGAAATGAATAAATAAATAAATAAATGAAAGCAATCAGTCCCAAATCTCACACTCAAAAATCCACAATCTTAAGAGGCTCAGAAGAAAATATATTACTTTGAATTGAAAGAAACTTATTAAATTATGGGTTTGCCAATTACATATTTATTAGTCTCCTGGAGACTACTTAGCTATGCCTTATGTACTTTTTCCAAAAAGTAAAAAAATATGAAAACTCTTTGGTATTTTTTAGTTATTTACATTTTAAAACCTATTGTTCAGTTTCATTTTGCTTCTTATTACTCACGCACTCTGTGTTAATACTTCGATGTATTCAGTTCAGCTTGGCCGTTCAATTTTAGATTCTGGTTTTCCCAACGCTTCAGCCTCCGCCAGGGTGTTTGGCATTTTTAGGCCCAGGGTCTCTGGCTGCGTGAGGACCAGCAAGCCGGACAGAATACCCATGGCACCAAACATCATTGATGGTATGCCATGCCAGTATTGCATCTACGCGAAAGAAATGGATATACATGGTTATAAAAGTATATATTAAAAAACACGTTTCTTTGATTAAGTACTTAAAAAAGAAAGACAAAAATGATGATCAGATTAGATCTTCAAAGTAAGGAGATAGATTAGATTATTCTAAAACATGTAGGGTTTATAGTCAAGCTAAAGTTCATCATGAATTCAAATATCGTAAAGTTGACCGTAAATCTATTAGTTATATTATGCCAAATGACTACATTTAGGGTACTCTTGCATCTATCTTGACCATTTTCTTTTAAGAGTCAAGTTTATCGATAGTCAGCTAACGCCTCGAAGATCATTTGTCAAGTTTTTAAAAGCTTATAAATAAGTAATATATTGATTAACTTACAAGAACTGGAGTGAGAGGAGCCGTGATGGAGCCGAGACGACCCACCATAGAAGAGAAGGCGAGTAAACTGTGGCGGTACTCCGTTGGGTAAAGTTCTGATGTGTACAAGTACACTGACGTCATCACCGTTGATATACCGAATTTACCCAGTAGGAAGATCACCAGCCGTAATGCAAACAAATCTGTGAAGAATAAAAGATATTATGAAACTATGGTGGTCATATTATTATTTATTTCGTTCAGTAACCGTTTTATGGCTCAAATGTAAGAAAAAACATCTTCATAGGATGTAGAAGTTGAGAGAGATATTTGCTGCTAATCCAGAATTCCTCGTGAAATATAAATGTTTGTTCAAAATGTTCACCTTATCTTTAACGTAAACAAATTAATTGGAGCACCTCACTACTACATAGTAATTTAAAGCCTTCCTGGGTGGTTGAGTACTTGGTAAGTATTCATGTGCACTTATCAGATAAACGTAGCCTGCAAGTTGTAGTTCCAAGGGAAGGCTGGAACTAGACGAAGAGTAAACTGTCTATTTAGTAGATTGGTATTCATTATGTGGACAAGTTGAGTAAGTAATAGTAAACGATGAGAATAGATAAAAGAAAATTCAAATATTAGCAGGTTAAAATATCTCACCGTTAGGAATAAAAACGAAGGCAATGTTACAGCCAGCGCTGAAGAAAAATGCAATACACAGCGTTGCTTTCCTTCCAATTCTATCCAATATTAAAACGGCTGTATAAAATCCAGGGATCTCGATGGCACAAGTTAATATGTAGTTCAGATGCATTGTGTCCGAGAGACTGGTAGAGTTGATGGACAGGCCATAATAGACAAAGGTAGCGGTTATCCACCAAATAGGTGTCGTACATACTCGTTTAAGTAAGATCGGGGAGTTAATTATAGTCTTAAAAAGACTCGGACTTCCTTCCTGAAAAAAAGAAGAAAATTCGTATGTTACTCGTGGGTTTATGCAATTTATTAAAAGTAACCTCATGACAGATTAGTTCTTCTTGTAAGTCTACAAAAATCACACTTTACAGTAATACTATTTTACAATTTACATTAATATTAATCCACACGGATGAAGTCGCGAGCATCGTCTAGTATAAAAATATAAAAGGAAAAGAAGATAATATTGCAGATACAACAGTTGCTAATGGACTAAAATCAGATTTTTGATAATTTTAGAATACATGTTCTCGTAACACCTTCAATTGATTGATAATATTATAAGTAGCTATATTCCTGACAAGTCATTAATTGTTACTTTAATATGAACAGTTCCTGATACCAACAAAATTGATAAATTACCTTTTGAGCCGACGTTTGAGGAGGATTTAATAGCCCTTGCATAGATTTTTCACTTATCTGTTTCCTGTTTACTCTGGCTACATTTTCCAGAACTATTTTGGCTTCTTCAAATTTACGTTTGGCAAGTAACCATCTAACACTCTCGCTGAGAATCCAATAGTACGAGATGATTAGAAAGCAGGGGATGTTTAGAGCCATGATCATGTACCTCCAGGGTTCAATCAGCCAAGCGACGCTACCGAGTATGACTTGTCCCAGCGCAAACATCGATGTGGATGTCGCACTTGAAACTACACGATATTTAGGACCAACCAGCTCAGCAGCTAAAATTAATTTAACTTTATGAAATCTGCGCAAATAAAGAATTAAGGATTAGACATTCCAGGAATTAGACATTCGAAAATTGAACCCAGAAAATAGACCAGACGTTCCGGTAGTAGGACGTTACAGATATATTTGAGAAACTAGACCTAAACGAGAATAAAAAGTTGTTTAATGACTTCATAAGGGCAGATAAGAAGTTTGAAGTGTCCTTTTTTCTTAAAAATTAAGGGGTGAATTGATATCTTCTAGGTCCCAAGATATCATTACTTTGGATTTTTCATGGTTGGATTCAAGCGAAATCTCAAATTGCATAAAGAAATGATACATACCAAAAATATACGCAGAACTAAAAGTTCCCGCGCCCAAAGTGGTCTGAAGAATTTGCAATGCCATATACATTGGGTAATTGACAGAAAATGCTCTAATAAGACCTATGGTGGCCATATTAAACACACTTATAACGAGAGCGATTCTGCGCCCAAAGCGATCTGAGATATAACCCGTCAAAGGAAGCACTAATAATGTTCCCACACTGTTTAATGTTCCTGATAAAGCTCGTAGCCATTCTTGACCTCCCAAATCGAACTGCAACCAAAATATCGTGCTACTTAAAGTTGTAGGAAAAAACACAATATTAAGTGAAACAAAAAAAGATTTCAAATCTATGTAGGAGGAAAAATGAACAAACATTAACACAAAACTAAATCTTGTGCATAATTAGAATAAAAAACTTAAAACCTTAAAAGAAACAAATGATAGGATTAGATAGATAGGTTTTCAAAATTTTAACTTAGAATAAAAATCTAACTAGTAGTTATAGTACATACTATAATTAAAAACAAACAATGGTCAGTTAAGTATTGAGGAAGTAATTTTCGATAATACATAATTATATTGTTCTTACATCATAAACCACTGAGTCAAATCTAGCGTAAACAAATCCATCACAACCTATTATGATGTCTCTATTGAAAACTTCAGGAGGACAATTGTCTAAAGTTCCATTAATGCCGAGGTTGCTAGGAGCAAATCTCTGGGTGCTAGCAAATCCTGAACCTGATTCTGGTATCGCATTTGAGATCCACTCGGGTTCGAAGTCGTGCCTTTTTCCATATTCACCACACTCAGGTATCCGACATCTAATAACAACAAAACAAAAGATATATATAGACTTAAAAATCCAATGGGATTAGAATATTATGATGTAGTTGTGTTATTATTTTGGAATCTTCACATGAATTCACCCAATAAATTAGTTAGCTGTAATGGCCAAACAACAAAAATTATGATATAATAATATTTAAACTGTTCAAAAAATTCAGTCTCGCCCTTCAATTTATATTTAAAACTGAAACTATTAACACATTTATGGCAATTTTGCTGAATTGTTAAATTTAAGTGCGATTTAAAAAACGCATTATCAGAGGCGTAACTATAGGGTGGCATGACGGCAAAATGCCACGGGCCCCTAGCCGGCAGGGGCCCCTGGTCAGAGAGGGCCGGAAGCTCAAGATGATCATAACATTTATTTATAGCCATTCCTGTGACTACGGCTATTACCGAGCGATCATTTTCAAAATAAAAATTGATATAAACTAAACTCTTTGGGACAAGAAAGGTTACGCACAGTGGTAAATTTACCAAATGGCTGATTTGACTAGAGCCTAGGGCAGCAGATTTTAGGGGCGGCGAATTTGGGGCCAAAATTTTTATTTATGTCTTACAGAAATTAAAAAGATACATATTTGTAATACCTAAATGTCATTAGGTCCACAAACACATTTTAAAAGAACCCCAATAACAATAACTAAATAGTTGGTAGGGCCGACTTTACCTACGATGCCGAGTGTGCGGCGCATACAAGCGTAGGGTCTCCAGCGCCAAAAGTACAGGACTAGATATGGCGTAGTGGAGAATAAAAAATTTCGCGCTCACTTCGTTCGTAAAAATGTCGCTTTTTCGTTGCTATTGTAGGTGCCAAGTATAGAATACTAGTTGCCGTAATGCAACCATAAAAAACTTTGCGCCCACTCCGCTTGCGAAAATGTCGCTTTTACGTTGCTATTGTAGGTACCAAGAATGAACTACTAAGTGCCGTAATGTATTCATAAAAAATTTCGCGCTCGCTTCGCTCGCGAAAATGTCACTTTTATGTTGCTATTGTAGGTGCCAAGAATAGACTACTAAGTGCCGTAATGTAATCACAAAAAATTTCGCGCTCGCTTCGCTCGTGAAAATGTCGCTTTTACGTTGCTATTATAGGTGCCAAGAATGGACTACTAAGTACCGTAATGCAATCATAAAAAAATTTCACGCTCGCTTCGCTCGTGAAAATGTCATTTTTATGTTGCTATTGTAAACGCCAAGAATGGACTACTAAGTGTCGTAATGCAATCATAAAAAATTTCGCGCTCGCTTCGCTCGCGAAAATGTCGCTTTTACGTTGCTATTACGGCACTTAGTATAAATACAATACGCTCCGACTTAAAGGTTATTAAAAAATCAAGTAATTGTAATTGCGTTTACCTACTTCACGTAGTGATTTATGAAAAAATAAAAAATACTATCTCATTGGGTGAGCTTCTTTATATTGGGGGAGGGAGGGCCCCATCCGATGAATTTGCCACGGGCCTCAAACGGTATAGTTACGCCTCTGCGCATTATGTTTTATTTAATAGGACTAAACAAATTTTACCTGTGAGGTATTGCTGCAGCAGAGAAAATGAATTCACTCATGAATGCCGACATAATTATTGGTACGGCAACCAGAAGGAAGTTCCTCAGTTGAAACCGCCCGAATTGTCCCAATTCATTTGTAAGTACATCATCTAAATCTATAGGTTTTTCAACATAAGGTTCATTTTTCGAGTCTTTTGTATCCGGTGATTGAGGCTCCATTTTAGTTATCCCTTCTTGAGACTCCATGTTTTTGACTTGGCTGGAGACTTCGACCACCAGCCTTTCACTAATGAGTAACTACATTAGACTCATTAATATATTTGGACCAAAGACAATCAATGTCCGTCTTCTTTATCTTGGATCGGTTTTGATAAAAACGTGATTGATTTTAGTATATTATTACATAACTTTAAGAATTCACGTGTTATTTTTCGCTTTTACGCATAACGATTAGTGTGATTAATTGGATCAATATTGACTGACATTTTGAACTTCTGATATTCTGTGTAGTTATTTTTTATTGACATTTGAATTTTTTACGTAATAGACACTAGACGAACTTTTAAATTACCTACAAACAAGCTGCAACATCGTAGTTAGATTAATATAATATAATAACGTTATCATAATAGTTATAAATATGCAATTAAATAATTGTACCTTTCAGATAGATGATGGTAATATAAATTATCTTAAAACTCTGACGTTATCTTAGAGCAGTGTCTATCAGATTAATATTTTAAAGCGGTATTGTTTCTGTTTTAATAAAAAAGCGTATTTAAAACCTGTCTTTAACAGCTCTAATTAATTTCATAGTGATAAAAAAGAGGAAATAAATAATAACTTTAGCACCATAACAAATATCACTGTATTAGCTACTAGGCATAAAAATGTAACACTAACAATTATTCAATCTTAAGGTTAATTTAACTAAATTTTTTATAGCGATAAAAATAGCAGATAGATTATAAATGAGATCAACTGTGATGCTGCAGCTTAGATTCAGGTTTGCCGAGGGCTTCAGCTTCTGCTAGGGTGTCTGGCATTTTAGTTCCAAGTGTTTCGGGTTGTGTGAGCACCAGCGCACCAGAGATGATGCCCATACAACCGAACATCATTGATGGAATGCCGTGCCAATAATCCATCTGAAATTAAGAATTCTAGCTAATGATGAAGGCAAATAATTTTTTTTGAAAATCCCAAGGAAACTCCTGATCGGATAACTTGGGTAAAAAATCAAGAGTGAATGGGCATTCATCTTGCAGTATATTTGCTACTACAGGTGTGTTTGGAGTCAAGCATTTATATAATATTAAAAAAAGAAGAGACACAATCAAGCCAAAAACAAAAGCGTGAGAAATCCTGTTGTAATAAAAATCAACTATTAAAATCTAATTGGTAACTTACAAGTACGGGAGTGAGTGGTGCTGTGATGGATCCAATCCGACCGATCATGGATGAGAAGGCAAGCAGGCTGTGCCGAAACTCTGTCGGGTAGAGTTCGGAAGTGTACAGGTAGAGTGACGTCATCACCATCGATATGCCAAACTTTCCCAACAGGAAGATTATTAGCCGAAACACGGACAAATCTGAGGAAATAGTTATGTCATATTAATATTATTATCTATTATCAACAAAAAACTTGATTCCCCCATGATTATAGAATTAGAAGTATATCCCACTTCTTCATTTTCGAATTCAAATAATTTTACCCAGCGCTTTGATTAGCTTATTAATTTTGTGTAGTCCATTCACGTTTCTCAGAACCTCTATTTTGGTCTTTGCTTTACATATAAAAAATATGTGTGAATGAATAATAATTATTGAAAAGCTCTAGTTTATTATTATATATTTGACAGATTGCAATTCTTGTATTGAGCTTTGCTTACTCAAAAACTTACACTAGGTTTCTATTCTTTCTTTGTTTTTGTTTTATTTACAACGAGTGTGTGAAAACTTAAAAGGCTAAACAGTTGCCTCAACAAATATTAACAGTAAGTACTTCAAATCAGTTCCACTTTAGATATCAATTGATAAAGTAATGAGTTCAATGAAACTTTGAACACGATACATCATACATTTGTATCAACTTAGCGAGGTCGTTATCCATCGCAACTTTGCAAAGGACGATAGTGAGACCACTAGCAGCTAATTGATAAAAATGTTATCAGACTCAGAAAAACGTACATACCTAATTATTTAAAATAAAATATGCTACACAAATGGTTTAGCAGTTAACTTCTAAAAAGCAGTCAAACAAACAGACCAATAGATATTTCACATTAATAGCATCAAAAAGATTATTGACAAAGAAATTAAAATACTTACTGCTAGGAATGAAAACGAAAATAATATTGCATGCGGCACTGAAGAAAAAACCGGAGGAAATAGTAGCTCTTCTCCCAGCTCTATCTAAGACAAACACTGCTGTATAGAAGCCGGGAATTTCTATAGCACATGTCAAAATGTAGTTCAAGTATATGGTGTCGGAGAGGCTGGTGGAATCGATGGAAAGACCGTAGTAGACGAAAATTGTAGTGATCCACCAAACTGGCGTCGTACACACTCGCCTCAGCAGCACCGGTGACCGTAATATTGATCGGATCAGACTTCGACCGCCATCCTGAAATAATGATATTTTACTTAGTTATTTGCAATTAAAATTAAAATTCGATTAAAATTTGCTTTATGATGCCAATTGCTAACTTCAAAATTAAATAGCAGTCAATTCTTAAAAATATTCAGACCACAATAAATTCATTTTAATACTCATTTTAATGAAATTGAAATTTGAATTTGAAATACTAAAAACCTTAATTCAAATCTCCCAAAAAGTTTATTGATAACGTGGTAAAAATACTATTTGAAAATTATTTCTTTCTTTCAAAAACGCAAAGGACATAACTATATACTTAATATAATTTTGATCAATGTGTCAATGTTGACTTACATTTGATTTGGAAGGCGGGGTTTCAGAAGATCTCATAAGCGCTTGCAAGGACTTCTCACTTATTTGCGTCCTGTTCACTCTCGCTACAGTCTCCAAAACTTTTTTCGCTTCGGCGAATCTTCTTTTCGAAATTAACCACCGAATGCTCTCAGACAATATTCCATAGTACGCGATGATGATGAACCCTGGTATATGGAGAGCCATAATCATGTACCTCCAGGGTTGGATCAGCCACGCCACCGCACCAAGAATCACTTGCCCCATTGCAAATATTGACGACAAAGTGGCGCTAGTGAGCACGCGGTACTTTGGACCAACGACTTCAGCAGCTGTAAGATTATAAGGATGAACATTGGCACGCGTTAGCTCACCTTATAGATATAGCATAGATCTGCGCAATGGCTTCGTCAGCGTCGTTGTATTAAAACTTTTACCCGTGACTTCATTCGTGTGGAGTTAGGTTTAAACATCCCGCAGGAACCACATTTTTCCAGGATTCAAGCCTATATCACTTTTCAAATCCTCAACTATATCCACGCAAAAAATAATATCAATCTCTTGCTCCTTTCGTCCCGTTGCTGCATGATTGAAGAATAAACCAAACAACTACTATTTTGCATGAATTATAAGCGTTTTAAAGTAGTAAGGATTATTATGTTTTTGGGGATAAAAATTGCTAATTCTAATATAAGTAGTCCAGGGCAAATTATAGGTTCACTGATTCTGAACAAAATTGGTATTTTCAGATTTCGCACTATCAACAAAATAATTTTGTGTAATACCTAACTAATGAAAAATAGTTGAAACGCATACCGAAAATGTAGGCAGAGCTGAAAGTACCAGCGCCGAGTGTGGTCTGAACGATTTGTAGAATCATGTACATGGTGTAATTGACGGAGAACGCTCTAATCAGGCCGACTAGGCTCAGGTTGAACACGTTGACGACGAGTGCGAACCGGCGCCCGAAGCGGTCCGACACGTAGCCCGTGATGGGCATGGCCAGCAGCACGCCTATGCTGTTCAGCGTGCCGGCGAACGCACGCAACCAGTCTTGGCAGCCGAGGTCAAACTGAAAGCGTCAGGCGATTCACGTAAGGTTAGGTACATAATCTTAATCCATTACCGGTTCAGTATGCAGACTCAACAATATCAGATAAATATCAGATGTCTCATTAGTAGAGACGAACAGACTCACGGGTATCTCGAATGAGAAAGGTTTTGGCCATCACGTCGGCCGAGACTGAATTGGCAGACTTCACAAACCTTTGAGAACATTACGAAAAAATTGAGTATAAGTTTCGTCGTTATGTTTGCCTTTACCGTTAAAGCGAGTGGTATTTAATTGCGTAAAAAGAACCCAAATATACCCGAAAAGTCAGAAATGCTTGCCTCAGATCGAACCCTGAAGTCTTTATCAAAAAGTTCTTATCTACTCGAGAGTTAACTACGGTAGTTAGCTACGGTTAACGTCCCAGTGATGAAATATGCTATTTTGGATTCAAAAAGACCGTTTTTTACCTGTTAACCGGATCTTGCTGTGAGATGGAGATCTCTGAGATTGTCTATAAAGCATAAACGTAATGTTCCTTATTACAAGGAATGCCTTTATGGTCTAAATTGATAGTTAATTAATGGCGCTCTTGCAGTATCAATGCATTTTAACCAATAGCGAAAGAGTACTAGGCAAGAGGTGATGTTTTTCTAAATCTATCTCCCTAGAATAATCTTTTCGTCGGGTAATTTCAGCGAGTCGTTAAAAATAAACGATGTTACTGAAGGTCTACATTAATTTAAATGACCTTCCGAAAAATATATTTTCTAACAGGTCTTTACTCATGGACCATCTTCACACGGCGTTCAGTATAAATTGTGTTGATATGAATATTCTCCATACTCACATCAAAGACAACTGAATTGTTTCTTTCGTAAACATATCCTTGGCATCCCTCGGTCTTGGACTGGTCAAACATTTTAGCCGGGCAGCTGTCCAGGCTGGCATTGGTGCCGAGAGTCCGAACAGCGAATCTTCTACAGCTGGAGAATCCCGAAGTAGTCTGTGGTACAGCGTTCAATATCCACTCAGGGTCATATTTTTGTTCCTTACTAGTTTCGTTGCATTCTGGTATCCAGCATCTGTTAATTGTACGAAAAGTAATGAATATATTATCGTTACTTTTTGTACTCTCGCTTGAGTGTTATTTTTGACTTTTTTTAAATTTTGGTAGTTTTATTAATTTTGGTAGTTTTTATTAGTTGCTACTTAATTTTGGTTCTTTACAAGTATTAATTATTAAAAACTAATTTTAGGCTACAGCTTCTGGCGGGAATCATTCGTATATCCAGCATAGAAAATAGCTTTTGTCACCCTTCAGGTTTTCAGCTATATACAAATATTAAATAACAGGCCAAATTACCCTCACATTTATAATATTAGTAAGATCCTATCTCGAAAATTCATTATCTGTTAAGTTTTAAAATGTTAAGGACATTTTAAAATTTAACAGATAATGGTCACTTTCAGTTTGCAATTAAAATATTAACTATAATATAGAACAGCGACGAAATAAAACATTATGTTTAAGAATTGTCAATAGATCTTCTACAAAATTGAAATCACATGAAAATATAATATTATGAAAGTCTAGTCAGATATTGCATCATGCAATTGTACTCTAGAACTTCGGTGATGAAACAACTAACACCTAGAACACAGATTATTATCTAGCTGGAAATCATAATAGGTACTTAATTACCTGTGCGGTATCGCAGCAGCCGAGAAGATGTATTCACTCATGAAAGCAGCCATCATAATGGGTACGGCAACCAATAAAATGATTCGCAACTGGAACCACCCCAGCTGACCGAGCTCGTTCACCAGAACATCATCCAAATCCAAAGGCTTTTCGAATACACTTTGCTTCCTTTCATTCACTGCACTTTCCTCCTTTTCTAAAGAATCCATTGTTAAACCGCGTTCTTCAGTTATTTAGTTGAAACGTACGAAAGCTTCAGCTATTTTCGGAGCAGGTACGTAGCGCTCCCGAGTAGAGTCTTGGGCGAATGAGTTTGTGTATGATAATTGGGTCAATCATCAGTTGTTGTAGTTTAGCGGCCGAGTCATTAAACAATACAAGCAATACCAATATTCTTGTAATAGATTAAAGTTGATTTTACTTTGCAATCTAAAAGTTCATCGTCAACTATACAGTACAAAGTAACTTTTCCAAGATTTTCAGTTTGAAGCGCTTATCTCAAAAATATTGAATCGATTTACAAGTAATCACCGTAGCGTAGGATTTTTATGTTCTGAACATACATAAATTATAGAAAAAGCGATTTAAAAAATAATTAAAATCAAATAACAAAGTCAATTAAGAGTTAACTGATTTATTATATAAAATTTATTTACTTAATGTACTTATACTTAAAAGAAAAATAAACAATAATACAAAATTGATTTTAGAAAAACTAAAATTCTAAACTACTCATCATAACAACGAATTACTGTCTAATTGAATTGACAATAAATTGTTGAAATCATAGACTGTCATAATTACTTACGGCAGTATAATTATAAAAAACCAACGATAAGCGGTTATAATATATCGAAAGAAGATCACTAGCAACGGGGTTCAGAGATCAATGTGGGTTTTTTTCCTAGTGTTTCAGCTTCGGCTAAGGTGTCCGGCATTTTGGTCCCGAGAGTTTCAGGCTGCGTGAGCACCAGCGCGCCGCCCAGAACGCCCATCACACAGAACAACACCGACGGGAGGCCGTGCCAGTATTGACTCTGAAAATTTAAAGCTTTATGAATACATATTAAAATAATTTAAAATTCTTAACGCCTTATTAAAATTTTACAGCAAAACCACTGCATGTGTAATTAGATATTTTTTTTGTTCGTAATTGTAAGGAAAATCCAACGGAAAAATAGTTTGGATAGTTTAATCTCAATGGTAGAAATACAAGTAAGTACTAAAAATGCTTACAAATACTGGCGTAAGAGGTGCAGCTATGGAGCCAAGCCTTCCGATCATAGAAGAAAACGCTAGTAGAGTGTGTCGATACTCCGTAGGATAAAGTTCCGAAGTGTATAGGTAAAGAGAATTCATTGCCATTGATATTCCAAACTTTCCAAGAAGGTAAGTTATTAGTCGAACTACAGTCATACCTGAAAATAGTTTTGATATCATATTTTACACTAATAATAACATTAATTAAAAAATAATTAATAAACATTGTGTTAATTTTGCTCGTTATTTTTAAAATTAATATTGTATACTTAACAATAATAACATTTTATATTACTCATTAAGTTATTAAATTTTCTAGATACCGAATAAGAACAATTAATTAATTGATAGCTTAATAATGAAGATTTGACTTTTTCGATGTGTTTGGGTTTCGAATACTAGGCACGTACAGAATTTTTACAAAACGAATTTTAAAAAACTACTGGAAGATCAAAAAAACAGGTTCAGGTTCTTAAAAATAAAATAAAGCTGCATTATTCATTTATACTCCATCCCCTCCTCTTCACACTAACTATATTAATTTAATTCTAATACATTATAATACTATTTCCTATATAACAGCTGCGTGTACCTGTGCACTCGTGTGTGTCTCACTTGAACGGGTGCTGGCAGAATACCAGCGCTCAGGTTTCTCATAAAATCTCCAGCAATAATTTTTTTATATAAATAAATTGATTTAAAGGTGTAGAAAAATATCATGAGGAAATCTATGAGGCAGAACGGTGATGGACTGAGATGATTGAAATGACGAGGCTTTGATAAGATTAATAAGCAAAAGATACCTGCAGTAAACTTCAATAGAAAATGATGACGACGGTGATAGTATTTGGTTACGAACTATTGTAGACTTACCACGGGGTATAATCAGAAAGAGCATATTGCATAAAGCGCTAAAAAAGAATCCAAAAGAAAGGGTAGCTCTTCTACCAATCCTGTTCAGCAACAAAACACCAGCGCAGTAGCCCGGGAGCTCAACAGCGCAAGTTAACATATAGTTTAAGTAAATGGTGTTGGAAAGTCCAGTTGAGTTGATAGATAGCCCGTAATAGACGAAAGTCATGGCGATCCACCAAAAAGGTGTTGTGCATACTCGTCTTAATAAAATCGGAGAGTGAAGAACTGTCCGGATCAAACCAAGTTTCGAATCCTTAAACACAAAAAAAACAAATTTCATAAATATTATCTTTGGATTTGTTCTGTATTCCTCTAACACTCTACAAGTTGTACTAACATACCTCTACATCATGAACAAGAGCTTCTGAAGGATTCAGTAAAGCTTTCATTGACTTTTCACTAATCGTCTTTTTATTTACCCTTGCTGCATTTTCAAGTATCTTTTTTGCCTCATCATACTTCTTTTTCGAAAGAAGCCATCGGATACTTTCCGACAAAAGCCAATAATATACAACCAAAAACAAGCTTGGGATATATATCGCCAATGTCGTGTAGCGCCAATTACCAATAAGCCAATATACTCCACCAAGCACTACTTGTCCCATCGAGAACAAAGAAGATGTAATTGCGCTAGTAAGTACTCGGTACTTTGGCCCAATAAGCTCTGCCGCTGAAATAATTCATAGAAGAATTTACAATATCACAGGATTAGGTATACAGCGTACACAGTTGCAGCTATATTTGTACTTATTATTATTTTCAAAAGACTGATGTTTCGATGTTGATGGATAAAAGGAATCTAGATTAACAATTTAAAAAATGTTTACCAATAACATACGATGCGGTGAAGACGCTTGAACCAAGTATTGTTTGGATAACTTGTAAAATTAAAAACATTGTATAATTAATAGAAAAAATCCGGATTATGCCAATGACTGATAAACCAATAATGTTAAATACAAGAGCTATCTTGCGACCAAATCTATCTGAGATATAGCCAGAAAGGGGTAATCCTAATAATACTCCAAAACCACTTAAAGTGCCTGCCAATGCCCGAAGCCATTCTTGACAACCAAGGTCAAACTGAAACAAAATAGAAGTAGAAGTATGAAATAAAATGGAATTGTAGATGTGGTTAAGTAAACTGAAGAAGAAAGTTGCAACGTTACCTAACATTATAGATAAGTTGTTGAATATTATTTATTCAAAAAGACTTTACTTTGTTACCCTAATTTTAGCATTTCTTAAATTTAGTAATGCTAAAATTAATAAATTATTATAAATAATCGATAATCAAAATGAGGACAAAAAATTATAGAATATAGCTTCTGCAACTTGCACTATTGTATAATTAATTATTTTTTATTTTGATACTCACATCATAGACAACAGTATTATCATTGGCATAGACAAATCCTTTACAGCTAATGGTGTCCCCCTGTTCAAACAGACTAGCAGGGCAATACTCCAAAGAACCGTTGATACCGATTTCTTTAGGCGCATATCTGATACAGCTCTTGAACCCTGAACTCGTCTCGGGTACTGCGTTCAAAATCCATTCAGGATTATAAATATGCAATTTGCTGCTTTCGCCACATTCTGGTATCAAACACCTAGAGAAATGTTAAAATATATATATTATCTTGCTATTCATTGAGCTCTTAATAAACGACCATTATTTCAAGGAAAAACAAAATTCCTTTGCTATGATCCATCACATTAAATAAATAATTTATAATCCTTGTGCAGTTATGCATTGCAATTAATTTACACTTGTGCGTTCAATCAAACGTCATCTGAGCGTACTGCGTTGTCGGAGCGAAATGTAAAATGTCTTTCGGAGAGTTTGTGTAATATTGCGTTGCATTGTTCCTGTATTTGTTCTACTACTAGAATAATGGCAGTGTAAAGGATGACACACTGTCCTGTACAGACTCTTTCGGGATTAGAATTATAGAAAAAAAAAAATATTTCATGAAATTCCCCAAAGTAACGGCTTCTTTGGTCCAATAAATAATTAATCATTATTTGATAAATTTTTGCATACTCTTTAACTTAGTCAGACTTACCTGTGTGGTATTGCTGCTGCTGCGAATACGTAATCGTTTTTAAACGCCGACATTATCATGGGTAATGTCATTAAGAGCATATTTCGAAGCTGAAACCAGCCAAATTCTCCAAGCTCATGTTTCAACACATCATCCAGCTTTATTGATTCTGCAGCGGCAGATTTTGTCTTGTTTTTTAAATCGTCATGTTTATCACACTCACTGGTATTTACGGACATTTCAGACGTATATTTTACTATGTACCCGTTAAGAGTGAGTGTATTTGGAATATGTACTAACGCCTCAGTGTTTTATGTGGGATTCCATATTCAACTTTTATACATATTATATTATGTTATTGAAAATTTATTTTAGTATAAATACATATTTAAAAATCGGTTTGATACCAAATTTTTTGTTTCTTACAGTTTTTCTATATTATTAGAATAAGAGCAATGAAAATTTTAAGGTATCTCATACAAATTGAGAGTATTACAAAATTTAAAACTCTAAAATTTCAATTTGATTGGAAGCATAAACACTATTCACCTCGGTCTTAACCTTAATATAGGTTTTTCTAGCAGTATCCAAATACTGAAGATTATCTTATATTAAAGATATCGTAAATAAGATAAACTTCTTGGTCTTGAAATGAGATAAATTATAATCTTAATTTTTATTTTTATCTATATTCGAAAAAAAAAATATTTTCAACCATGAGTAAGGTTTACATAGTATATTACTCTCTGTTCGAAAAGGTCGTAAATGTGAAAATATTTTTTCACTTTTAATGTTTTAATTCAGAAAATTAAACTAGTAAGTGCTGCCTCGTTTACGTTTTTCTAGATTACTACTGAATCTGATGTACTTCATTTCATTATATTTTTAAAGATTATAATCTTCCGAGATTTTCAGTTTGGAAGCACTTGTCTCAAAAGTATTGAATCAATTTACAAGTAATCGAAGTTTTCCTTAAGCGTAGGATTTTTTATGTTCTGAAGATACATCAATTATAGGAAAAGCGCTTTGAAAATTAAAATCAAATAACAAGGTCAATTAAGAGTTAACTGATTTATCATACAAAATTATTTACATACTTAATGCATACAAGAAAAATTAAACGATAATACAAAATTGATTTTAGAAAAACTAAAATTCTAAACTACTCATCATAATAATCAATGCAATCGAATTCAAAAATCGAATAGACTGTCATTATTACTTACGGCAGTATAATTATTATAATAAGCGGTTATACATCGAAAGAAGATCACTAGCAACGGGGTTCAGAGATCAATGTGGGTTTTTTTTTCCTAGTGTTTCAGCTTCGGCTAAGGTGTCCGGCATTTTGGTCCCGAGAGTTTCAGGCTGCGTGAGCACCAGCGCGCCGCCCAGCGCGCCCATCACACAGAACAACACCGACGGGAGGCCGTGCCAGTATTGACTCTGAAAATTTAAGGCTGCATGAATTAACATTAAAAAACATCATTTAAAATTCGTAACGCCTTAATAAGATTTTACTGCAAAATCTTCGTATGCGTCGAAAATTCTGATTTACCCACTGCAAAATCCTACCGCTATTAAAAATCGCAATCGCAATTTAGATGTATTTTTTTTTTTTGACTCTTCTTTTGACGTGGGTACTGTCGTCAACTGTTGAAGTATAATATAGTCACTCTACAACTGAATTGTAATCAAAATTATTCTGGAAAAAGTGCCTAGTAGTGGAGATATGTAAAAAAAATGCTTACAAATACTGGCGTCAGAGGCGCAGCTATAGAGCCAAACCTTCCAATCATAGAAGAAAACGCTAGTAGAGTGTGCCGATACTCCGTAGGATACAGTTCCGAAGTGTACAGGTAAAGAGAATTCATTCCCATTGATATTCCAAACTTTCCAAGAAGGTAAGTTATTAGTCGAACTGCAGTCATACCTGAAAATATTTTGATATAGATACTTATTTTTTAAACTTTGAATAAGAATTCAGTATAAGTGCCTAATATACACTAATATAATATAATAACGATCTTGAAACCATAATATTTAAAATAAACATTATTTTAATTTTGCTGGGAATTTTAAAGTAATAGTGTATATTTAACAATAATTTTATATTACTCACGAGCCACGACGTAATTAATTAATTGATAGAGTGATGATTAAGATTCGACTTCTTCGGGAGGTCTGAGATTCGAATACCAGGCACGTACCTAATTATTATTCAAAGTTTTGTGCGATCTAAGCAATAATAATTAAAATATCAATTGTTTTAAAGGTCAAAGAACAAATTCTTAAAAAGCCGGCAACGCATTGGTGGTACCTCAGGTGCTACAAATGTTCATGGGCGGCGATAATCACTTAACATCAGGTGACCCGCCTGCTCGTTTGCTCGCTAATAATATGTAAAAAAAACATTGCGAGGAAACCTGAGTTCCTACCAGGAGCCGGTGATTTAAATGACGAAATTAATTAGAAAGGGACCAAGGGATGCAGTAAACTGAAACAGTAATTGCTAACGAACGACTGTAGACTTACCACGTGGAATAACTAGGAAGAGCAAATTGCATAAAGCGCTGAAAAAGAATCCAGAAGAAAGCGTAGCTCTTCTACCGATTCTGTTTAACAACAGAACACCAGTCCAGAAGCCCGGGAGCTCAACAGCGCAGGTCAAAATGTAGTTTAAGTAAACGGTGTTGGAAAGTCCAGTTGAGTTAATAGATAGCCCGTATAAGACGAAAGTCGCGGCGATCCACCAAAAAGGCGTTGTGCATACTCGTCTTAATAAAATTGGAGAGCGAAGAACTGTCCGGATCAAACCAAGTTTTGACTCCTTAAATAGGAAACATAAACAAATTAATAGCTTTTTACCAATAGTTACTATTTTTAAAATACAGGTTCTCTTTCAATTTGTCAAGCCTGCGCAAAAACCAATGGACTTACCTACAATATGAAATCGTACCTACCACCGGTTTAGAATGAATGCAATACAAACCGGTGGTAGTTTTAGACTTATCATAGACATAGACTTGTCATAAGACCACAAGCTGGCCTATATGAAATAAATAATTGTGAATTAATTTAAAACAAAATTCGCTCTTTCACAAAAATTAAAAACAAATATAAAAATTTTACCTTGAAATAAAATTTGTATTATGTTTCCTAAGACTTCCGAAGTCCATTATATGAAGAGTACATCGCCTTTTCCACGTCTCGTCGCGCTAGATGTCGCTAAATTCCGTCACGTTTCCGGTGCCACCCGCGCCGCCAACGGCCGCTCTGTGAACTAAACAATATAAAAGCCGCGAGAGCCACCGCGTTTCGCCATTGTTCGATTTATATAATAATATGTTAATGAAAATTAGTAGCACCAGGAAGACATTATCTGGACTTCGGAAGTCTTAGGAAACATAATACAAATTTTATTTCAAGGTAAAATTTTTATATTATGTGTTCCGTTTGACTTCCGAAGTCCATTATATGAAGAGATCTGTTTGTTATCTCCTGGTGGCTTGTGGCTTGTAGACAAGAAAATGCAACAATGTGATAGATACATTTTACTTGATTTAAATAGTAAATTGTGAAATTTAATTAATAGAAATATCTAATTAAATCAACCATAACCATACGATAGGTTGGTGGATAGGTCTATTACTAATAATAGAAATAATTAAAAATTTAAGTTTATCGATTGGGCAATCAATTAATATGGGCAGGTACATTGTAGTAAATAGCTAGAAAAAAGCGCGCCCGAACTACATGTTCACAGATCTACCAAAAATCCAATGGCAGCCATATAGCCTAGCAACCTCCCAGAAACCTTTCATTATTTCTGGAAAAGAAAAGTGTTTTTAAGAAAAAATCATAACAATGAGTCGACGCTATTTTGTTAGAATGGAAGGGGTGGCCCATAATCAGCAAAAGTATATAGTATAGCATATAAGTCAATGAGTTGGTACCGAAACAATTCAGAACAGGAATTCTGAACGGTGAAAATAATATTTGACCAAATTCGGCCACGGTATCCTACATCTACAACGATTAAATCATCTGCGATCTTGACTCGCTCGCGTGTCACGCAGCACGGGACGACCCAACATCAACCTCCCGATTTCGAGCTGGCGCTGAGATTTTTAATAATCTAACTCGGGAGCTCTTCATCCGCTAATGAATATACTACACTAATATGAATAAGGTATCGCAAATTTTGAGGTTACTTGAGAATTTAAAATACCTTCCATAGGTTATAAGGAGTACTTAATGAGAACTTGAAATGCATGTCGCATTTCAAGAATATTTAGGAAGCAACAGTCTAGTTAAAGGCACTGCGTTTAGATTCGAGACTTATATCGCAGTCCTACGATATACTGCAAAACTGGTCTAACGAGACCGCTCAGGACATTTTATTTATAATTTGATGAAATTCTAGTAATAATTGAAATTTTGCTCACACTTATTAAAAACTACACTGATAGCTAGTATATAAGTGTAAGTACGTATGGTATAGTAAATTTAGCCATACGAAGCTTTTCATTTTTTACATGCTGCTAAAAATTACACTATTTTTAGCTAGATTATCGAGTAAAAGAGGGCAAAAATCAATGTTACTTAAGCGCCACTTTCTCCAAAGTAGGGAAATATGTCTAAAGACTAAAAAGCTTAGGATAGCCATGCCATCCAACCTGAAACAGACAAAGGATATGTGAAAAGATCCCTGTCAAAGAGTAAAGCTTTCAATAGCATGGATTATTGAACACCCGAACGCAAGTTTGTGGACGCGCGTCGAGTTTGTATATTGACAATATCTCGTAACTTGACATGACGCGTTATGCGCGCATAAGCTCTTCAGATACAGGCGCCAAAAAGGTTTCATTCATTCGGATGCTTATATTATGTACATTTCTACTGCTGAGCTTGTGGGAATCATTTACATATGCACACACACCTACGCATACTATACATAATAAAACACAATATCGGAACAAACACACAGACACACACCCATCAGCGCGCCGCTCTCCAGTGTGCGCCGAGCATTATCACCTGCCGATGGAAACCGGTCCGTGTGACGTCAGCGCTCGCTGCGCGGCTGCTCGGTGCCTTGCGATTTGCCAATTTTAATATACTTAGTCCTCATTGTTTCGCGAATGCGACCGGGCCTCCGCGTTGCTAGCGACATATACATAGTTCCATTCCTACACTGGTGACCCCGCTAAAAAAGACAGGATGGAGGAGCATAGTAGTAGTGACGCTTCGGATGCTACCGTGAAGTCGGAGGCTGAGCAGGGCGAGCATATTACAGTGCGGCGGCAAAGGAGACGAGCCCGAGCGGATCGTATGAAGATCCGAATACCACCCTTCTGGCCGGAGGACCCGGAACTTTGGTTTGCCCAAATCGAAGGTCAGTTCGAGATAGCCGGAGTGGTATCGGAAAACACCAAGTTCTATTACATTATCAGCAACTTGGATAGCAGGTATTCTGTTGAGGTTAAGGACCTTATCACATCACCTCCAGAAACAAACCGTTATACCAAGCTGAAGGAGGAGCTAATCAAGCGCCTATCTGCTTCGCGGGATCGCAAAATCCAGCAGCTGCTGAAGCATGAAGAGCTGGGTTCACGGAAGCCATCTCAATTTTTGCGGCATCTGCAGGGACTGGCTGGGTCTTCCGTACCCTCAGACTTTATAAAGAGTATTTGGTGTAGCAGGCTCCCCGCGAACATACAGACGCTGATCGCGTCACAGCCAGCTGGACCCCTTGAAGACCTAGCAGATCTGGCGGACCGGGTTTTCGACATCATTTCTCCGATTCCACTGGTATCCGCCACCACTTCAGCTGCGCCCGCACCATCTACAAGCATGGAAGCTATGGCTTTAGAAATAGCCGAACTTCGTGAAGCAGTTAGGAACCTCACCACGCAGCTCAACAGGCGAGACAGGCAGCCTAGACCGCGGGAGCGTTCAACCAGTCGGCGTCCACGATCCCGTTCCAGCTCGAGCTACAGGAAATATCCAACGTGTTGGTACCACGCTAAATTCGGACCTAAGGCGACGAAGTGTTCGAAGCCGTGCGACTACAACACCGCGGGAAACGCGCAGAGCGGTCGGTAATGGCGGCCGACGACTGCTCACCTACATCATCAGGTCGCCTGTTCGTAACCGATCGACGATTAAATATCGATTTTCTCGTGGACACTGGAAGTGACGTGTGTGTTTTTCCTAGGGCCGTATTTCGTGACCGTCGTGCCAAGACTAATTTTCAATTAACCGCAGCAAACGGTACAGTGATAGAAACGTACGGGTATGTGCAACTTAACCTAAATATTAATTTACGTCGAGACTATCCATGGAACTTTATAGTAGCCGATGTGACTCGAGCGATTATCGGAGTAGACTTTCTTTGCCACTACAACTTAATCGTGGACGTTAAAAATAAGCGTTTAATAGATAATAACACATCTCTGTCTACTGTAATTTTTGTAAATAATAATGTAAATAATGTTAACTCTGTTAAAGTACCGACTGGCGACACACGGTACCATTCCATTCTGTCCAAATACCCGGACATAACTCGACCGGCCGGCACACCCACCGTCACAGTACACAACACTTTACACTATATCCGCACTACACCTGGACCCCCCATATCGTGTTCTCCCCGCAGGTTAGCCCCGGATAAACTAAAAATAGCGAGGCAAGAGTTTGACCTGATGCTGAGCAACGGGACGGCACGACCATCTGAGAGCGCCTGGGCATCGCCCCTGCATTTAGCCCCCAAGAAAGATAACGGATGGCGGCCTTGCGGGGACTACAGGCAGCTCAACGCACGTACCATCCCAGATAAGTACCCTATAAAACATATACATGACTTTGCTCATAGTATATCTGGATGCACGATATTTTCTACAATCGACCTAGTTAAGGCCTATAACCAGATCCCGGTGTTTGAAGAAGATATCCCGAAAACAGCCATTACAACACCATTTGGACTTTACGAATTCCCCTTTATGACCTTTGGACTCCGGAACGCAGGTCAGACCTTCCAGAGATTCGTCGACGAAATGACTCGCGGACTTGACTTCTGTTATTGTTACCTAGACGATTTTTTAGTATTTTCTAGGAATGCCACAGAACACGAGAAACATTTAGAACTTCTTTTCGAAAGAATGAAAAAATATGGCGTTCTAGTTAATACTTCGAAGTGTGTTTTTGGCGCGTCCGAGATTCAATTCCTAGGTTATCACATCTCAGCCTCAGGTACTAAGCCACTAGAGTCCAAAGTCCAAGCTATTAAGGAATTTCCTAAGCCACAGACTATCAAATCGCTAAGGAGATTTTTAGGTATGATCAATTTTTATCGGCGATTTATACCTAACGCCGCGAAAATTCAAGCCCCCTTAAATGCCCTACTGTCCGGTTCAGTTAAACCGTCGACCACAGTAGACTTGATCGGGGACACACTAACAGCGTTCGAGCAAAGACAATTCCTGGCAACCTCTCGCTTTCTTTTCGCGAAAGCTTAGCCCCTCGCAGCAGAAATATTCGCCCTATGACCGCGAATTACTAGCTATATACGAAGGGA
This sequence comes from Hipparchia semele, assembly GCA_933228805.2. Classification (NCBI taxonomy): domain Eukaryota; kingdom Metazoa; phylum Arthropoda; class Insecta; order Lepidoptera; family Nymphalidae; genus Hipparchia; species Hipparchia semele. Next base: position 14,324,825 of record OW121720.1, on the reverse strand, counting down.
TAAAATATTTTCGTTATATGCTCGAAGCGCGGCACTTCATAGTCTACACTGACCACAAACCTTTATGTTATGCCTTCCGCACACAGAAGAGTAACTGTTCGCCGCGTCAGTTTAGACATTTAGATTTTATATCACAGTTCACGAGTGACATTCAACATATTTCTGGCAAAGATAACGTTGTCGCAGATACGTTGTCTCGCGTAGACAGTATACAGAACCCGGTTGAGCTCGAAGTGCTTGCTAAAGCTCAATCAGAAGATTCTGAACTTTTGCAGCTCCTCGGCGACGAATCCTCACTCCGTTTCAAAAAACTGAAGGATCCGAGCAGCGGCGTCGAATTATTTTGCGACGTAAGTACTGGTACTGCTAGACCCTTTGTACCAACACCCTTACGCAAGCAGGTCTTCGACAGTCTGCATGGTCTTAGCCATCCCGGCGCCAACGCCACTGCTAAACTCATCGCGCAGCGTTTCGTATGGCCCGCCATCAGGAAAGACTGCCGAGAATGGTCACGCGCGTGCTTATCTTGCCAGCGCTCCAAGGTACATCGCCATGTGTCATCACCTCTAGGCACATTTGAATTACCTCGAGCCAGGTTTTCCTTCGTGCATATCGACCTCATTGGACCACTGCCATACTCGAACGGTTTCCGCTACTGCTTAACAGCAGTAGACCGTTTTACAAGATGGCCAGAGGTAATACCTATAGCGGATATTACAGCTGAAACCGTAGCCAAAGCATTGCTGTCTGGCTGGATTTCTCGCTACGGAACCCCTTCTGACGTCATAACGGACAGAGGCGGCCAATTCCAATCGGGATTATTCAGCTACTTGTCCAAGATGGCTGGATTCAAACACCGCCAAACCACGGCTTATCACCCCGCTTGCAACGGCCTAGTGGAAAGATTCCATCGGCAGCTAAAAACAGCTATTACTTGCCACGCTGATAGTAATTGGACGGAATCCTTACCACTAGTGCTATTGGGCATTCGGAGCGCCTTCAAAGCCGATCTGCAGTGTTCTTCAGCAGAACTCGTATATGGTGAGCCTTTAAGACTTCCAGGTGAGTTCTTTGAAGCAAACACCCATACCACAACTGACGTTACAGACTTCGCCGCTAGAATACGTTCATTTTGCGAACGACTTCAACCTTGCCCCGCTTCACGCCACAGTAAAAACAAAACATTTGTTTATAAGGATCTTACTACTTCTAGCCACGTCTTTATCAGAGAAGACGCACTGAAGAGTACATTCCATCCTGCATACTCCGGTCCACACGAAGTGACTGAAAGAGGCGATAAGGTATTTAAGGTAAGGGTAAACGGTAAAGAGTTGAGCGTTTCTATAGACCGCTTAAAACCGGCCTATATATTAAACACCGACCCGCCTAACATCACTCTACGCAGAGAACCTAGCCCCGCTCCCAAAGCCACCAACAGCGACTCGGAGGTACCTAAAACAACAAGGTCCGGCAGACGGGTCAAATTCCCGGATTTTTATCGTCCGTAAGTACGGCCTCCGGGGGGGAGTGATGTGGGAATCATTTACATATGCACACACACCTACGCATACTATACATAATAAAACACAATATCGGAACAAACACACAGACACACACCCATCAGCGCGCCGCTCTCCAGTGTGCGCCGAGCATTATCACCTGCCGATGGAAACCGGTCCGTGTGACGTCAGCGCTCGCTGCGCGGCTGCTCGGTGCCTTGCGATTTGCCAATTTTAATATACTTAGTCCTCATTGTTTCGCGAATGCGACCGGGCCTCCGCGTTGCTAGCGACATATACATAGTTCCATTCCTACAAGCTTAGGTGTTGAAGGGTCGGGAAGATAGACCAGGTGGTCGCGGTGGTGAACTTCCCGACATATTCATACGTATATTCACACGTTTGCTGAGCTCGTAAAAACATTCCTTCAAGATGGGCAAGTCGAGAAAGAATAACTCGGAACCAGGTGAACCCTTTGAAATGCAAACAGAACTTGGATATATCTATCCTGTGTTCCTTGTTAACTTGAACATGAACATAAATCCTTCTAGTAGATGCTACGATGCACGATAGGATCTTGGCTTCGGTATTGTTCACTCTCGGAAAAAGGTGAAAAGGAGTGCAATATTTTGGCTGTCCGACCAAAGTTCCTTTCCCAAAAAAATTTAACACTTCTTCGCTCTACAAGACCACTGTTCAGTTCTTAAATATTAGGCCTTAGTTGAGATGGTGGCAATCACAGTGTATCTTTTATGATGCAGTATAATTTACTCAACTGTTAAATTCATTGGAGCTTTCCATTGCATCTGATGAACACTGAAAAACTGATACTATCTGTGTCATGGTTCTTCTTACCATCATTCTCTTGTTTAGTCACACACCTCTTTTGACAGAAGTTCGGTGCAATACTGACGAAGATTATTGCTGAGAAACTGAATCGTCCGGCACTGCAACCTTCCCCGATGAGTCATGAAGGTTGAAAAATTTTGATACCCTAACGGGCTGTGCACCTGTTTTAGGGGCCAACTGTTCTCTCTATGAAAAAACACAACAAACTAGTAATCTTTTGACGCGTGCGGTGGCGGCAGCGCGTCGTCCCGCGTGTGCACGCTCACGCACGTTACGCGCACACGACGGAGATCGAAGCCACTCGCGTGCGCTCCGGCTGACCGGAGCGACGTGGTGCCTGGCAATGCAACCTTCCCCGGAGGGTGATGAAGGTTGCAAAATTGGAACACCCTAAAAGGCGTTGCGCCGTTTTAGGGTCCAACTGCCGATCTCCATGAGGAACAACAGACTGGTAATCTTTCGCCAATGCAACGGCAATGTAGACTTCCCCGGAGGGTGACAAAGTTTGCAAAATCGAAATACCCTAAAAGGCGTTGCGCCGTAATTAAGGGTTCAACTGTCGGTTGCTAGGCGAGACACAGTCTGACGAACTTTTCTTATTTTATACCTGGGAGTAGGTAGAGACTTGATGTTGTGGTGTATGTCCCTTTTCACTCCCAAATACTCGAGCGTAGTGATCCCTTGGCTGTGTGATCGAATGCCCGAAAATGAGCCACCTACCTGGGCTAGTTAAGAATTTGTTAGCCAGTAAGACGTGAGCTCTTACAATTTTATTAGACTGGGCCGATGGACGGATGGGTAGTGGTGAAAGTCATCCTAATACAATAGCTCTTGGATTTGTCATCAAGATTCTTACTGCGGCTCCAGAAGATGCTAGTCAAGTTATTTGTAGTCTGAACTTTATAACTGACATGTAAAATTAAGTGAAGTTTGATCATCCAGTTGTGAGGTTGCAATAGCCTTGGAAGTGACAAAAACTTCGTTCCGAACTTAGAATTTTCCCGTGTTAGGTGTTATGAAAATTGGGGAAATAAATTATACGGATGGCTGAGCCGATCCTAAAACCTGATTTTGAATCATCCGCCGAAATTCGTTCGGCGTTCGATACTCTGTTAGAGCATCGAAAGGACTTATGGAGATTGACTGAGAGCAATTAAGTCACATGATATTTAGCTTAAATCGTTTGTGACCGAAATATTTTTAAAATAACGAAACACGGTTTCCTTTTTGCACCCCCCTTTTTATCAGAGGAGAAATAATCTTAGTTCGTTGAGAAAAGAAGTCGCTTTCCAGAAATTCGATCTCCAGGGATTTAAAAAGGCTGGAATGCCTGCTAAATGCAATACCTTGGAGGTAGGTAAATTTATTTATAAGTATTATGACAAATTCTAAGGATTGAAAATAAATATTGAAAAGAGGGTGTTTTTCTAAATATTCATTTAGCAACACGTGTTGAGCCCGGAAAGTTTTTAACAAATAAACAACATCATTACATTTGGAACACACTAACTGGATTAAAGGGAATTAGGAGTCACTCGCAGCTGCATCCTTTGTATCATACGCCGACTATGTAACTACGGGACTGGGAATGGTTATTCTACGAAACGCTTTTACTTCCCATTCTTTTAACTCGGTGAAAACCAAAGATTTTATTAACATGAACTGATGTAAATAGGCTTGCGCTTGATGCCAACCAATATCGGAAAGAACCGACAAGGATAATGTTGGAGCGCCTCCGCGCAGTAAACGCCTATATGCACGGCTGCCGTGAAGGCACTCGAATTACACGTGGCAGGAAATCCGGACGCCGAAAGAGCGCTCCATACCTTAGCGGTTCATTCTAAGGCATTTCGTGCACGGTTATGTACAAATAGTTGATTTTACGAAATGGAACCGAACACTAATAGTTTCCTCAGTTTTATAAATTCAGTTCTGGAATTGGCAACTGAGCACATAAAGTAGTTAAAATGACTCACCGATGGCTGAAGTCTCAAACCTTTGTTCCAAATCGCTGCGTGTTGACTTTCCAGGGTCAATCCTCTTCTGACGAATCGTAATCACCCCTCCGTGTGCACTTCCTTGGACTTTGCCCCGCCGTCACGGAGGCGGCAGCGCGTCGTCCTGCGTGTACACGCCACGCACGTTTCGCGCACACGACGGAGATGAAGCGACTCGCGTGCGCTCCGGCTGACCGGAGCGACGCGGTACCTGGCAGTGCAACCTTCCCCGGAGGGTGATGAAGGTTGCAAAATTGGAATACCCTAAAAGGCATTGCGCCGTTTGTAGGGTCCAACTGCCGATCTCCAAGAGGGTTCTCCTAGGGCACCGGAATCGCGAACACACGGAATAATCACTTTGTAAAAAACAAAAGTAGATATCTACTATTTTACTATTTTTTTTTTTTTTTTTTTTATAAAACTTTTTACTTCTATCTCAAAAGTTTTTTAAAAAATCTAACGGACCTGCGTGGTCGAAAGACAACGCAACAATGGCGAAACGCGGTGGCTCTCGCGGCTTTTATATTGTTTAGTTCACAGAGCGGCCGTTGGCGGCGCGGGTGGCACCGGAAACGTGACGGAATTTAGCGACATCTAGCGCGACGAGACGTGGAAAAGGCGATGTACTCTTCATATAATGGACTTCGGAAGTCAAACGGAACACATAATAAATATGTAATTCGAATGAGTAAGAAACTTTGTAAGAAAGCAAATGAACTTAAATGAATTTAAGCTTTTGCCCGTGGCTTCGCCCATGAATTTTCAAAAATCGTTTCGCGTTGACAGATCAGTCAGTCAGTCACTTTTTCTTTTTATATATTTAGATTATTTGAAATTATTGTGCTGAACATACTTTTATATCATGAACAGGAATTTGTGGAGGATTCAGTAAAGCTTCCATTGACTTTTCACTAATCGTCTTTTTATTTAACTTTGCTGCATTTTCAAGTATCTTTTTTGCCTCATCATACTTCTTTTTTGAAAGAAGCCAACGGATACTTTCCGACAAAAACCAATAATAAACCACCAAAAATAAGCTCGGCACGTATAAGGCCATTGTCGTGTAGCGCCAGTTACCAATGAGCCAATATACTCCGCCGAGCACTACTTGTCCCATCGAGAACATAGAAGATGCAGTTGCGCCAGTAATTACTCGGTACTTTGGTCCAATAAGCTCTGTCGCTGAAATGATTCAATTTATTGATAGGAATATTTGTAAACCTTAAGAATTTATAAGTTATAGCTTGTAAAATAGCGTAAAATTTGATAAATAGATATGTATAAAAAATTAATATTATAATAATAAAAATATGTTTACCAATAACATACGATGCAGTGTAGACGCTCGAACCAAGTATTGTCTGGGCAACTTGTAGAATCAAAAACATAGTATAATTAACAGAAAAAATCCGAATTATGCCAATGACTGATAAACCAATAATGTTAAACACAAGAGCTATCTTGCGACCAAATCTATCTGAGATATAGCCAGAAAGAGGTAATCCTAATAATATTCCAAAACCACTTAATGTGCCTGCCAACGCTCGGAGCCATTCTTGACAACCAAGGTCAAACTGAAACAAGAAATAGAAAGTTTGAAAATAAAATGGAACTAGAGTAGAGTGAGAGTGAGTGAGTAGAGGTAGAGTGGTTAAGTTAGCTGAAGGATAAAGTTGCAACTTAACCTTAAACTATAAAGTAAGTTGTTGAATATGACTTATTCAAAAAGAATAATCTTTGGACGCATAATTAAAAATTACTATTTGGAAGTTATATTCGTAATTAATACGAGTAGGTACATACGACTTAAGAAGATCTTTGACGATTAAAGTGAGGCATTACTATTATTCAGTAATGTACAGTAAAATAATCCTGTTTACTTAAGAATAAAATCAAAATAAGGACAAAAAATACATAATATAATAATACTTATATAAGACATGATACAATTAAAGAATGTAAATAAATATTACTTAATATGGCAGCGAATACTATGTTTCGCAAGGAATTTTACACTATCAATTTGGACTATTGTATAATTCATTATCTTTTATTTTGATACTCACATCGTAGACAACAGTATTATCATTGGCATAGACAAATCCTTGACAGCTAATGGTGTTCCCCTGATCAAACAGACTGGCAGGGCAATACTCCAAAGAACCGTTGATACCGATTTCTTTAGGCGCATATCTATTACAGCTTTCGAACCCTGAACTCTTCTCGGGTAGTGCGTTCAAGATCCATTCAGGATTATAATTATGCAATTTGCTGCTTTCGCCACATTCTGGTATCAGACACCTAGAGAAATGTTAAAATATATTTAGGTACTTATTAAATTCTTGAAAAACGATCATTATTTCAAGGAAAAACAAAATTCCTTTGCTATGATCCGGCATATAAAATCATTCACAATCTATTTGCAGTTGTGCATTGTGAAGTCAAATGTCATAGGATACTCCGGTGTCGGAGCGAAACTCATGTAGACATTTTACTTTCGGAGGGTTTGTATAATATTGCATTGCATTGATCCTGTATTTTGTTCTATCACTAGAGGAGTGGCAGTGAGCGAGCGGTACACTGTCCTATACAGACTTTTCTAGTTTGGTGGATTACCTATAGAAAAAAAAATGTTTTTCTTTGAGAGCCTATCATGAAATTCCCCAAAGTAACGGCATCTTCTGTCAAATACACTTCTATTGAACTTGTTCAGGCTTACCTGTGTGGTATTGCTGCTACTGCGAATATGTAATCGTTTTTAAACGCCGACATTAGTATGGGTAAAACCATTAAGAGCATATTTCGAAGCTGAAACCAGCCGAATTCTCCGAGCTCATGTTTCAACACATCGTCCAGCTTTATTGATTCTGCGGCGGCAGATTTTGTCTTGTTTTTTAAATCGCCATTTTTATCACACTCACTGGTATTTACGGACATTTCAAAATATGTATGTTTTACTAAGTCTTCCTTTAGAGTGAGTGTGTATTTTTGAATATGTACTGACGCCTCAGTGCTTTATCACAGAACACATAATAACTGTAACTGTAGGTATTTATGTAGGACTAGATGATACCCGCGACTTCCTCAGTGTGGATTAAGATTTTTGATTCCCGCAAAAACTCTTTAATCAAAAAAGGTCTGGGTAAGACTTCTGGGTAAGAGCTACTCCATTCCTTTTAGCCAAAGCAATTCATTAGTTGGGGCGTAAAGGAGTAACAAACATTTATCAATCCATACCTTTTCACTCGCATTTATAATATACGTACATAGTCAGTATGTATGATAGTATGAGTCCTTATCCAAGTTGTTATAATTTTATTGTTGTTTATATATTATATTGTAGGGGTATGGGTTGAATGTACACTGCTATACCCCTTCCAAGTTAATCGGCTAGCATCGTAGACTGCATCATCACTTACCATCAGGTAAAATTGCAGTCAAGGTCTATCTTGTCATCGAATAAAAAAAGTGTTAAAAAACCGGTTTGATATGAATTTTTATTTTTCTTCCTACAGTTCTTGTAGATTTTTAGATAATTTAGAGCAATAAAAATTTTAGGTAAGTATCTCATACAAATGAGAATGTTACCAAATGTAAAACTTCCATTTGAACGGAACTATAGCCACTATTTACCTCGGTTTTAACGAGTACGTACAGTAAGTTATTCCACAAGTATTCACATGCACAGTTTATCTTATGAAAGATGCACGAGTACGAGAAACGAAATAGATGCTCCTTGAAATGAGATAAATTATTTTTATCTATCTACTATCATCGGTTTTGTTATCTTTATAAGCACCCAGAACACTTTCCACCCAGTAATACCTACTTAGTGACGTTTAAGTTATGTTAGAACATTACCTTAATCTAAGGGGGATCTAAAAATGTGAAGATTTTTAGTCACAGTAATATAATAAGATGAGAGTTAAGACTACGGGAAAAAAATTTTTCCTTGATAATTTTATATTTGTTATTTATTTGAAAAATTATATCACCCATAGAATTAGTGCAAAGTATTTTTTCCGTGACACTAGAACAGTAGAACCGAGCAGTAAAGACCAAGCAGTAAGAGACAGACAATAGTTATGTTAACAACTTCCGCGAGTTCCGTGACCATTGTCATCATTTCGCTGCGGCATCTATAAGATAATAACCGATGAGTAGATACTAGTAGATACTTCAGATGGAGGTCGTCATTCCAAGATAGACGCATGCATGTGCGAACTTTTTTTAGTAGTTGCAGCACACATGCAGTTTTTTTAAATCTTTAATACAAGGCTGTTACAGGATTTCATTTAAAGATAATAACTAAATGTTGTCCCATTTAATTTCCATTTCCATAATATTATAAGTGCAAGTAAAACATTATGCATTTATTTTTAAATATATAGAAAACTATTGAAATCATTCAATAGGGATCAATAGTCATCAATGGTTAATTACTCAGTCTAAAATTGAAGAATTAATTCCAAAAGTGTTGAATCAACGTGGCTCAGATCTTGGTCTAATATCCGGTTTTCCCAGCATTTCAGCTTCAGAAAAAGTATCTGGGAGTTTGGTCCCAAGAGTTTCAGGCTGCGTGAGTACCAGAGCACCAGCCAAGAAACCCATAGCTCCAAACATCACTGACGGCAGGCCGTCCCAATATTGACTCTGGAAAAGAGAGTTACCTAGATTGAATAGCACTGCGTCCAGTGACAGTATCGCTAATGAAACTTGCGATGCTGGCTAATGAAGAATCAAATAAGTCTACCTACCTTTTGTCGCGGAAAAAATGAGGGTTTCGTGCAATGTAAAAACATCTAAGCGGACAAAAACACCCTTCCTCCTAAACAAGTATACCTACTAACAATAGCTTTTGTCCGGGGCTTCGCTCATGTCAAACCCCTATTTTACCCCTTTAGGGATAGAATTATCAAAAATCCTTTCTTAGCGGATGCCTACGTCCTAATAGCTATCTGTATGCCTTTCAGACAGATCTGTTTAGTGGTTTCAGCTGTGCATAGATCAGTCAGTCAGTCAGTAACCTTTCCTTTTATATATTTAGAAGATGCAGCTTACAAAGACTGGCGTTAGCGGAGCAGCAATGGAGCCTAGTCGGCCCACAGTGGAGGAGAACGCCAGCAGGGTGTGGCGGTACTCCGTGGGATACAGCTCCGAGGTGTAGAGGTAGAGGCCAGCCATCGATACCGATATCGCAAACTTTCCTACTAAATAAATTATCAGTCTGACTGTAAACATAGTCGCATTCTCTGAAAAACATTTAATTATTTATTGCACAATATAATAAATAATCAATCTTAAAAACTACTAATTAAACTTTGTTAGTATAGACGAAGTTTAAGAAATAGTACGTAGATAGATCTAAATGAAAAAAAAATTATGCATTTATAAATTAAATTATTTTACTCTATCTTAGGTTTGGAACAAGGTTTGGAATGCAGATTGTAGTTAGATAAATCCAAAAAATAGTATCTTTTAAATAACTACCTAATTCTATTCTATTTTAAGGATAGCTTAACCTAACTCTTATGTCCGTATTTAATTTATTATATTATACTTATAAACAAAATTTAGTATATCTACCTAATAATAATATTGATTGACTAGCGGACCCGACAGACGTTGTCCTGTCTTAACTATGAATATTGAAACTCCCCTTTTTACCCCCTTGGGGAGAGAATTTTCAAAAAATGTAAAATACGTAATTCTTTATTTTTGATCAAGAGCCAAAATATCAAGTTTCATAAACATAACTTGAAAAATAACTTGAAGAACGAAGGACTATCATACAAACATTCAACCCCTATTTAATCCCTTAGGGGGTAGAATTTTTAAAAACTGTGAAACACCTACTTTTTTGTTTTCAATTTAAAACCTAAGTACCGAATTTTATGGGTATAGCTTGAAAAATAACGGAGTTTCATACAAACTTTAACCCCCCTTTTTACCCCCTTGGGGGGAGAATTTTCGAAATATGTAAAATACGTAATTCTTTATTTTTGATCAAGAGCCAAAATATCAAGTTTCATAAACATAACTTGAAAAATAACTTGAAGAACGAAGGACTATCATACAAACATTCAACCCCTATTTAACCCCTTAGGGGGTAGAATTTTTTAAAAGTGTGAAACACTTACTTTTTTGTTTTCAATTTAAAGCCTAAATACCGAATTTTATGGGTATAGCTTGAAAAATGACGGAGTTTCATACAAACTTTAACCCCCCTTTTTACCCCCTTGGGGGGAGAATTTAAAAAAAATGTAAAATACGTAATTCTTTATTTTTAATCAAGAGCCAAAATATCAAGTTTCATAAACGTAACTTGAAAAATAACTTGAAGAACGAAGGACTATTATACAAACATTCAACCCCTATTTAACCCCTTAGGGGGTAGAATTTTTAAAAACTGTGAAACACGTACTTTTTTGTTTTCAATTTAAAGCCTAAATACCGAATTTCATGAGTATAACTCGAAAAATGACGGAGTTTCATACAAACTTTAACCCCCCTTTTTACCCCCTTGGGGGGCGAATTTCGAAAAATCCTTTCTTAGTGCTCGCCTACGTCATAAAAGGAACCTACTGTCAAAATTTCAAGTTTCTAACTTCAGTGGTTTAGGCTGTGCGTTGATCGTCAGTCAGTCAGTCAGTCAGGACAAGCCTTTTTATATAATTATAGATTAGACAAGATTATATTCTTACCAGAAGGAATTACGATAAAAAGTATGCTGCATAGGGCACTAGAGAAGAATCCTGATGACATCGTGGATTTTCTGCCAACCTTAGTAACTAAATACGCTCCAGCGAAACATCCAGGGATTCCCACAGCGGAAGTCAGCATGTAGTTCAGGTACATACTATCAGAAAGGCCGACCGAGTTTATGGATAGCCCGTAGTACACAAACGTTCCGGCGATCCACCAAACGGGAGTTGTACATACTCGTCTCAATAAAATGGGAGAGCTTATCAACGTCCGAATTAAACCAGCCGTCCTCACCTAAACATAATTTTTTTTACAGCAATTTAAATGAAGATGTCACAGAAATTAACTAAGTAGGACGTACTTCTTACATACCCCAGAACGAGGGAGAGGATCTTCATGAGGTTTCAATAAAGCTTCCATTGTTTTATCTCTGATTGGTTTCTTATTCACCTTTGATAAAGTTTCTATCACCTCTCTTGCTTCAGAGTATTTCCCCTTAACGAGTAGCCAACGAATACTTTCAGGCAAAATCCAATAATCGACAACCATGAGCACACAAGGGATACAAAGAGCCAAAGTAGCATAGCGCCAAGAACCAATAAGCCAATATGCTCCACCAAGCATCACTTGCCCCAATGAGTACATAGACATTAATGATACACCGACAAAGCGATACTTTGGTCCAATAAGCTCTGTCGCTGAAAATGATAAAAAAATTATAACATTAAACTAAGAAAACGGTTAACTAGAATATTATGTTAAAAAAGATGTTACCCATAACAAGAGCTGTAGCATAGATACTAGCACCAAATGCAGTCTGGGCCAGTTGCAAAATCATGTACATGGTGTAATTAAATGAAAATGCTCGGATCACTCCAGCAAGTCCCAAACAGAAAATATTGAAAACTAAAGCGACCTTGCGGCCGAAACGATCTGAGATATATCCAGTAAGAGGCAATCCTACTAATAAGCCCATATTGGCCACTGTTCCTGCTAAAGCACGAAGCCATTCTTGACATCCAAGGTCGAACTGAAACAGGAGATACGTAAAATTTAAGAAATGTTACTGATAGTGAGATTTATCTTATTATTATGACTAATAGGCATTTTTCAAATCATAAACAGAAGTCCTATTGCTATCTAACTTTAAAATTGTCTGTAGCTTACTCAAAACAGAGAACGGATTCTCATCATACCGATAGAGAGATCAGTGATATAAAAATGTGTATTTGACTCTCACATCGTATACAGCTGTGTTATCGTGGGCATAGACAAAGTCTCCACAGCTGACGATGTCAGCCTGGTCAAAGAGACTTGCAGGGCAGTAGTCCAGTGAGCCATTGCTTCCAATATGTAAAGGAGCATATCTGTTACAGCTCGAGATACCAGAATTTGTCTCAGGGACTGCGTTGGAGATCCATTCAGGTAGGAATATATGCATCTTGCTATTTTCCCCACATTCTGTAATTCGACACCTGAAATTGAAAAAAGTATCTAGTACTTACATGCATACATCAGTGTTATAGGGTGTTATAGTTCCAAAAATTGAATACATTATACGAAGTGTTCAATTTACCCATGTGAAAATTACATAAAAAAATAATTACAATATTGTTATTTGCACATATGGCTACATATTTCTCCTGAATTATTCTACTTCCTACTAATATTATAAATGCGAAAAAGTTTGGATATATGGATTGATGGATAGATGAATGGATGGATGGATCGAAGTTCGTTACTCAATCACGCTGCAATGACTAAACTGATTTGGCTGGAATTTGGTACAGAGATAGAGAGTTCCCGAAGGAATTAAAAACCAATCAATCTACGCGTAAACAAAGTCGCGAGCATCAGCTAGTTAGTTCTAAATGAAGTAGGAAGTATCCGAGCTCACCTGTGTGGTATTGCGGCCGAGGATAGTATGTAATCGTTTCTAATGCCAGAAAATAAGACTGGTATTGCTACTATGAGAACATAGCGCAATTGAAACCAGCCAAATTCACCAAGTTCAGTTCTAAACAGATCATCACGGTTCGTTGGCTGTTGAGATCTACCGCTAGTCTTCCCTTTAACTTTTCTCTCATGAGTATTTTCATCATCGCTGTAATTATGTTCCTCTGGCATTTAATATGATCCTGACGATGTATTTTTAATAAACAGACCAAGTTTTCACCTTAAACTTTGTATAGCGACGTCTTATAGTGATAAACGCACACTATAACGACGTAATTATTTTAAAGTTTCAGTAAGCGTTTGGAGTTCCTTAGATGTAGTGTTAGGTAACTGTTAGGTGTGAAGTTTTAATGAGAAAAACACAAGTTATATTGCTGACAGAATGCCCAAAATACTGACAGTATCATCTCTATGGATGGCTAATCTTTGAGTAGCTGCCGCCTGCCAGCTTTTTGATCTTTGGTAGACCCGATAGCTCTTTTTTCTATGGTTCCTATGGTTATGGTTATGGTTGGTTTCTATGGTTATGGTTGATGGTTCTATAAAAAGAGCGGAGAGTCCCCGGACCCCTCAGCCCTAAGTCTCCACCCCAAAAGGCACAAACGTGAAGGACTATCATACTTGCAGGATTTTACCATGCTATAGGATAGCATGCAACAGGACTTCATACTTGCTCCTATTTTTACACAATATTTTATAATAAATAAAAGGGAATATGGAGATTTTTGCCTTTATCAATTTGTCAATGAGACATTAATAATACAAATTATGACAAATATTAATTATTATGAAATGGACATTGTGTAAATAAAATGTAAGAATAATTTAATGAGTGTGTTACTAAAAAAGTTTAAAAATGCAATTTCAGACACAAAAATATTATTATATTGAACCATTTGTGTTTTATTTAACTCGAATTTGCTGAATCTTTTATCAAACCAAGATATCAGCTGTTGATCCAAGATCTACTTAAGATAAAAATAATGCAGTCTTAGCAATATGTACTTAATATTACATATATTCATTGTTTGGACTGATGATCAAACCTGTTTCGTTATAATAGGTATGTATGTAAGCTAAGTTTGACCAAAATTAATCGAGACCTTACTTTGATTTAAAATATTACTAGTATTTAAAAACCCTGCAAACCTTTACACAAATTATATTTGAATTCATTTATAATTATTATAAACATACAAGTCAATTTATTCTAGATTTTATCTGAAAAGTTGCAATAGTAACCAGGTAACTCATACCTACTTACTTCTAGTAGCATTAGTAGGTAGTAGTTATAAGAATTAAATCAAAGTTATATACTTTAATTGTCAGCTTACTTTGTTGCTCAGCAGAGGTAAATAAGCAATATAACTAATACCAAAGATAAGATTAATAAGGTGTGCAAATTAAAACAAAGGAACTGCTCGCTTCGGCTTTTTTTATTTGATGACAAGATAGTCAATCAAGATTGGTGCAAATAAACAAATCTAAGCTGTTAGAATATAGACTTAATTTTGACACATTCTTCACTATTTATTATTAATACGTATATATTTTTTATTAAGCTTTCGTTTATACTCAGATTGGCTTACTTATGGCTACAATCGCGCTTGAGTACCTAAGTCTCGACGCTTGCCTAAAAGATAACAATTCATTCTAAAAAGATTCTAATGCAATCATATTGGAGTTTGATTTACTTTCTATTTTCACGGAGTCCTCGTTTGTTGTTTTTGGTTTTCCTATAGCTTCAGCTTCAGCTAAAGTGTCCGGCAGCTTCAAGCCAAGCGTCTCTGGTTGAGTGAACACCAACAGTGCGGACAACACCGCCATGCCGGCGAACATGAATGAGGGGATGCCGTGCCAATATTTCAGCTGAAATATGTATATTGTATGTGTATTTATATCAAAAGGCTCTTTACCTATCGTATGTAAGTCAGCCTTATTATACTCTAAAATTTTATAATTTTGGAGTACAATAAGGCTGACTTAAAATACTCTGTAGGTACATACTAAAATCCTAACCTTAAAACCCTATTTACACACAGTAATTTGTCTGCTAGGAAGCTTTGGCCGTAGCTAGTTACCACCCTAAAGACGTGCCGCCAAGTAATGTAGCGAAATAAATTAGGGGTATGGGTTGATTGTACACTGCCATACTCCTTCCAAGTTAGCCCGCTACCATCTTAGACTGTATCGTCACTTACCACCAGGTGAGATTGCAGTCAAGGACTATCTTGTCAAGGAATAAAATAAAAAATAAGTAATAGGCTGAACAAATTGTACGCTTCGTCAGAATTCGGGTTTGGCAATAAATTGTGAAAGACACCAACGTGCAATATGCAGTTCAGTCTTAAATCTTCCATCACTCTCATCGGACTCTATCTGACTGATATCGGACACATTCCACGAAAAAATATGGTGAACATTGTCTAGGACGTCACAGACGTCGCAGTTAGGAGAAGAAGTTTTTCCAATAAGATAACCTCTGTTGGTTGGAATGTGACCTGATCTACGTCTATGTGCCAATACTACATATTTCCTCTTCATACAGATACTTGAGTCTTTGAAAGTTACACTTACAAGCACTGGCGTGAGGGGTGCTGTGATAGATCCGATACGGCCAACCATAGAAGAGAATGCAAGTAGCGTATGTCTGAATTCTGTCGGATACAACTCTGACGTGAACAAGTAAAGTGACGTCATTGCAGTCGAAACGCTGAACTTTCCCAACAAGTATACTATCAACCGAAAAGAAGATAGTTCTGAAAAAACAAAATGTTTTAACCCAGGAATGCCCGAATTATTATTTTTTCACTTACGTACGTTATTATATTTAATGCAAAGAACAACCTTATTTTATTACAACAGCAACAACACAAAGCTAGACTTAATGCCCGCGACTTCATCCGTATGGATTAACAGTTTTTGATTCCCGCGAGAACTTTTAAACTTTTCGTGGGTTTGAAGTTTTGAACTATCTCTATTCCAAACAGCTAACTCGCTTCATTCAAACATCCGTCCATTCTCATAAATATAAGTAGGATATTAATACGATAGCAGGATATTCTAATCTTATTAATAAAAAAAAGCATTACCCGTTTGAAATTTTTACACGCGATGTTTTTTTCATTTTATTAATAAGCATACTATTATATTTTTATACTTACCATTAGGTATAAAGACAAAAGCAATGTTGCAAATAGCACAGATAAAGTAGCAAGACGATATTGTTGCCTTTCTACCAATTCTATCCAGAACTAAAACTGCTGTGTAAAATCCAGGTATTTCGATTCCACAAGTTAACATATAGTTCCAGTGTATGGTGTCTGCTCGTAAGAGACCCGTAGAGTTAATGGATAATCCATAGTATACGAAGATCGCTGTGATCCACCAAATTGGTGTTGTGCAAACTCTTCTCAGTAAAACAGGAGATCTTAGTATAGTACGTATTAATCCAGGGTCTTCGGGCTGAAAATAAAACCTACTTTTATTAGCAAATCAAATAAATCAAATCAATTATAGCTGTTCGTTAGTCTAGCTAAAATTCTAAAAAGGCTTGACTGCTCTGAATAACTTTTTTTTAGTTTTGCTCGCCTTAATACAAAGGTGGTTTTAAAATTTAAAAAAAGGTAAACCTAAGAGAACAGCTGAAAAATCGAAGTCCCTCGTAATCAGTCTGAATATATTCGGACTATACTCGCTAGAAAACAAATAAGCTTTTTTTTAATTTTAATTTTAATTTATTGATCAAGATCTCTACACAATAAATTTTTTAATTATTTTATATGCCATCCTCCAGGAAACCAATTTTTAAATATGGTATTTGAATAATATCATTATTTCAATCAATTATTCATCAATTCTTTTTTGCCATTATGAGTAATTGAAAGAAAAAGTGCATAACATTGTATTTAAGTTAAAATTGACTTACTTTAGGTATAGTGACAGAATTTTCCGTGGGTTTTAGAAGAGCGTTCAAGGACTTATCACTGATACTCGTATTGTTTAATCTTGCAACAGTTTCCAATACTTCTTTAGCTTCTGAGTACTTATTTTTTGAAAGGAGCCATCGTACACTTTCAGAGAGTAACCAGTAATATGAAATAATCAGCAAACAAGGAATATGTAATGCCATAAGCAATGAGCGCCAAGGTGAAATCACCCAGGCCATGCCACCAACAATAACTTGGCCAAGCCCAAATAATGACGACGATGTCGCACTTGTGACGACACGATACTTTGGCCCCACCAGCTCTGTAGCTAAAATAAACGATGTTACACTATTAAGTAAACCTAAATAAACAAAAAAAAAAAATTGCAATACGTAGGTACTAGTTGATATTTACCGAAAATGTAAGCCGTACTATAAGCACCAGCACCAAGTGTAGTCTGTAGAATTTGAAGTATCAGATACATTGTGTAATTGACGGAGAATGCTCGGATAAGGCCAATGATGCCCAAGTTTAGAACACTGATGACGAGTGCAAGCCTCCGCCCGAAGCGATCCGAAATATAGCCCGTCATGGGTAATGCCAATAGAGTTCCTATACTATTCAAAGTCCCTGCGAGAGCTCGTAACCAATCTTGACACGCGAGATCGAACTGAGAAAAAAACATGATTAAATTTTATCGTCGCAAGGTGAGAAAATCTAGCAATAGTTTTTTTTTTTATTTTTAGCGAGGCAACGAGCAGGCGGGTCACCTGATAAGTGATTACCGCCACCCATGAATATTTCTAGCACCTGCGGTACCACCAATGCGTGCCGACTTTTCAAGAATTTGTTGGTCCACCCCTTGAATAACCCCATGTTGTAATTTAATGGGAACACCGTTGCAGGAAGTTGGTTCCACAGTTTCGAAGTATATGAAAAAAAGATCTTCCATGACGCATGGTCAACGTGCTCAAGGCACCTAGGTGGGTGTATACTGACTTGTAATACTTACTTCGTAATGGTGATACTTACTTCGTACACAACTGTGTTATTTTTAGCGTATACAAATGCTTCACAAGGTATGGGTTTTGAATAGTTAAATAGGCTAGCAGGACAAAAACTCAAGTTTCCGTAACTTTCGACAGTCAGTGGAGAGTATTTCTGACAACTGGAAAGTTCTTTGCCAGTCATCGGTATAGCGTTTGCGATCCATTCAGGGTTATTTTTATACAACTTGTCTACTTCACCACATTCTGCTATTCGACATCTGGAAGTCACATTGGTTGATTAACATACCATAAAGAATTTTTAAAGCTAAGAATCTATACCATCAAATTTAAATATCCTCTCGTGATTAAATACTTTATGCAATTTTTAAATAATTCTCTAAATTATACTTATAAGATTAAAAACCGGCTACTACCAGTTTTGAATTTATCTGCCGCGCATATTCCGGTTTTATTAAATAACTAGCCGATACCCGCGACTTCGTACGCGTCGATTGAGGTTTTAAAATAATAATCTAATGTTTTGTTTATATATAATATGTATTTGAGTTTTACCTGTGCGGGGTGTCAGCTGCTGAGAAGATGTATTCGTTTGTGAAAGTAGCCATCACTATAGGTACAGCGACCAGAAGTATATTCCGTAGTTGGAACCAGCCGAACTGTCCCAACTCATTGGTCAGGACATCGTCAAGGTCCAACGGTTTAATAGCATCTCTTATAGTCGTGCTATTACCTGTATCTGTTGAATTATGCGCTTGTGTTTCCACATTATTTTTCTGATTTTCAAGCATTAAGGTTTTTTAATTCAATGTGCACAAACTCTATGTATTTCACCACTTATCTTAATAATAAAGACTTTTTTCATCTTGTCCGTTGTCACTAATAACTTATCAGCCTTTGTCAAAACAAGAAGTAATAATTTGTTAATTTTTATGTTAACTATGTTCTGTTTGTGACTTCACTTGTCTGTAATGCATGATTATTTCAAAGCTCATTAATGATGATAATTATTAAGCAATATATTAATTACAGGCTCTTCTTATGCAGTCGCAACAAACAAAAAAGTTAAACTAATAGGAATAGTTTTATTGACTTGATTTATAAGATTGATTGGTAGAAATTAAAATAAAGAAATTATGTTAACACTCATCATTTTATTAAATTCTTATATGCTAACCCTTGAACAGATAAAATAATACTGTGTGTGTGTATTAATGCAGTCCCTTCAATAGTGAAGTCAAATAATAGAATTTGACTATAGATACATTAAATCCCAATGATAAAAAATAAAACCAATATTTAACTACCTACCATGTAATCCAATTTACTGGATATAACTGTTTTTAATTTCCAAACACAACAAGTGTAAATTAAAACAAAATATTTTTAAATTACAAGCTACTACTAAATAGTTGTTAATAAAGAACTCAAAAGTAAATTAACTCGATGGGGCTGGGTCCTTTTGCAACAGACTTCCCATAGCCGACCTTCTGGCTACATCATCAGACCTTGGGTATCATGTAGTACCAGAGTACCTACTTGTACCTCTGATGTGTGTCATTATCCTTCACTCACAATTTTCAAGATCGAATACCTCATTAAACACTTATACGTGCACTCACTTCACTATTAAAAAAAACTAAGTACTTTATTCTTTTGTACCAGAACTATTTTGTGCAGATTCCTTATTTGTTGACTTTGGCTTCCCTATTGCTTCGGCTTCAGCCAAAGTGTCTGGCAATTTCAAGCCAAGCGTCTCTGGTTGAGTGAACACAACAGTGCGGACAACACCGCCATGCCGGCGAACATGAGTGAGGGGATGCCGTGCCAATATTCCATCTGAAACATTCATTGCTTTGTGACATTTTTTAAATTAAATACTAAATTTTGTCCTTATGATTTTTCCAGTTTGATCAAAATATTTTCTTGGATCTAACAGACGTACTTTTGTAATAAAAATAATAGAATATAAATTGGATTAGATATGTTTTCAAACTCTGTTATAAGTGTTATTTGGACATTTCCAATGAACAGTAACATCATTACTTATTTACTTACTATTATCACCTAATATTATAATAATTGCGAAAGAGTGTTTCTTGGTTTGTCCTTGATTTGTACCCCGCGGGATTATTAAAAACTTAACTCCGTACGTTTGAAGTAACGGTCTAAAACTAACATATAACATAGTTTTCATTACTTACAAGAACTGGTGTAAGCGGAGCGATTATAGATCCTATGCGACCAACCATGGAAGAAAAGGCGAGTAAGGTATGCCTGAACTCTGTCGGATACAATTCTGTCGTATACAAATACATAGACGTCATTACAGTGGAAATGGTGAACTTCCCCAATAAGTATATTATAAGCCGGACAATGGTTAACTCTGAAATAGGAAAATCATGATTTATAATAATTTCCGTCAGTGCATACAAGCTTAATTAGTATTTGATAGCCAATTAAGTGTCTGATAATATTAAATTGATTTTATTACTCCATCTATTGTTGACAATCATCATTAAAAGAATGATGCTAAATAGCTTTTTAAGCAAACAAGCAGTGATAGCCTAGTGGTAAGGATTTCGATCTCCTATTCAGGTCATAGGTTCAATCTCGGACACACTTCGAAGTTACGTGCGTTTAAGCAATTAAATAGCAATGCTTCAACGGTGAAGGAAAACAACTTGAGGAAATCTACGCGCGAGTTCTAAATAAAGTCTCAACAAATCCTTCCCTGAGAGGAGTCCTGCCCTCAGTAGTGGGACGTTGATGGGTTACTAATGATAACGATAAATGAAGCCTTTTTAACTGATCCCTACGAATAGAATTGAATTTTTAGCTTTTATAGCTTTTGAATCGCCAAGTGATTCTACCACATGGTCAGGAATGCTGTTCCAATCGAGAAGAACCAGAAAGAAATTCGGCGGTTGCTATTTTAGAAATTAAATTACAATAATAATACAAAGTAGTAATGTACAGTTTACAGCTATTATTACCGTCGCACGAAGTACAAAGGATTTTAAATAGCTGAATAAAATATAAGAAAATGAAATTAAATAGAATTAGATAAGAATGGGTCAGTAAACTTTTGAGTAGGTATGATACTAATGTTTATTGATTTCATAAAGATTAAAGATTAAAGTTTCGTTAAATGGAAGACTACGAGCCAGATCAACTTTGAATTCTTAAAACAAAATACGAACAAACATATTGTTTTCGGATGATTTCACTATAATTGCAATATACAAAAGACAACTTTGTTTGAAATTAATGATATCACTAACGAGACTAATAAATTATTCTATGGTTATCATTATTGACCTATGTAAGCGATTTTTACACGTGTTGAGCAGATGGATCTCAGATGTTAGTGGATATTATAATAACTATATTATTTTTTACTATTAATAACTATATTATTAGTAGTATGAATTCTTTGTGTAATACAAAGAATTTAAATATTAAAAAAGCCACATATATATAATATAACATTGGATCCCAAATTAAGAAATATACGTTAAGTATCTAATAAAAAAGAATTCTTAATAATCTAAAATATGTATTGAGGTTTTATTTGCAATTTTATTAACACAGCTGCTGTATATTGTAACATTCAGCCTCTTGTCAGCAACAACGGAGTTCCTTGCGTGCTATTCGCAACAGAATTTGCTTTTGGAAGTAATCTTATACTATTGACATATTATTATAAAAGTAAGAGCCATATGTTGGAATTCGTGAAATAAATATTTTTTATGCGAAAAACATAGCGAGCTAAAACCATTCATCGTTGGAGTAATGAACTCGAATATGAAAAGAGCCCTAATAGCTTTGCGTAATAGCGATAGACCAAAATTAGATAAAAGGAGACAAGAGGTTTTCCCACCAACGGTGAGACATAACCTTAACCATGCAAAGCGTGGACTGAAAACCGAAATGTTTTCGGTTCTAACCCCATCTGTTGGTCTGTTGTCGTACCTACTTTTATATAGATAAGATTCACACTTAGTCGCGAGGAAAAGGGGAATATTAGTCCATGGCATAGTAAAAAGTCTGATGGGACAGACAAACAAACATACTGACAGACGCATGAAGTTTTGTAGCATTTGATACGGAACTCTGAAAATACATACCCTTAGGAATAAAGACAAAGGCAATATTGCAAGCAGCACATATTAAGTAACACGAAGACAAAGTAGCTTTTCGCCCAATTCTATCCAAGACCAGGGTCGCTGTGTAGAATCCAGGAATTTCGATGGCACATGTTAAAATATAGTTCAAATGCATGGTGTCGGAGAGGCCCGTAGAGTTAATGGACAAGCCGTAGTAGACGAAGATGGCTGTGAGCCACCAGATGGGCGTTGTACAAACTCTTCGCAGTAAAACTGGAGATCTTAATATAGTACGTACTAATCCAGGGCCACCCGGCTAAAAACAGAAATATGTTATGTGTCAAAGTAAAGTCAAAGTTAATCTAAGAGTCAAAGATATTTTGTAAAAAAAAATGTTGAATGACGATCAACCTATACTAATTATTAAAACTGAAGTGTCAGTCTGTGATTTAAAAAATCTGCTTCTTATATTACAGTTATTTCAATAGAGGTATATCTTAAACATGTTTTTTATTGTCTGTCTGTTTGTCCGGGCTAATCCTCAGAACGCCTGAACATGACAGTTAGAGGATTTTTTTAATATATAGAAGAGCCTAAAAAGGAGCGTGCTTGCCTAGAAAATGCATATTCACTCTTAATTTGAAGGTACCCAAATTGCAGTTACCTGGAAAAATGGAAGCCGGAAGGGAAATTACAAATAGCGGTGCGTATCAGGAACGAGGAAACAAAGCGCTTAGTGCGCGTCTTTGGGATTTCAACTTTGCGGACATTACATGCAGTTAAACATTTTCAAAGGCAGACATAATTAGGCACAGAGACAGGTTGTATTCCGAAAATGGATATAAGCTAGATATGTATGTTTAAAAAACCTAAATACACGCGAATAAAACAAAGGTGCTCATAATTTTATTTTTAGTAAAATCCACTTACTTGAGATGTAATACGTTCTGATGGTTGTAATAGGGTATTTAAAGACTTTTCACTGATACTTGTTTTGTTTACCCTTGCAATAGTCTGCAATACTTTCTTGGCCTCTGAGAATTTGTTTTTCGAAAGTAACCAACGTAAACTTTCAGAAAGTAGCCAGTAATATGATATAATCAACAAGCAAGGGATATGTAGCGCCATCAGCAATGAGCGCCAAGGTGACACCAGCCAGGCTATGCCACCAAGAATCACCTGGCCAAGTCCGAATAACGAAGATGACGTAGCACTTGTGAAGACACGATATTTTGGCCCAACCAGCTCTGTAACTAAAATAAATAAATGATATTGAAGACATTTATTACAAAAAAGATGGAAAGTTTTATGAAATAAAGGGATATTTACCAAAAATGTAAGATGAACTATAAGTGCCGGCCCCGAGAGTAGTTTGCAGAATCTGAAGTATTAGATACATTGTGTAATTGACGGAGAACGCTCTGATGAGGCCAATAGTGCCCAGGTTAAGTACGCTGATGATGATTGCGAATCTCCGCCCGAAGCGATCCGAAATATAACCAGTTATTGGCAATACCAACAATGTACCAATACTATTCAAAGTTCCTGCAAGAGCTCGTAACCAGTCTTGGCAACCCAGATCAAACTAAAAAATACATAATAATTAAGGATTATCCAAATAACTTTTTCAAGAGACAACTTATAAATAAATAATCACTATTATAATTGACACTAACTTCGTATACAACCGTGTTGTTTTTGGCGTACACAAATCCATCACAAGCAACTGTTTTGGAATCATTAAATAGAGTAGCTGGACAATAATTCAAGTTCCCATTACTCTCCACATCTAGTGGAGCATACTTCTGGCAGCTGGCAAATCCAGAAGTAGTATTCGGTACCGCATTTAAAATCCATTCAGGTTCATATTTATGTATTTTTCCAGTTTCGCCACATTGCGGAATTCGACATCTGAAAACATAAAATTGTACACATTATATTAAATTTAATAATATAAAGCGGGTTAAAAGTAGCCTAGTAATAATCGTCTAGCTTCTTGTAAATTTTGCTTTCATCCTCATAAGTCATGAATATTATTATGAGAGATACGAGTATTATTTCAAAAACACTGCCATAACTTGAACTACTAGTTTTATTTCCATAAGTTGCTATCAAAATATAATTTAAAACAGGTTCAAAAGTTGTTTTTGCAGATGCAATATTTAAAATATCGGTTTTATTATGGTAATAATAACTGCTGTAAAAATTGTTGACACAATATCTGGGTCACTTGATTTCATACGACCCAACTGCTTATTCAATCTTGAAATAAGAACAGAGCTAGCTTAGCATACATCCAGGTGACGGCTTTAAGCTAAATAATATCCCGGAAAATCAAAGAGTCCCAGGAATTAAAAAAATATATTGTGAGCATCAATTAAAAATAAATTAATATGTAATGTTAATTAATATTATATTATTTTGAAACTATTTTTATTATTATGATAACTATGTATTATCTTATTTGATTACCTGTGAGGTGTAGCAGCTGCTGAGAAGACATACTCATTTGGGAAAGCAGACATCAGAATGGGTACAGCGACCAGAAGAATATTCCGTAGTTGGAACCAGCCAAACTGGCCTAACTCATTGATCAAAACATCATCCAGATTTAGAGGCTTCTTTACATCTTCAGCTGTTTCATGATTGTCCTTAGTTGATTTAATTTGTAAATGTGGATCCATATCACTCTTTTTATTTTCTAACTCTATTTTTTTCTTCAATATTTTGTTTTGAGAGGCACGTTACGCTACCGCTTAGACCACGAAAATACTCAGAATATAATACTACATCTACCGCTAATAATGCGAGCGGTCATCTCGTTTACGAGATACGACCACGAGTATAGTGTTAAACTTATCACTATTTATCAAAATAAGTAAGTCGTAGTTTTCAAGAGAAACTCACGTATTTGCGTGACTTCGTTCGTCTGATTCCATTATTTTAAATATACTTATAACCTGTTGTACAAATAATTTAAAACTATATTTTAAGGCTAAAAAGAGAAGACATAACCTCAAAATGAAGGTTGCATGAGGACAATCACTAGATGAATGCTCTTGTCGCTATACAGTGGCTAAAACATCTCAATGCTCTTTCAAAATATTCGAAGGTGGTTTATATCTTTAATGTTATACTTACGACGTAACCATTCATCAAACTAATAATTTTTTAATGACTGTTACCTGATGTACATCAACTGGAGGCAATCAAAATAATTTAATATATAGTTTTTTTTTTAACATTCAAATATTTATTATTTTAAATATATGAACATACAACAAAATAAAACTTAAATAAATAACTTAAGTTTTATCTTGTCTACATCAAATCGTCTCAATTCATGTCAAAGACCTCAGCCTTTCCATTTAACCTTACACTTCTTATCTCTTTAGTCGAGACGTTGACGTAAATTTACATAAATATTCTAACTGAGACTTATTGTCACTTCCCATTAAAGATTTTAATCACGTGTTGAAAACGGGATCGGCTGAACGCGCCTTCGAACGAATTACCTATTTGTTTATTCGTCTATCCCATTGTATGGGGTATCGTTGGAAAGGACTATGACAGGACAGGACTAGGACGTTATGAACATTTTTTCGATTACGGAATCCGTTTACAAATTAATATTAAGCCTAAAGTGAAAATTTTGGTTAGGGTAGGACGCCCCCCCCCCCCCCCCTCCTTCTAAAACTAAACTACTGACTTTAGATATGTGAAAACTCACGATAGTAGGTATATAGTAAGGTAAGTTAAAAGGAAAACAATCACGGGTAAGTACTTGTAATATAAAATATGATCGTAAATACAAATTATGTTGTACTAGAATCTTAATGATGCCCGCGACTTCTTTCGATTCGGATTAAGATATATCAATTCCCGCAGGAACTATTTCATTTTATGAATTAATCCTGGGTATGAACTATCTCCATTCCAAATTTCAGCCAAATCGGTTAATTCGTTGTGGCGTGAAGGAGTAACAAACATACACACACAAACTTTCCCCTTTATAATATTAGTGTGACTAGTGTAATGATAATTATGCCCTGTATCAATCAGCTGCTACTGCGGACTCCGTGTCCCCGATGCGCTCGGCCTCGGCCAGCGTGTCGGGCATCCTGCGGCCGCGCGTGTCGGGCTGCGTCAGCACCAGCAGCCCGGCCAGCGCGCCCATCGCGCCGAACAGCAGCGACGGCAGCCCGTGCCAGTAGATGAACCAGTCGTCGGTACTGCGGACTCCGTGTCCCCGATGCGCTCGGCCTCGGCCAGCGTGTCGGGCATCCTGCGGCCGCGCGTGTCGGGCTGCGTCAGCACCAGCAGCCCGGCCAGCGCGCCCATCGCGCCGAACAGCAGCGACGGCAGCCCGTGCCAGTAGATGAACCAGTCGTCGGTACTGCGGACTCTGTGTCCCCGATGCGCTCGGCCTCGGCCAGCGTGTCGGGCATCCTGCGGCCGCGCGTGTCGGGCTGCGTCAGCACCAGCAGCCCGGCCAGCGCGCCCATCGCGCCGAACAGCAGCGACGGCAGCCCGTGCCAGTAGATGAACCAGTCGTCGGTACTGCGGACTCCGTGTCCCCGATGCGCTCGGCCTCGGCCAGCGTGTCGGGCATCCTGCGGCCGCGCGTGTCGGGCTGCGTCAGCACCAGCAGCCCGGCCAGCGCGCCCATCGCGCCGAACAGCAGCGACGGCAGCCCGTGCCAGTAGATGAACCAGTCGTCGGTACTGCGGACTCCGTGTCCCCGATGCGCTCGGCCTCGGCCAGCGTGTCGGGCATCCTGCGGCCGCGCGTGTCGGGCTGCGTCAGCACCAGCAGCCCGGCCAGCGCGCCCATCGCGCCGAACAGCAGCGACGGCAGCCCGTGCCAGTAGATGAACCAGTCGTCGGTACTGCGGACTCCGTGTCCCCGATGCGCTCGGCCTCGGCCAGCGTGTCGGGCATCCTGCGGCCGCGCGTGTCGGGCTGCGTCAGCACCAGCAGCCCGGCCAGCGCGCCCATCGCGCCGAACAGCAGCGACGGCAGCCCGTGCCAGTAGATGAACCAGTCGTCGGTACTGCGGACTCCGTGTCCCCGATGCGCTCGGCCTCGGCCAGCGTGTCGGGCATCCTGCGGCCGCGCGTGTCGGGCTGCGTCAGCACCAGCAGCCCGGCCAGCGCGCCCATCGCGCCGAACAGCAGCGACGGCAGCCCGGGCCAGTAGCTCGTCTGAAAAATGAAATTACATACTACAAATTACATGTATTTTTAGGTGACTTCCAGAGCGTAGTGGCAAGCGTTGTGGTCCCATGAAAGTGAAAGGTTCTCGACATTCTATTAAGTATCTGTAATCCGAGTAGCTGAATTAAAAAAAAACTTCTTAATGTCATAAATCTATGTAAAATATTTTCAGTATGTAGGTACTTATTGAATGGTTCTTATTCAGAAAATGGATATTATGGTCCGGATTACACAGGTACTTAAGCTATTATTTCAAGTTTTGCGGGTTACAATTTTTAACTATTGTTACGTGCTAGGGTTCGCTGGATTTGGAAAGAAAGACCTGCTGACTCCTTGAAAGACTTTATTCACTAGCACTACAAAGCACTAGGTCCAAACACTAAGCACTCACAATGTCCTAGGTCGTAGCCAAGTCATAGGTTTCACTGGTAGCACTTTTGATCACTAGGTTTCGCTTCGAAGTCGCCTCGACGGTTGCTCGAACTGAACTCCACCTCCGGCGCCTCTCTACGGCTATTTATATGAGCCGAGACGTTCCAGAACGTTCCTTTCTCGAATCTTCCCAACGTGCGCGGAAGTGATCAGCCGGGACGGATAGTTCTGGTAAGTTCGCGTACCCGGTTTTCGCGACTAACGCCATCTAGTGTCGAGTGAGTTGAGTTGAGTGTGGTCGTAACACTTTCGAGACTAACGCCATCTAGTGTTGAGTGGTCGTAACACTACTCCCCTCTTAGAGATGCTCGTCCCGAGCATCGTTGTTACTGCCATGGTAACGCGCCAGGCGGTCTATGTGTACCACTTTGAATGTCCCCCTTGGATGCTTTTGAATCCTATAAGTCACATCATTCAGTCGGGTCACCACTTTGTATGGACCGTCCCACTTGGTCTGCAACTTTGGAGATTTCCCTTTCCGGCGAGTTGGGTTATGCAGCCACACCAGTGATCCTTCCTCGAAGCCGCTCGTGTTCGATTTCCGGTCGTATCTGGTTTTCATGTTCTCACTTGACTGTAATCCATTTTCCCGAACCAAGGCGTGTATATAGCGCATTTTTTCCTTTAAATCACAGACATAGTCTTGTACGGTCTCTGGTTCCTCTGGTGACCCTCCTGTCAATAGGTCTACTGGTATTCGTAGTTCTCTACCGTAATTGACATACGCCGGGGTAGCTTTTATGCTCTCATGCTCGGCGGTTCGGTACGACAGAAGGAAGAGTGGTATATACTTGTCCCAATCCTTTTGTTTGTCGTCTACCACTTTCGCCAAATGCCTCTCAAGGGTCTGGTTAAATCTCTCCACCATTCCATCAGACTGTGGATGGTACGCAGTGGTCCTCGTCTTATGCATGCCCAAAATTCTGCACACTTCCTGAAATACTTGCGATTCGAAGTTCCTGCCCTGATCTGAATGGATTTCTAGAGGCACACCAAAGCGACATATCACTTCTTCGACTAACTTAGAAGCGACTGTTGTAGCTTCTTGGTTTGGTATGGCGAACACTTCCGGCCATTTGGTGAAGTAGTCCATGACGACCATAAAATACTTGTTTCCCGATTCCGTTACAGGAAATGGCCCAGCTACGTCAACTGCAATTCGTTCCCACGGTGCACCGACGTTATACAACCGCAGGTTCCCACGGCTCCTGGTCTGTGGTCCTTTTACAGCAGCGCAAGTGGTACATTTGCGGCACCAATTTTGTACATCATCTCGACAATGCAACCAGTAGAATCGTTCTCGCACTTTTGTTAACGTCCTCTTGACACCTAGATGACCTCCTGATACGCCATCATGTATTTCACGGAGAACATCTGGTACTCTCGTTCTTGGGACAATTATCTGAAGATGGAACTCTCTGCCGTTAGTCTTCTCCCATTTCCGGTAGAGTATTCCGTTTTGGAGTATCAGACTGTCCCATTGCGCCCAGTACGCCTTAGTGACAGCGCCAGTGGGTGCAACCTCACTCCAGATTGGTTTTACATCACCCCGTTTCTTCCATGTGATGATGTGCCGAAGGTCGTCATCTCTTTCTTGAGCCTCCCTCATAGCATCATTCTCCCAGGGACCCAAAGGACTTGTTCTCGTTAGCTTTAATGCTTCTTCATTGGATTCCTGCTTAACACAATGTTTGCAGTCTTCTGAACACGGCCTTCGTGAGAGTGCGTCGGCATTCCCATGCGTCTTTCCGCTGCGGTGTTCAGTCTTGAAGTCATACTCCTGGAGCTGTTCAATCCATCGAGCTACTTGACCTTCTGGGTTCTTGAATTGCAGTAGCCACTTCAAGGCTGCGTGATCAGTTCGCAGTAAAAACTGTCTGCCGATGAGATATTTGTTGAAATGTTGTAGCGTCTTTACAACAGCCAAGAGTTCTCTTCTTGTCACACAGTAGTTTCTCTCTGGCTTGGATAAAGATTTGCTGAAATATGCAATAACAACTTCTCTTTCACCCTGTTTTTGAGATAACACTCCTCCAATGGCCGTGTTGCTTGCGTCCGTGTCGACTATAAACTGACCTTCAGCTTGTGGATACCCCAGGATTGGTGTTTCACACAGATGTTTCTTCAGTTTCTGGAAAGAATCTTCGCAAGTCCCATCCCAACTAAATTGTCGTTTATCTTCTGTCAGCCGATGTAATGGCTTGGCTATCTCTGAGAATCCCTTGACAAAACGCCTATAGTATGAGCATAGGCCGAGGAATGCCCGCACTTCGGTTTTGTCCTTAGGGGTAGGCCATTTCTGAACTGCCTCCAGTTTCTCCGGGTCTGTCTGGATTCCATCACTGGAGATAACATGGCCGAGATAATTGACCTCTCTCCTGAATAAACGACACTTTTTCGGGTTCAACTTTAATTTGGCTCCCTCTATTTTGGCGAAAACTTGCTCCAAGTTTCGCAAATGGTCCTCGAAGTCACGGCCGACAATGATGACGTCATCTAAATAGACTAAGCAAGCCTCTCCAACTAAGCCTGCCAGTACACACTCCATGAGTCGCTCAAATGTGGCAGGTGCGTTGCACAATCCGAAGGGCATGACGTTAAATTGCCATAAACCTTTGCCGGTCGAGAAAGCTGTCTTCTCCTTGTCTTTTGGATGAATTTCCACCTGCCAGTATCCAGATTTCAGGTCTAGGGTCGAGAACCATTTCATGCCACTCAAGGTATCCAAAGTGTCGTCGATTCTAGGTAACGGGTAACTGTCCTTCTTAGTGACATCATTCAGACGCCTATAGTCCACACAAAATCTCGTGCTACCATCTTTCTTCTTCACTAATACAACAGGTGAACACCACGGACTTGCAGACGGTTCAATAATCTTATTCCTTCTCATGTCCTCCAAAAGGCCTTCAACTTCTTTTTCCTTTGCAATCGGTATCCGTCTTGCTCGTTGACGAATTGGTCTCTCGCTTCCGGTATCTATCCTATGCTGAACCATCGACGTTCTTCCAAGGTCCCCTTCTTGACTGGAGAAGATATTCGCGTAGCGCTGTAGAAACTTCTTAGCTTTCATGCCCTGCGAATAAGTCAGATTACTCTTGCAGTCATCGAGTAACTCAGTCACTAATCCGTAGTTGTTGCTGTTTGCTGAGTCTGCGCCTGTCATCGAACTACACTTTTTCATCCAGATAACTTCCTCGCACTTTCCAATGACGTCACCTTTGTTCAAGCAGATCTCGCGATCACCAAGATTCAAAACCTTGACTACAGCGTTACTGCTTCCACTAACAAGGGTTCTCGCCGTCATCAGTTTCTGCGCCGATGTCTTGGTAGGTGTGTCTTCGATCAACACGCATCTGTTTGCCTTTTTCTTTCCAGCTGTCGGCAGTTTCACCAGCACCTGAGCTTCCGTTCGTCCAGGTATAATCACTTTCTTTACACATGCGACTTTCCCGCAGGCACCTCCAAGAATGAAGATTTCTTCTTCACCACACTTGAAGACTCCGTCAGCGACATTAATTCTGCAGTTGTGTTTCTTCATAAAATCCAAACCCAAGATGCAATCATCCATAATCTCAGCCACGATAACGTCATGAGAGTATGAGGACTCCCCTACATACATCGTAACTGACACTTCTCCCAGGACGGGTATTGGCTGGCCGGAGGCAGTAAGAAGCCGACAGTTAATTCTCCTTTTGTGTCCCCTTGCGGCTTTTACCAGGTTTGGGTTCACTATTGTTCTAGAGGCTCCTGTGTCTAGGGTCATTTTGCAATCCGTCCCGTTAATAGTCCCCTGAATCGCCAGACTATTCCCGCTGCAAGCCTGGGAGATAACAGTTGTCGGGGCTCCCTCCGCGTCAGCCAGTACTCGCCCCTTAGTCCTGGCAGGGGACGGAACCCCTTGTTTCTTCAGCTCCTCTATTTGTTCCTCGATCCTTTTCATCCTTGCCATCTGGGTCTCCTTCTGCGGGCAGTTGAGCTGAAGATGGCCCCTCTCGCCGCACTCCAAAACGTTTCTTCATAGGAGCCTTAACCTCCTTGACTTCCTCAGAGACCTCGCGGATCTTATGGGCCTGCCGTATGTCATGGCGAACAGCCTCGACCTCCAAAGCATGCGCCAATGCTTCCTTTAGCGAGGTATGGTGACGAAGCCTCACTGCAGCCCTGACCTCCAGGTCTTTGATTCCGTCGACAAATGCTTGAACAACATTCGTGTCTACCATCTTGGAGTCGGCTCCTGGATGTGCCTTCCTGACGAGTTTTTCAATTTCCAACGCCCATTGTTGTAGTCCTTCTCCTGAGCGTTGAACTCTGTCACGAAGTTGAGCACGGAACACGTGCTCCAAGTGTCGCTCCCCGTATCTGGATTCAAGTGCCTCCATCAGGTTTTGAAACCCATTCCCTGTATGTGGCAGTGCTTCCAGGACTGACAAAGCTTGCCCTCTGAGCGCAACAGTGAGAGCAGTCAGGCACTGTTCTTCCGTCCATCCGTTGGCAGTAGCAACAGTCTGAAATTGCTGACGATAAGCGCTCCAAGAAGTAGTGCCGTCGTATGGCGGCACTTTCACTCTTGGTCCTTGCGCCACTCCGGTAGTTCCACTGGACATCGCAACTCCCGTGGTTTCGAGGCGCACTACTTTCTTCTGTAGTTCAGTAAGGCCGGTTTTCACATTTTCAACATCCAATCCTAACCCGGTAACTCGTTCTTCCACTACGTCGACATCTTTTCGAAGCTTAGTCACCGTGTCACTAACATCATTTATAGCCCAAAGCGCTTTTTCTTGAAGGTCTTTTTGTTGCTCTTGTGATTCTCGAATCGCTCTGATTTCAGCCTTTTGAAACTCTTGAATCGTAGTCAGCTTGCGTTCCTGTGACTCTTGCAAAGCGTTGAGCTTGCGTTCTTGTGACTCTTGCAGAGCGCCGAGCTTGCGTTCTTGTGACTCCTGCAGAGCGCCGAGCTTGCGTTCGTGCGATTCCTTCATTGCCTGAATTTCAGCCCTTTGCAGCTCCATTAATTCAATTAAACTTCCTAATTGAAGGGCCACTTGAGGGGCTGTAGAAGCTGCGGTGCCGATGGTGGGCGTGGCCTGTCTAGTAGGCGGAGCCCGGTGGGCGTGGCCAGTGGACGTGGCTTGACACAAAGTGGGCGGAGCCTGATCTTGAGTGGGCGGAGCCTGAGGGGCGTGGTCGGTGGGCGGAGCCTGGTGGGCGGGTCCAGTGGGTGGAGCTTGGTCCCCATTGGGTGTGGCCTCCGCAGCTCGTTGTGCCCTTGTCCTGACGCCCTCCTTGAAGTCCTCTCTCGGAGTCAATGGCATCTCCAAATCCCACTTCTGACACCAGTTGTTACGTGCTAGGGTTCGCTGGATTTGGAAAGAAAGACCTGCTGACTCCTTGAAAGACTTTATTCACTAGCACTACAAAGCACTAGGTCCAAACACTAAGCACTCACAATGTCCTAGGTCGTAGCCAAGTCGTAGGTTTCACTGGTAGCACTTTTGATCACTAGGTTTCGCTTCGAAGTCGCCTCGACGGTTGCTCGAACTGAACTCCACCTCCGGCGCCTCTCTACGGCTATTTATATGAGCCGAGACGTTCCAGAACGTTCCTTTCTCGAATCTTCCCAACGTGCGCGGAAGTGATCAGCCGGGACGGATAGTTCTGGTAAGTTCGCGTACCCGGTTTTCGCGACTAACGCCATCTAGTGTCGAGTGAGTTGAGTTGAGTGTGGTCGTAACACTTTCGAGACTAACGCCATCTAGTGTTGAGTGGTCGTAACACTATTTTCTTGTTTAGGTTTATATTAACCTTTAGGAAGTAATCCTCAGAGTCGACAATATGACAAAACGAAGTTGTATATACTAACTCAGTGAGTATGGCTTAGGAAATTAAAACTAATTTTTCCCAAAAATCGAAAAAATCAAATAACTTTTTTCAAAGGTATTTATTTTTTGTTAACTTACCAGTGCTGGCGTAAGTGGTGCAGAAATAGATCCAATGCGACCAACCATCGAAGAAAAACCGAGCAAAGTATGTCGGTACTCTGTCGGATAGAGTTCCATTGTATACACGTATAACGATGAGCCCACCGCAGCGATGAAAAACTTTCCAAGGAGATATAGTATAAGGCGTGGTACGGTAAACTCTGGAAAGTTGAACGAAGTATGTTATAGCAAAAAGGAAATGCTAAAATAATAGTTATGCGTGACAAAAAACAACTCAATTTACAAATTTCGCTCATCAATGTGCTCTTGATAAATTCGAAAATAAAAACCAAAAATCAAAATAGTAATTACTATACGAGAAGTAGACGATTTCAGAGAAAACTCTGAGCATAATATATTAAATACACTTAACCACACTCTTACGTGGATAATGTGATAAAGTTTCAATGGATTTTTTATTAGAATTATCCTATAGCAATACTTAACTTTTGAAATAGCAATTCTCTTCAGAGTCAAAATGACGAATGCCTTAGTTAGAGCAGACAAAATAATGCCCGTCAGCAATATTATTCAAATTATAGATACAATACAATCGTAGTAATATTTTTATTTTCAATTTGAAATTAATTTCAAAAACGTTTGTCAAAATTAAAAAACTAAGTTTATTTTTACATTGCTACGGACATACTTTAGATTCTTACCTCTGGGCACAAAGATAAAGCTAATATTGCAAGCCGCACTGATGAAGTAAGCGGAAGCTATAGTTGCTTTTCTACCAATTGTATTCAAGAAAATGGCAGACGTGTAAAAACCAGGAATACTGACAATAGCAGTTAAGATGTAATTCAAATACATGGTGTCCGAAAGACTGGTAGAGTTGATGGACAGTCCATAGTAAACAAACGTCATGGCTATCCACAAAAAAGCTGTCGTAAAAACTCTTCTGAGCAAAACCGGAGACTTTAGTACGGTGCGAACTAGTCCAAGACTCATAGCCTGAAAATTTACATAATTATTATAATCATTATCAAGTAAATATTCCACTATTTTTATCAACTATTTTTATTTATTTAATGTTAAGTACTTGAGAAGAATTAAAGTAACAATAGCTGTTACTCGAGAATTTGGGACACAAATCAATGTTGATAAAATGTTTTAAGTAATGTTAAACTTACACTAGAAGTTTTAGTTAAACATTGTGGTGGGTTAAGAAGAGCTTCCATAGACTTGTCACTTATCTGTGTTTTGTTTATTCTTGCAATATTATGCAAAATTTTACTAGCTTCCGTGTACTTTCTTTTCGATAGCAGCCATCTTACGCTTTCGGTAAGAAGCCAGTAATATGAGACGAAAAAGAAGCATGGGATAGTTGTGGCCATAATCACGTATCGCCAAGGTGAGATAAGCCATGCGACGATTCCAAGCATCGCCTCTCCCAGGGAAAACATCGCAGAACAAGTAGCACCTGTGATGACGCGATACCTCGGCCCAACCATCTCACTGGCTGAAACCATTAGTGGTACTTCGTGAATATAAAGGAAAGTGACCTAAGCTATGGTCATATTGTTTATACCAATTAATATTTCGCCTATCGTAAAGTTTTTAGATAAGTACTTCAAATTATATAAGTTTTGGCATTGAAAAAATTTTACAAAAATAAGTCTTTGATATATCAAAGACTTATTTTTGTAAAATTTAAAAAGCCGAGACAGATTCTGAGAAAAAGTTTTTTTTTTAATAATTTTTAAGTTACTTTCTCCTTGAGATCATATTTTTCCAATATTTGTGAATTTGATGTTATTATGTTAATAATAAAATTGATTCAGGAGATTTGAGTTGAGCTCTGACAGATACTCATGCCGAGATCTATAGAGCGTCCTCTACCTTAGCTCGGACTTAAGACAGAATCAAAACGAGACACAAATATGCTTTGACATAAATCTGACTCGTTTTACTCTGTCTTGAGTCTGAGCAGAGTGAGAGTGCGGTCTATAGATTTCTGCCCCAGATAGGCAGACGGACAAGTTCAAATTCACCCAAGTAGACTCGGAGGTCTCGCTTTTCTCTTACCAATAATAAACGCGGAACTGTATGCGCCAGATCCAAGGGTAGTCTGCGCTATCTGTAGTACCATATACATGGTGTAGCTCACAGAAAACGCTCGAATGAAACCGAACACGCTCAGATTAAAGATATTGATGATCAATGCTGTCTTGCGGCCGAAGTGATCCGAGACGAAACCCGTGATGGGCAGCGCAAGCAGCATGCCTGTGTTGTACAAAGTACCCGCGAGCACTCTTAACCACTCGTTACATCCAAGGTTAAACTAGAACAAAAATTACAACCACCGACTTGATAAAAATCTAAGAACCCTGCAACGATCTGTTGCGTACCCTGGGTGTAAGATAGTTATAAAAATCTTTCTACAGTGACTTTAAATATAATCGTAAAATATTTAGTTAAACTTAAAAAATAAAATTAATCAATTTTCGCTTCAGTAATATAGTTTAGGTCCTTTTGTATGCCATAGCATTTTAAATAAATTAAAAATTATTAATAAATAAATTATAGGCTTCAATAAAATAGACGAAATCAAACATATCACTCAAGACAGATTCGTTGAAGACGTGACAAGAAATAGAGAGTTTTAATTTAAAGAGGTAATGGATACACAGTGGGAATCGAAAGCGAGGGTATCGCTAAGTTCGAACATACGAAAAACGGAAGTCTAAACTCAACACGGGTTCCGGATATCAAAGGCGGAACAAATAATAATATAAACTTAGTGTTTTATACTAACTTCATACACAACTGTGTTATTTCTGGCATATACAAAATCTTCACAAGCAATAGTATTGGATTGGTCAAAGAGATTGGCAGGACAGATGTCCAAGGTCCCATTGATTCCCCTGGAAGCAAACCTCTCGCAACTTGCTAACCCTGATTGAGTTTCTGGAATTGCATTTTTAATCCATTGAGGATCATATTCTTGAAACTTTCCGTCTTCGCCGCATTCTGGGATACGACATCTATAATTTTGTAAAATTTTATTGATTAACAACTTATTTGTATTTATTATTTGATTAAAATTTACTCTTGACTGCGATGTCAATTGGTGGTGCAATTAGTAGGATTGAAGCGAGGTAACAGGGAAAGCTGTATTCGTTTTATTGAACACATAATTTCTGATCAAGTGGTAACTATCAATGGCTGAACGTTTCTTGCCTATTTTTATTCCCGCATAACCCATATTTAACCTAGATTCCTCCTTATAACACTGAAGCACCCAAAAGGAAGCGAAAGAGATGGTATAATTTATGGATATTTTTTTTATAACTAAATATTGTATAATCTACGACTTTCACCTGTCTTAAAATCTACTAAAATTAGGTGAGTGTCGTAGATTATACATATAGATTTCTTCTGAGGATTACCTGTGTGGTGTAGATGTTGATGAGAATATATACTCTCCCATTGTACCACTAACTACAAGAAATACGGCGACCAGGAGAAGGTTCCTTAGCTGGAACTGGCCAAATTGACCTAATTCATTTGTCAATACATAGTCCAGATCTACAGGATTTTCAGACTGGTTTTCTTTCTCGTTTCCATCTTCATCTACTTTTTTTTCGTATTGTATTTTTGCGTTAGGATTTCTTTGATTTGTTGTCATTTCGTTCATTTTCTTTTCTTTTTTATCATGTAAAATAAGAAGATTACGAAACTTGTAACACGAACTCTAGACGGAGAAACACGATCTAATGTATAAAGTACATTTATTATCTCACCAGTTATCTTAATCTCAAGTTTCATTAAATTTCTCTGTAAGTACACTTATTTTTTCTGATAACATGATATATAATTTATAAATTTTCGCCCGCTGCTTGTCTACATTAATATCCGCGACCAAAATTTAGTATGATAGCATAAGTGTTTATTATAAAAGAAAGGCCGAAAGTGTGTTTTTCTGTTTAACTTTTGCTTTGTTTTGTTGCTGAATTGAAGGAGGTTTAGTACATAGGCCTCTTTTTATATGTATAAATATTATTATACAGCTCGATATCTAAATCGTCAAATACTTCAAAAAAAGCGACTACAGCTAGTCTTGTGGCTCTTAATCCTTTTTTGTGATTTGAAATCTACTCTGAATTTCAGATCATTAACATTCCTTTCATTCGTCACGACTTATTTTATATTTACTAAAGATTTTATACTTGACTCGTGGTTTAATGATAATACGTACGACACGTACGTGACGTGATGTATGTACTCGTATAATTTTATTACTATTATTATATTTATCTTGGTTTCAAAAATAATTAAACCATTTATAATTTTATTGTAATTGTCCTGACACCATTTACTTTTCTTTTACGTACCTGGAATGCCAAGGGTTCCCACAGAAGTAATTTTGAACCCCGACGGAAATAGAGGGGTGTTATAAGATTGACGTGTATATCTGAATATCTGTGTGTTTGTCTGAACCCTCGTAACTTCCTAACCAATTGACCGATTTTTGATGCGTTTTTTTCTGTTTCAAAATTAACGTAATTGAAATGAATCTTAGCTTTAATTTATGAAGATTTACTCAGGCGTATGAAGATCTACTCATTGCCTACTTGACGATACAGGGTCTTTCAAACATTCACTAGTGTGATTGATTTGAAATATGGTGTTCTGTTACTTCGGATTATTTCCAAGACATGGTAATCTTGAGTTGATGCTGCAGCATCAAGTAATCTGTAAGATAGCAACTCCTCAGCAATTTACAGCAGATATTAGTGTGTTTGGGCTCATTAGAATTGTCTCCTTGAGTTGGTGTTAGATTGATGTGGTCGAGAATCGAAGAAGAGGATCTGTTGGTGGAGCTAAAAACTGGGAATATCAATCGTATATAGTCAAGCCAATCACATGTTGGGGGTGTTTTAAATTTTTAATTTACTCTTGTTAGGTATAAAAGTTTACGATTTCCGTCTTTAGGATACACTAATCAAGCAAGAGATAGACACACTTTTCCATTTATTAAATATACTTCAAGTTATGGATGAATAAAAATTAAAACTATTGAAAACAAGTTGTTTTCCTTGACGTTTTGAATTTATTATTTACTAGATGATGCCCGCGACTTCGTCCGCGTGGATTAAAGTTTTTTATTGCCGTGGGACTCTTTAATTTTCTGAAATAATGTAATCCTGGGTATGAACTATTTACTCTATAATATTAGTGTGATTCGCCTAAATCATTATAATTATAAAAAACTTATTACAAAAAAGTATTTAAGTATTATGTTTATTATAGTCATAAAATTAATGAAATAAAATCATATTGTAAAGTTAAATAATTGCATTTATTTGCGTTCTTCTGAAACTCCTTTGACTTTTCCATTCCAGACAAGGGTTGCTCGGAAGAGATCGCTTCAATAATAAGGCCACCTCCGCACGTATAATACTTTGATATTTATTATGTTCACTTCCTTGCTATTTCTTGTTGGAATGCACTAAAGTGTTTTTGGTTCTATTCTATTTTATAGTTATGGTGAGATCCGATACCAACTATAATATGAACTAGTTGGTTTTTCTGAATTCTGGTTTCCCTACAGCTTCTGCCTGCGCCAAGGTGTCGGGCATCTTGCAGCCCAGTGTCTCGGGCTGCGTCAGCACCAGCACACCCGAGATTATCCCCATCCCTCCGAACAGCAACGACGGGATGCCGTGATAATAGGTCATCTGAAAGTGTGAAATTAATTGTGAAATTTTTTTAAGTAAGTATTATAATTATTAGTATTTTTGTATGCGTTTATGTATAAAGTTAGGGTTCAGTCGTTGTGGCGTGGTTGAGTAAATAACATCCATTCATCTATCCACCCGTACATCTTTTCTCCAAACTCCAAACTTTCTCATTTATAATTTTAGTAGGATTTTTTTTATTCGGTCACAAGATAGCCTTTGACTGCAATCACACCTGATGCTAAGTGACGATGCAGTCTAAGATGGTAGCGGGATAACTTGAAAGGGGTATAGCAGTGTAAATTCAACCCATTCTCGTAATCAGTTTCTACACGCCATGACGGTAGGGTGGTAACTAGCCACGGCCAAAGCCAGACCAGACCAGAGACAATCCAGAAATTATAAATTCCCAAATTGTCCCCGCCGGTAATCGAACCCGAGACCTCCCAGTTATAAGACCACAGCGCTCACCACTGCGCCAGGGAGTCGTCAAAATTAAAATTAAGTTCGAATATGGTTTTCTATCAGTCAGTTTTATCAGTACTTTCTGTTTATCATGCGTCATGCTCGTGAACGGGTGCGACCAACGGGAATGGGTCTGCTTTTGCCTGCCTGTGTTAACATGTAATTGATTGTATTTATTTGTATTTGTATTGTATTTATTTTTACCTGTATTGTACTCAGGAAAATTCATCGTGGAAGCACTGAATACATAGCATAGTTTCAATAACAATTGTAAAATTTTTATTTTTTTGAAAAGAGCAACCGCCGAGTTTTTTGCTGGCTCTTCTCGGCAGGAAAGGCATTCCGAACCAGTGGTAGATTCATTGACGATTCAAAAGTGCTTGTAAAAGTTTATTTGAATAAAAAAATATTTCTATTCTATTCTTTTCTATTCTATTCAAGAATACTTACAAGGGCTGGCGTTAGCGGTGCAAAGATAGAACCAACGCGGCCGATCATGGAGGAGAAGCCGAGCAGCGTGTGTCGGTACTCCGTCGGGTACAGCTCCGCCGTGTACAGGTACAGCGACGTCCCCGTCGACGCGATGAAGAACTTCCCAAGCAAAAATATCACAAGCCGTCCGATATAAAATTCTACAAATGGGAAAAAACCAAAAGAAATTTTGAATAGAATACAAATAATTACTTCTATGGTTATTTCAACCGTTAAGTTTCTTATACAATATTACATTTCAAACAAACATCTATCAAATCGACAGCCGTAGAGAAATTGATAACGCGGTATTCGCAGCAGTGTTGTCACCGCTTCAGGTTCCCGAAGGTCCACGTTACTCCGCATCCAACATCCGTTGGGGCCACAAGCCAGTTGTAACTTACAACCTAAGGGTCAGTTCATACCGAGACGCGACGCGACGCGACGATCTCGTACGTGTCGGAGTATGACTCGTTACGCCACCCTACGCCGCGCTGCGTTGCGATGCGACTCGATGCGCGTATCGCCTCTTTACGCAGCGAGATCTCTTGTGCTTCTTTAAGCATCTGCGCGCTTCTTCGCGTCTCGGTGCTGACCCCAAAGCTAACTTACAATATGTAAGCTATGAGTGCGTACACATCTGGCGAATGTTTGAGAAAGGGTTGGGAGTTGCGCGCATAAAACAGTAGCGCGTTCCGTAGTTGTCTCTAACGTCAAGCGAGGTCACCGTATTGTAAGTCGTAGAGAATATACTTATTTATAAGTAAATTCAGGTTCTACTTGCGACCTTCCGTAACTAATTTGACAATATCAATAACAACAAAAGCCTTACCTAATTACAGGTATGCAAATATATTACAGAACATGATATTGTTATACAAATTAGTACGTAAATAAATTAACAGAGATAAAAATGTAAATTAAATTAAAAAAAACTGTAGGTTAGTTAAAAAAAAAAGTGAGGATGTGTGTGGAACGTCCGAGTCAAAATATATGCCTAAAAAAATACTGATGGACTTCTGGTAAAATTCAAAATACAAAATTGTGTTCATTTTTAACCGACTTAAAAAAAGTACGAGGTTCTCAATTCAACGCGTATTTATTTTTTGGCGATGTTAATCAGTAACTCCGTGAAATCTGGACCGATTTCAATATTTTTTTTTGTATTTGAAAGGACGTCGTCAAGTTGGTTGGTAATAGAATAACAAACATCCATCTATCCATCAATTTTTCAAACTTTTGCATTTATAATATTAGTAGGATAGGATTTTATAATAGCTTGGTTTATACCTACCACTGGAAATAAAGATAAAGCCAATATTGCAGGCGGCGCTCAAAAAGAAACCGGAGCTTATTGTAGCTTTTCTACCAATTCTGCCCAACAAGAAGATTGACAAATAAAAAGCAGGAATGCCAATAACTGCCGTCAAGATATAATTCAAATGCATGGTGTCAGAGAGGCCGGTAGAGTTGATGGACAGCCCATAGTAGACGAAGACCATCGTGATCCACCAAATCGGTGTCGTGCACACTCTTCTGAGCAAAACTGGAGAGCGTATTATAGCACGAACTAATCCAACGTCTTCAGGCTAAAATGAAACAAATTTGAAATAGGTACACAAAAAATTTAAATGAAATGAAATGTTAAAAAACAATTATAAAATGTAGATAAACTTACATTTGATAAATGTTGTGGTGGGTTCACGAGTGCCTCCATAGTCTTATCATTTATTTCTGTTTTGTTAACTTTGGCTACTGTACGCAATAAATTTTCAGCCTCCGTGTACCTTTTTTTCGAAAGTAGCCATCTTAAGCTTTCTGACACCATCCAGTAGTATGAGACAAAGAAGAAGCATGGGATAGTAATCGCCATAGTCATGTATCGCCAAGGTGGGATCAGCCAAGCGATGCAGCCCAGTAGAATCTCTCCTAGTACAAACATTGAAGTGCAAGTAACTCCTGTGACTACACGATACTTTGGCCCAACAAGCTCAGTGGCTGCAACAGTAAAAGTAATCCTTAATTCATACTACACAATAATATTCTCTGAACGAACTTCAACAAGACCAACTACATAGGTAGACACTCCATATCTAAAGATTTTAGACTTGATTCGTGGTTTACTGACATAATTGTTATAAAATACTACGAGTACGTACCACGGTAATTATTTTAGTTGGGATTGTCGATATTTCGATCCAATTGTATGGACCGTGGTCACGACGAGACTCGTGTCTCGTCGTGACCACGGTCGTGACCACCAGTATTTTATAACAATTACTCCATATCTAATTCTTTATGTGATTTTCTGTGTGCTTATCTACTTAATTATCCGTCTGTTTATTATCTTTTCAAGATACATCTGCAAACCCGATCTTGACAAAGTTTGGTAAAGAAATAGCTTGCATTCTAGTGACGACTGTATACTTATATTTTACATCGATGTATCTAACTTTAATCAAAGGCATTGTCCAGCAATGTAATTAGTCTTGTTTGATATAATCTGAGACACTTTTCTTATGTGTTCTTTTTTTTTTTTTACGCTACATTATAACTATTCCCTATGCACTTACTTAATAGCTTTTGTTATTTTTAGTCTTTTAACTTCAAAGCACCTAGACCAACTGAATATATTAAAAACTAAAGAAAATAATATACATTTTGCAAGTTATTTACCAATAATATATCCAGAACTATAAAGTCCGGTTCCAAGTGTACCCTGCACAATCTGCAGTGTCAGGTACATGGTGTAGTTAACAGAAAAAGCTCTCATCAAACCAAACAGACCCAGATTGAAGGCATTGATGACCAAGGCCGTCTTCCGACCGTAGCGATCCGAGACATATCCAGTGAGCGGTAATGTAAGTAACATTCCTATGTTAAATAAAGTTCCAGCTAACGCTCTTAACCATTCGTTACAGCCAAGATCGAACTAGATAAAAATGATTGTAAAAATAAAATATATTAGTGAGGCATTTTGACAAATTATCTGATTATTAATTTTCAAAGCAACCAAAAAAAGCTATGAATTCTTCGGTGAATGAGGAGATCTTTAAAATAACTAAAGCAAACGAAATAGCTCTAGAAGTAGTGAATGACGCTGCAAAAGGCGGGCCACATAATTCGATGAAACGATAAACGTTGGGGTCCTACGTTGCGGGAACAGCAATCTCGTAATGAAAAGCGCAGTTTTGGCAGATCTCTCACTAGGCAGCATCAAGCAGCGCGGATGACGTTGGATGAAAACAGAAAAAGACTGCAGCGAATGGTGTGTGGTCAAGAGATCTTAGATGTCCCTGGATGTCTTTAGAACAATGACGACTGCACTCATGTCATACTGATATGTAATTATGTGGATGGAAAGGAAATATGAGTATTTAATAAATAATTCCGCAATGACTGCTTTGCAAGTGCTTCGAACATTTCATCAAATTTTTATCAAAAATGTGACCAACCTAACTAATAATTTCAAATGAGGGAACAAAATCGTAATTAATTTGATGAGAATTTTTTGAACAATATGATAATAATATTATCTTGATAATGATCATGCAGTACCATAAAGTCGTATTTATGACATAATAAAAATGTCTGCAATCTCCCGAAAAAATAATAATAGCTTCTATTATATATCTATGTAGTATATAACTGAAAATTATCTAATCTGTTTTTAATTTATTTACAGCTTTTATCTTAATGTTAAGTTTATATGTTTTATACTAACTTCATACACAACTGTGTTGTCTTTAGCGTATACAAAACCTTCGCAAAGAACAGTCTTAGAGTGATCGAACAGAGAATTAGGGCAGAAGTCCAAAGAACCATTGAATCCAGGATAACTAGGTGCATATCGCTCACAACTGGAGAGCCCTGAACTTGTCTCGGGAATTGCGTTTTTTAACCATTCAGGATCGAAGTAGTTCAGCTTTCCATCTTCACCACATTCTGGGATACGACATCTATCAATAGAATTATAAACAAAATTATTCACTAGGAACAAAAAAGTTATTTGTTGTAATCGGCCATGTAAACGGCCATCTTATAGGTATCATTTATAATCCAGCGGCGATCAGTGGAGGAACCGAGCGGAGGACTTCTAACATAGCAGTAAAGTCGACATTCAGATATCGTGGAAAATCAACGTCTGTCGGTCCTTCGGCTATGTGTTCCACTCCACTTCAATTTTGCGCCACGATGAGCTCTATGAACTCTGATTCTACTACGGATCTCCTCATCTTAATGCATAAAAACTTGTAATCTATCAAGTCTATATAGAATAGTAAACAGACTATTTATTTTCTATTTTACTATATTTCCTCGTTATTGTAAAAAAGTACCAATAAAATTTTTTAATTACAAAAAAAGTGAGTAAATATCTTCAACGAAAATAGATGGTGTACACTGAAGCAAAATTGAATGCAGAGAAATGCAGTATTGTATGCATCAACCAATCACAAATTATATAAACTATACTAGTTGATT
This sequence comes from Hipparchia semele, assembly GCA_933228805.2. NCBI lineage: Eukaryota > Metazoa > Arthropoda > Insecta > Lepidoptera > Nymphalidae > Hipparchia > Hipparchia semele. The sequence goes on along the minus strand of OW121720.1, from coordinate 14,280,044 downwards.
CCCGCGACTTCATTCGCGTGATTTTTTATTCCGCGGGAACTCTCATATTTCTCGGGTTAAAATGTAGCCTATGTGTTATTCCAGACTATAATCTATCTCTGCGCCAAATTTCTGCCAAATCGGTTCAGTCGTTGCGACGTGACTGAGTAACTAACATCCAAACTTTCGCATTTAGATGATTGCCATCTTCGTGCACGTGTCCACTTTACTCTATTTGACGCGGTCTCAGTATAGTAAGTTATAAAGGCACCCTAATACAGTAATTTGGTTACCTGTGTGGTATGGCTGCAGCTGAGAATATATATTCGTTCACTGTACCAGCAACTATGAGAGCTAGAGCAACTAAGAGAAAGTTCCTTAGCTGGAACATACCAAACTGACCCAGCTCGTTTGTTAGCACATAATCAAGATCTATGGGTTCTTGAGTCACATTCACTCCCCGGTCTTCGTGTTTACTCGATTCCTGTTTTATTTGCTTATCACTCTGATCCTGATTACTTTTGTTCATTTTGATTTTATTCTGAGTTTTACTTTTGTAAGAAAAGCATTACCATATTTGACGAACTCTTGATAAATACAAAAGAAAATATGATCATCGTTTTAGCATAAAACTTATCTGTTATTTTTACCGTTTAATATCTTATCCATAATATTATGCTGAACAAGATTAATGTGAAAATGACAATTTATGTCTGTTACCAACCAGTAATACTTGGCTCAAAGAAGCTGGATTTTATTTTACTATATTTCGATCCAAGGTCAACGACACATGTAGTAATTTATATAAAAAAAAATAGCTATTGCTTCCAGCTTTATGTTTTATTCATTTGTATATTCTTCTTTAAATATATTATATTCTTCCTTGATTTGTTTTCGTTGATATTCAATTAAGGAAGGCATTGATGAGGTCAGGTTGGAGCGCGCTTACCCAGACAATGCCTAATTACTCTTGCCTTGAAGGTACTCAAATTAAACGTGGCCAGAAACGCAGACGCCGGATGGACGCCCTTGGAAGAGCTTGGAAAAGATATATTAATTTTATTATTAAATTTCTAAGAGGAAATTTAATAATAAAATCTTTTACAGGAAGGTAGCTTCTTTGAGATGCCATCTGTGCAGATACTCTAGCTGCAAGCAAATAACGGCTACTGACTGGTGACTAGCACGGCGGGGTGGGCGCAGCGGCTCCTAGCGCTGAACCGGCCAATATTATGAAAACCTTAAATGTACCGTTATATTAGTGGTTTTTGTTCGAGTACTTTTTTATAACAATTATTAAATATCTTTAGAGCTAATTTATCTGAAAAATTTAAATAAGAAAAAAAATTGTTTGATATCATCGCGCTTGAAGTTCAAAGCAAAATACGAAATCAACTATTTAGATGAACCAGTCTTCGGTACTGCGGATTCCGTGTCCCCGATGCGCTCGGCCTCGGCCAGCGTGTCGGGCATCCTGCGGCCGCGCGTGTCGGGCTGCGTCAGCACCAGCAGCCCGGCCAGCGCGCCCATCGCGCCGAACAGCAGCGACGGCAGTCCGTGCCAGTAGATGAACCAGTCGTCGGTACTGCGGACTCCGTGTCCCCGATGCGCTCGGCCTCGGCCAGCGTGTCGGGCATCCTGCGGCCGCGCGTGTCGGACTGCGTCAGCACCAGCAGCCCGGCCAGCGCGCCCATCGTGCCGAACAGCAGCGACGGCAGCCCGTGCCAGTAGATGAACCAGTCGTCGGTACTGCGGACTCCGTGTCCCCGATGAGCTCGGCCTCGGCCAGCGTGTCGGGCATCCTGCGGCCGCGCGTGTCGGACTGCGTCAGCACCAGCAGCCCGGCCAGCGCGCCCATCGCGCCGAACAGCAGCGACGGCAGCCCGTGCCAGTAGATGAACCAGTCGTCGGTACTGCGGACTCCGTGTCTCCGATGCGCTCGGCCTCGGCCAGCGTGTCGGGCATCCTGCGGCCGCGCGTGTCGGGCTGCGTCAGCACCAGCAGCCCGGCCAGCGCGCCCATCGCGCCGAACAGCAGCGACGGCAGCCCGTGCCAGTAGATGAACCAGTCGTCGGTACTGCGGACTCCGTGTCTCCGATGCGCTCGGCCTCGGCCAGCGTGTCGGGCATCCTGCGGCCGCGCGTGTCGGGCTGCGTCAGCACCAGCAGCCCGGCCAGCGCGCCCATCGCGCCGAACAGCAGCGACGGCAGCCCGTGCCAGTAGATGAACCAGTCGTCGGTACTGCGGACTCCGTGTCCCCGATGCGCTCGGCCTCGGCCAGCGTGTCGGGCATCCTGCGGCCGCGCGTGTCGGGCTGCGTCAGCACCAGCAGCCCGGCCAGCGCGCCCATCGTGCCGAACAGCAGCGACGGCAGCCCGTGCCAGTAGATGAACCAGTCGTCGGTACTGCGGACTCCGTGTCCCCGATGAGCTCGGCCTCGGCCAGCGTGTCGGGCATCCTGCGGCCGCGCGTGTCGGACTGCGTCAGCACCAGCAGCCCGGCCAGCGCGCCCATCGCGCCGAACAGCAGCGACGGCAGCCCGTGCCAGTAGATGAACCAGTCGTCGGTACTGCGGACTCCGTGTCTCCGATGCGCTCGGCCTCGGCCAGCGTGTCGGGCATCCTGCGGCCGCGCGTGTCGGGCTGCGTCAGCACCAGCAGCCCGGCCAGCGCGCCCATCGCGCCGAACAGCAGCGACGGCAGCCCGTGCCAGTAGATGAACCAGTCGTCGGTACTGCGGACTCCGTGTCTCCGATGCGCTCGGCCTCGGCCAGCGTGTCGGGCATCCTGCGGCCGCGCGTGTCGGGCTGCGTCAGCACCAGCAGCCCGGCCAGCGCGCCCATCGCGCCGAACAGCAGCGACGGCAGCCCGTGCCAGTAGATGAACCAGTCGTCGGTACTGCGGACTCCGTGTCCCCGATGCGCTCGGCCTCGGCCAGCGTGTCGGGCATCCTGCGGCCGCGCGTGTCGGGCTGCGTCAGCACCAGCAGCCCGGCCAGCGCGCCCATCGCGCCGAACAGCAGCGACGGCAGTCCGTGCCCGTAGATGAACCAGTCGTCGGTACTGCGGACTCCGTGTCCCCGATGCGCTCGGCCTCGGCCAGCGTGTCGGGCATCCTGCGGCCGCGCGTGTCGGGCTGCGTCAGCACCAGCAGCCCGGCCAGCGCACCCATCGCGCCGAACAGCAGCGACGGCAGCCCGTACCAGTAGGTCGTCTGAAAGCAGTACATTTTCAAATCAATATTTTGGACCAGAAATTACAAACTCAGTAGAACTTGAGAAAATTCTAAAATTCAAGTCCCATGTTGTTGCTATTGTTGCCTTCATCATCATAGAATTAGGTGCTAAAAAGTCCCGTAGGGATAAAAGATAGCCTATATTGTCATTTTTCAAATCCTCAACTATACCCATGCAAAAATCCGTTGCGGTGCGGTTGAAAGAGTAACCATCAAACACACTTTCGCATTTGTAATAATATTTGTTGGAATAGTAAAGATGATGACTCACAAGTACTGGTGTCAAAGGTGCCGCGATAGATCCGATGCGACCGACCATGGAAGAGAAACCGAGCAGAGTGTGTCGGAACTCGGTGGGATACAGTTCGGACGTGTACAGGTACACCGAGGTCGCCACCGCAGAAATGCCCATTTTTCCCAAAAGGTATATTAACAGCCGTGGGATTGTATAGTCTACAAATGTCAAAAATAGCATAATTGTTAATGTAAATATAATACATAAACGTAAAATTAATCAAAGAATCAACGAAAAAAATAATAAAGATTCGAAAAAATATTTATTATTCTACTAGCATTTAAATCATGTCCGCGACTTCGTCAGTGCGGATTATGAGTTTTTGATTCCCGCGGGAATTATTTAATTTTTCAGGTTAAATTATACATAATCTGTATTTTTCTAAGCATATCCCGGTTTCCTTGCGTCCTCTACCCGCGACTCTTTGTAACTTGTGTCTTGTAGCCTACAGCATCTTTTATTTTGTAAATATTTGTCAATAATTTATGTAATTTATTACTTCATTATGTATCGAAACTGTTTAAAAATAAATAAACTCACGTAGATTGAGTTACGAAGACCAATTCTGCAAACTTTGAATTGAAATTGTACTTACACTTAGGAACGAAAATAAAAACAATGTTGCAGACTGCGCTTAAAAAGAAACCCGAAGACAACGTAGGTTTTCTTCCAAATCTTTCCAAAGTTAGAGCTGCGATGAAGTTGGCAGGGATCTCGATGGCACAAGTTAGAATGAAATTAAGGTATATGGTGTCCGAGAGACCCGTTGAGTTGATGGACAGTCCGTAGAAGACGAGCGTCGTGGTGATCCACCAGACTGGCGTCGTGCACACCCTTCTGAGCAAAACTGGAGAGCGCATTATAGTGCGCACCAATCCAAGATTCTCAGCCTAAAAACAAAAATTTACCAAATTGGCACTATAAAAAATTACATAACATTTTATGGTATCCCTTCATCATCATCATTATTTGATTTGGTACGTCATGGTTTAGACCCATCGTCAGCCTATTGTACTCATTTTGTTGAGACACGCGGTATAGGATGTTAGAATTAAGACAAACAGATGTTGGGTGTTAGAATTAAGATTCAGGTCATAGTCCACACATAACATAATGGAGAACGACTGCGAGATGTTATCCTTCACGGTTAAATCAAGTGATATTTTTAATTGCTTAAAAAGATTCCGAGAAGTCTGGAATATGGATCCCAAAAAGAAAGTTCAGTGCCTTATTTTTGGGTTTTTACTACAAAGCTGAACAAATAGTGATCACCAAGTCACTAGAATAAATCTCGAGATAGTTACTTACTGCTTGACCCAAATCTTGCGTGGGTTAAGGCAATAGATAAAATATAAGAGTGTGATAAATCTACAATTGCTCTAATCTCAATCAACTGATAAAACATTGTTTTTGCATAATTTAACTCTACTAACTTGTAAAGTGAGGTAGGGTCCCATAATCATGCTAATAAAAACTTTTCTTCTTACCATAGACTAATAGAAAGACTTGTAATTAACAAAGTTAAATATGTTGTATTGTAACCTCTACAGAATTTGCCCGAAACATTTCCGCATCGAACTGTACATAATCTCGGTCGACTATACATAAGTCGTTAGATATTTGTTTGTTTTACGATATTCATGAATCACTTTTAATGACTACAATTAACTCTAAAATAACCCACTCACATTCGATTTGAGAGCGTCAGGTTGTGGAGGACTCGTGAGCCCATTCAGAGAGTTTTCGCTGATATGTGTTTTGTTTAATTTTGCTACAGTTTTCAGTATTTCCTTAGCCTTCGTATACTTTTTTTTCGATAGTAACCATCTTACACTTTCCGTTAACGTCCAGTGATACGAGACTATGACGAAGCATGGGATATGGATTGCTATGATCATGTAACGCCACGGTGAGATCAGCCACGCCACACTGCCGAGCAGCACTTCTCCTATCGCGAATAATGACATTGAAGTTGCACTTGTGAGAACTCGATATTTTGGGCCAACAAGTTCAGTGACTGAAACAACCAAACGTTTTGAGTGTCTATTTAATTTTTAAAGGATAGACTAAACTAGCCATTATACTTGAAATCTATAGGGTTATATTTTGAAAAATATTTACCAAATATATACGCTGAACTGTATGCCCCGGAACCAAGAGCACTCTGAAGAAATTGTAAAGCCAAGTACATTGTGTAATTGATAGAGCCGGCTCGGATGAGACCGAACAGGCCGAGGTTGAAGACATTGATGATAAGGGCTGTCCTTCGGCCGTAGCGATCCGAGATGTAGCCCGTGATAGGCAGGACGAACAATGTTCCCAAGCTGCTCAAAGTGCCTGCTAACGCTCTTAACCATTCCTTACATCCGAGGTCAAACTAGATAAAATTAATTGTTAATCAATAATATGTTGAAAAAAATAGAGTAGGTAAGATGGAGATATCTCCGAAAATCTAACACAGTTTTAGGACAAAATGCAGAAAGTCTTATTAACGTGACGGGGCAGTGATTTTCAAAAATAATTACGTATAAATCAAGCTTATATTATATTAATTGCGTATTTCTTTCGACGATCACGGTCCGATACTTATCATGCTACTTGTATTTTACATCAACAGACAAAATATAACAATGAACCAAGTGAATACTAACTTCATATACAACTGTATTATCCCTCGCATAAACAAAACCATCGCAAGGAATAGTGTTGGACTTATTGAATAAAGCAGCTGGGCAGGCTTCCAAGGTTCCAACAGCAGCTATATTTACAGGAGCGTACCTTTCACAGCTAGTTAACCTAGAATCAGTCTCAGGAATCACATTTTTAATCCATTCAGGTTCATATTTCTGCAATTTTCCCTCTTCACCACATTCTGGGATACGGCATCTAAAAATAATGAGCTATTAGATCAATTGCTCTAAAATTACCGCAAAACCACAATAGATGAGCCGCCAATATAGTTTGCGAGATTTTCGTTTGGAAGGTATGTAAATATCTTCCAAACGAAATAATGGTATACACACTAAAATTGAACTCAATATTCAAAATTATTTATATAGGCCATACTTGCGGCTTTTATGACAAGTCAATAGTCTACCACTGGTTCGGAATACTAAAAGCAAAACTTACGGCCAAAAAATTGCTCAAATTGTATCAACTGATCTATTTTAATTTTGATACTTCTTGTTCTTGTTTAGTTATTAATGTAAAATAATTTAAGTCCATTACCTGTGTGGTATGGCAGCTGCTGAAAATATATATTCGTTCATCAAACCGCAAATTATAATGGGTACAGCTGTTAAGAGAATGTTTCTCATTTGGAACCATCCAAGCTGACCCAGTTCATTGGTCAAAACATCATCAAGAGCTAAAGGTTTCTTCTGGTGCACATTTACTTCATCGTGAGGACGATTTACATCTCTTGATTTTACCTTATTTTCTATTGCAGGTTTTGAGTTAATACTATTTTGATGATCACAATTTCTTTTAACTTCAGTCATTGTGTGAATTTAATTTACTATTTATATTTGATGAGATACGCTATCAAATTTTGCGACCTCTTCTCATTCGCGAGCCAAACCTTATGCATTTAAGATCATCGTCTGATTTAAAAACAACACTTATCAGTAAGTACCTAGTTACCTACTTAAATTGTCAATGTTACTCTGATAGTAATCGTATCCCAAGATTTGCTGGGCGGACCTAGCACTTAACATGTAACGTCAGTAATATTTAGGTAGATACCTACATATACGAATTGTTTAATAGAATAGAATAGAATAGAATAGAAATATTTTTTATTCAAATAAACTTTTACAAGCACTTTTGAATCGTCAATGAATTTACCACTGGTTCGGAATGCCTTTCCTGCCGAGAAGAGCCAGCAAGAAACTCGGCGGTTGCTCTTTTCAAAAAAATAAAAATTTTACAATTGTTATTGAAACTATGCTATGTATTCAGTGCTTCCACGATAAATTTTCCTGAGTACAATACAAGTAAAAATAAATACAATACAAATACAAATAAATACAATTCAATACATGTTAACACAGGCAGGCAAAAGCAGACCCATTCCCGTTGGTGGCACCCGTTCACGAGCATGACGCATGATCCAGCCATTGCTTCGCTCAACCATATTTGAGTGTCATAATGATAGTTGTCGTCAGTTCCGCATCTTTCCTGGTGACTCTTCATTTTTTCTTTGATCGAAGACTTTAAAACATTTAAAGGATAATACCATTACCAAAATATTGAAATCACAAGATTCCGACACTATGCCCCAATCAGAATATTTAGTTCCGAGTTTGATGTTTTATTCTCTAAATGCCGATTTCACCAAGTTTTTGTATTGAAAATCTGCCGAAATATCAAAACAATCGGATAACACATAAAGGACTACATGTTATTATATCTTCGAATGAAGCGTACTCATATAATATCGATCGAACTTCACTTTGCAAGTTCGTTTGATCATATAATATATAAACTCAAAACATTTACCGAGTTTAGTAATATGCATTTTTTATTTATTATCTTATCTAACTTTATAATCTTAATCTCTATTTTCTCAACAAGTAATAAAGTTTCAGCTGGATAAGCTAGTTGGCTTTATTTTAGATTCTGGTTTCCCGATTGCCTCAGCTTCAGCCAGGGTGTCTGGCATCTTGGTGCCAAGTGTCTCAGGTTGCGTGAGTGCCAGCAAGCCAGAAATTATTCCCAAACAACCAAACATCAATGATGGGATTCCGTGCCAGTAGGTCATCTGAAAATGGTTTTTTAATAAATGATGTAGTCCTGATAGACGCCAATTTGTGTAGAGACTACTCATTTCAAAGCCTAAATTAAAATAATTATTGAGCTCTTTTAAGCAAAATTAGCTATTTTTTTTATTCGATGACAAGATAGACCTTGACGGCGATCTCAGCTGATGGTAAGTAACGATGCTAATATAAAACAATGATGTAACTGATAATGAAAGAGTCAATATTGGCTCAAAGGTAACTTAAAAAAATATGCAACAAACCAGTATTTTAATGTATAATTATAAATAATAGATAGCAACCTGAATGTTAAAATATGTACTTTTACTGCCTGTAAATGTGACACATATACACATACTACTGTAATTATGGTACATATTTATGACTTTAATTAGCATAAATATTGAAAGTGTGCTTACAAGTGCAGGTGTTAGTGGAGCTGTGATGGATCCAATACGACCAATCATAGATGAAAATGCGAGTAAAGTATGTCGAAACTCAGTGGGGTATAACTCAGATGTGAACAAATATATGGAGGTCACTACCATTGAGATGCCGAACTTTCCCAACAGGTATATGATCAATCGCAGAACTGCAAAGTCTGAGGAGAAAGGTGACAAGATACACAAGTTATAATTGACAAAATTGGAGGTTCTTTTTTACCACAGTTCTATCTTATATAATATGTAGGATGTTATTTTTCATGGAGCCAGTCAAGGGCAAGCATAAATTACCTATAAACTAAGAAACTGTAGCATAACTAAACCATCATTCATTCAATCAGTATTCCATGTCTGTTTGGTTATTATGCGTACTCTGCGATCAATACAAAAGTGGAGAATTTCTTTTCTCGATAGGATAGTCTTCTTAATATCATCACGTTGCAAGAAACTTATTATAATCATTACATGTTTTCCAAACCACTTACCATTGACGTTTCTTTCAGACAAGGCCAGATAAACAGTCATTTATTTTATAGTGCATATTACATTACTTATATTCTTAACTGTATTTACTGATATTAGGTATAAAGTGCAGAACTAAATTATAAAATTTTGTTGATTGTATTGTGATTAGATTAAAATTATTTTTTATAACTAAGTACCAGTACATGTTAAAAAAAGAAAAACGAATACTGACTTGTGAAATCTACTTTTCTTTTTTTAACGTTACCGGACTACTCTTAAACTTAAGTATAAGTTAAAGTTAAAGAACCCTGACTTGTTTAACATTTAGCATTATTTTGGCCTGATTTTTAAATAGAAAGATGCTAAGTTTCCTCAACTTACCCATAGGAATAAAGACAAAAGCAATGTTACACGCTGAACTAAAGAAGAATCCAGAACATAAGGTGATTTTCCTGCCAATTCTATTCAGAAGTAAAACTGCTGTGAAGAAACCAGGAATTTCGATAGCACATGTCAAAATATAATTCAAATGCATGGTATCCGAGAGACTCGTGGAGTTGATGGACAAGCCGTAGTAGACAAAGGTCATAGTGATCCACCAAATCGGCGTCGTGCACACTCTTCGGAGCAAAACTGGAGAGTTTATTATTGTGCGAATTAATCCAGGTTTTGCAGCCTAAAAATTATATTGGAATAGAATGAAACAACTGAGGAAAGTATGGAGTAAACAATAAAATATAAATTAAGGATCTTTTCTTTTGAAAGCTTTTCGAAAGGATTTTTTAAATTATGTGAAGTTTCAGGGCCTTAAACTGTGTTTCACAGCGTTCAATTTTGGGTCCTTTTCTGTTTTGTGTCAATCTGTTCTGAGCAAATTGCTGCTATATCAAAGAGATATAGAAATAGAAAAGAGATTTACAAAAGCCTCGAATATTTAGACAAAATTGTCATATTTTAAAAGCAAAACATCGCTTCCTTTAATGCAATTTTAATTAAGTTTCGTTTGATTTTTGAGAACATAGCAAAATAAGTAATTATATAGGTATAAAATATTCTTACATTCAAAGTAACTGTAGGTTGTGGAGGGTTCATAAGTGCTTCCATAGATTTTTCACTGATATATGTTTTGTTCACCTTCGCAACAGTTTCCAATATTTTCTTGGCTTCTGGATATTTCTTCTTCGATAAAAGCCATCTGACACTTTCTGAGAGTATCCAGTAATACGCAATTATGACGAAGCAAGGAACATGAAGTGCAATGATCATGTAACGCCAAGCCGGGATCAACCAAGCAACACTGCCGAGTATCACCTGGCCTATGGCAAAAATAGAAGATGAAGTAGCACTTGTAAAAACGCGATACTTTGGTCCAACCAGCTCAGCAGCTAAAACAAAAAAGATTTTCTATAACATTTAGAATAAAATACCTTAACGTTGAATAACAAGAAATCAGCTGCGGCTAAAACAGCTGAATGCTGTCTCTACTTAGCAAATTACCTGTTTTGGCCACCTCTCTGGCTGAGAAATTTTACCTATTTCAGTTTGACTAGGACATTACAATATGTACATTACAACGTACTAGTATTATTTAACTAACCAAAAATGTATGCTGAACTGTAGGCACCGGCACCAAATGTCGTCTGCAGTATTTGCAGAGCCAAGTACATAGAATAATTGACAGAGAATGCTCTAATGAACCCAAATAGGCCGAGATTGAAGATATTGATGATCAGCGCTATCCTTCGCCCGTAGCGATCCGAGATGAAGCCTGTGATAGGCAACACGAACAACGTCCCGATGCTGTACAGAGTGCCTGCGAGTACTCGCAGCCATTCTTGACATCCAAGGTCGAACTACAACAAAAATTAAGAGTTTCTTTCCATTTATGAATAAGCAATTGGAATAAAGCAGGTGAATCCCCAACTAAGGACTCGATGACTTGTCTTAAAACTGGTTGGTCATATTTCATGAGACGGTCATACACCATTGATGATGATGATGAGTATTTTTTATTATGATTACTTTAGATCATAATTGTGCATAGGGACAAATTATCTGAAGTATTCTAAAGGATAAAATGGACACGTTCATTTTTTCCGGGACTTTATTCGCGCAGATTTCATTTATTCTTTACCGTTTGCGTCATACTGCTTAGCGTCATAAGAATACCACAGAAATAATTTTATATATTTTTTCTGGCCATCTCAGATCTACATTATATACCCAAAAACAATACCGTGACTAAGAGACGACGCCATGAAACCAGCATCCGATACTAACTTCATACACAACTGTGTTGTCTCGAACGTAAACAAAACCATCACATTCTATAGTTTGGGATCGATCGAACAACTCGGCAGGGCAGTACTCCAACGTCCCATTAGTTCCCAAATCACGAGGAGCGTATCGCTCGCAACTGGTAAACCCTGAACTCGTCTCTGGGACTGCATTCGTTATCCATTCGGGGTCAAATTTGTGAAACTTCCCATCTTCACCGCATTCCGGGATGCGACATCTGGAATTTCAACATGAAAAACATCATCAAAACCTATTTCCATACTAATGTTATAATTGCGATGGTGTGTTAATCCTCTGGAAGTTTTACCTTTTCGCGTTTCACGTTGTACCGAACTTAACGAAACTTGTCAATAGAGCTTGCAATGAAGTTTTTAAAAAATGCTGACGACATCGGTGCTAGGATCATGCTAAGACTAGCCCGTATTATGTTCGGAATTTCGATTTAGGGCCGATTTCACCAACGTTAAATAAGTCCTACCCGAGCGTGAAGGCAGATTTTTAGTACAAAAACTGTCAGAATGCCCAATTTATTCCTCGGTTCAACGTCACTCGACATTGGTAAAATCGGCACTTAATAAATTAAAATCGAAAGTTAATTTTTTCATTAAATAACAATAATTTTAATTGACCGAACGCCGAGTAATAATTGTTGATATCACAATTCCACATGATGATAATCTGGTGAGGGCGTAAATAGAAAAATTAAATAAATATTCAGACCTTGCCCACGAGATTACCACCATGTGGAATGTTGATTCAACGATTGTAGATCCGATCGTCATTTCAGTCAATGGTCTTGTAGTGTATGTAGGTACACTGTCTCGTGTGTTCATGAACAATGTTGCAACGTCAGTATTACGCGAGCCGCCGGTGCGAGTAGACGTGCGACAGGTGTTCGTGTGCATTGCCGAGCCAGTGTCGGGGCGGCGCTATTAGCGATACTACAAGTGGCGACGAGGAAAAAGGTAAGTGGAAAATATTTTTTATAAGGAAGGAGGGGTCTGATATGGCAGGCATTATTGGTTATAAATTAGATAGTTCAGACGGTTAGTTTCGAGATTGTCATTATAACAATGCAACGAAACAGAATATAAAATTACAAAGGGAGTAAAGGCAAATCGGTTGGGAATTGTTTTTATTATAAAATAATCTGATTTAAATTTTTATTTGTTACAATACCCTTATATTTTATTAATCACAGATAACGGATAATTTTATAAATGGTCAGAGTTAATGACGTAGATATAATATCGTTGGTATTACATGATGTGACTTTTATTTCGGGCTACGGTTAACTTAATATGATATCATAGGTACAATCCTTTTTAATAGAAGGTGAGTCAGGATGGGTAAATAAATAACTTTGTATTTCACTTTAACTTGGTGTATTTACAAAGCGTGTACTCTCATCGAATTTTACAACAGATCCGCTGGTGCCGGTCAGGAATATAGGAACTCCGGCCCCAAGTAACAATAATCAATTAATCATATTTTAATACAAACAAAAGTTAGCTTAGGTAACGCCGGAAAAGTCATAAAGGAAATTATTATTTACCAAGCTCCATACTGTTAATACGATCCCCTAACGTTTAAAATAAACAATCTGTAGCTATGCGAGTCGCATGAACAAAGGCCTGTTGATAGGTACCTAATAACTATTCAAAATATCAAAACTAAAACGTACAGTCAGGGCATTCATGAGGCTCAGCAATTAGTTACATAAACAAATTCTATAACACCTTGCAAGTAACCTAATGCATATAAGCCTGTTCTTCGCCTTCAGTTCAGTGGAGAAAATATTAAATTATTTTTCTTACCCCAACAAAATTGTTAAGGTAACAGTTTAACAGGTGGTTAGTACTTTTATGCTTTATACTTGTTTATTGAAGAATATTTTAAGATCATGATGTTAATGTGGGAGTAAAACTAAATAAGTATATTTTAGTTAGTATGGAATCAGTTTTGCCAAGAGTTGTCCTTAGACAACCAATCATGGAAATGTTGGGTTCTGTGTTTAATACGCAATGATTGCAGTATAACCTTACTGCGGGTAGTTATTTTATTGAGATAGTTTGTGACTTCTTTTATTAGTTGCTCGGTGAAGTGTATCGTCTCCTTCACGAGATAATCACGTTGAATAATGCTCAGTTATAGTCGTATGGTTGTTAGTTTAATTTCTTCCGTTTTGCTTCTGATGTTCGGCCAGGGGTGCCTTTGTCGTCATTAGAAGTGAGATGGTAATTTCATACCCACAGATGTAGCTTCATGCCACGTTAGAATTTTATACCCACAAGACTTCATGCCATGGGATATGATTTTATGGTCACATTAGTTTCGTTAGCTAGAAACTTCTTCCTAACCTCTTGTGAGAAGTTTAACATAGAATCATTGTTGATTATTAAGGTAAATGGGAAATTAAGATTTCTGTGGGGTCGAATAGCTTACGTTCCAGTAGTTTCGTGGAAACTATAGGGGTGGTGTGTGATTGCGTGTGCGGATGCATAGTGAATAGTAGCGATTGTATAATTATTTATCTATTCTTTATTACACCACAAACAGAGAAAAGTGAACTTAACAAGATATATTATGTCGATACAAAAAGGCAGCCTTATCGCTCAAAAGCAAACTCTTCCAAACAACCTTATGGCTAAGGGAAATAAGAAAATAAACAAACAGCAGGAGGTGTTGCAATAATAAAAAGATTAACTTACATGTTAATATTTAGATAAACTAAACCAATATAGTATTATGTATACGTGGATCGGGAAGATTCTTTGAGTATGATCGATGCCATGGCGATTCCATAGCCAGTTAGCATGTAAGATATTTCATGATCTTACAAGTTACAGAAGAATTAAGATGTTGATAACTATTAAAACGCGTTTTTACTAAATAAAGTAACCATTTAATTAATTCACAGAATATAAATAGAAATAGAAATAGAAATATTTTTTATTCAAATAAACTTTTTACAATAGCATAACAGTGTAATAATGATAATTGATATTGACATCGACAGCAGACCACAGACTGCAGATAAATATGTACGTACATGGAATATAATAAGAGAGGGTTGCATTCGTAAACCAAGTATGTGGATGCAATTAGGAAAAAAAAGGGGTTAAGAAGGCACAGCTATTGTGACATTTGTGAAGTCATTCAACAGTTTTGTTTATCTTGATCTGATTCTTTGAAAGGTTCCGGGTTTATAATTCTTTGTTCAATGATCTTTGATAGAGACTTTTTAGTTAATGAAGTTGAGATTAATGTTGAGTTGAAATGAGATCAAAATGAGACTGTAACTTGGTTGAAAGCAACATGCTCAGGCTAAATGTGTTCCGTTGATTGTTAGTAGTAGCAGTAGTCATTAGAGAAGGTAGTGATCCTAACTAGAGGATATTGCGTTGACGTTCATTGTGAGGATTCATAAAGAAAAGAGTAATGCCTTTTGTAAGTTATCGAACAAACTTATTTCATTGCTTTAGTTACTGTTTTGTTGTTTTGCGTTTCTCATCTATGAGAACGCCAAATAGAGTGTTTGGTTTGGTTAAGTCAATGACCAGGAGGTTATGGATTGTAGTAACCAGATGGTAGTAACCTGGATGAAAGTTGCCAGTATATGTGGTTGTGACAGTAAAGACGCCGCAATAAAGAATTAGCAAAATAATAAACTTTGATTTATTTGTTGGTTTGCGTTACGAGTGATTATGTTGAGCACCGTTGACAATCAAGTCAATTAGGTTGAGCTGATGAGATTTAGAAGTTTTCACTTTTAAATGAAGTTTTCATTTTAAGTTAGATCCAAAGCTTACAGGTCTTTTAAAGTAATAGAAACCTTAGATGAAGACCGACGTAGTCTGAAGTCATTAATTAACAAACGCACTTACAAGTACGCTCACGATAGGTTTTGATGGTTGCCTAGATGTGAAGTTCCTTTAAAGTTAGACAACGGTAGTGACAATCATGTTGATTAAGATGCTTAAACGTACACTTTGGCGGGACATATCTGCAGACATCGGACGTGTCGCTTCCAAACTTTGTGTGGGAGTAATGAGCGTCCGACTATGTTTTGAAACTCAAGTCTTGAAGAGACTACAGTTTTGGCCTAGGGTGTTTCGGGTCTCTGAGGAGACTACAATTGGCAATTTGATGCAACCCGAATCCCTGTGGGGATACAAGTGTATTTGGTTTTGTTTGGTTAACTTGGGTGACCGATGGTCGCTGTTGTAGTTACGCGCTGCATGTGGCAGTCGGGCCTAAAATTATACCACTAAGCAATTACTGTTTCCTTTAATGGATTCTGTATTGATGCGTGACTGAGATCTTGATCAATCTAAATTAGTGGGAACTTTTCATTCGGACAAGTATTATTTCTATTATAATTAATTGGTTACAGTTTGAGTTATTTTATTTTAAACAACATGCCAAGTAGTCCGAACCTTGTAAGTAGTATATTTCAAATGTTTCCTTTTCCTGTCAACAAGTACATTGGGAACGGCTGACTGTCAGTTCTGGCCGTGTCGGAGATTAAAATTGAAGTGATTATTATTTAAAGTGCCATCTAATGACGGTAGTCTTATAACGTTGGTATCACTATTCGTTGAGCATTATGCCATTGCTCCTCGCTCGTTCGGTCCATTAAAATAAGACTCGCAACGTGTCTATTGTCAACCGTCAATCGTTATTCCCCGTTTCTATTTGGTTTTCTGGTGTAGTGTTGTCAGTTTAAGATTACTTTGGTAATGTGACTATTAAGTGATTGGTTGAACAGTGTTATGCGGTTTTATGATCTGACAAAGCCAGGTAATGAATTCCAGGAGATGAGTTCACAAAATTACTTAAAATTAAATCAATATAGGTTGATTTTCTTTTGGTTTCTGTATATAGAAAAAAGGTTATAATTTGTTAAATTTGACACATTGAGTGTGATTTTAGTATTATTATATTGAAGCACTTATTGAAGGTCATTTCCATTAAAATGGGAATTTCAGATATAACAACTTTTGAGTTATTGGTTATGTGACCACCATTAAATTGGAAACATCTAGTGGTATTGGAAAAAAACCTCCATTCAATTGGGAATTTCAAATATGAGAATATTTGAAGTATTGGTCATGCAACCACCATTAAATTGGAAATATAAAGTGGTGTTTGGAAATAAACCTCCATTAAATTGGGAATTTCAAATACCAGAATATTTGTATTATGGGTCATGTGACCACCATTAAATTGGAAACAACTAGTGGTATTGGAAAAACCTCCATCAAATTGGGAATTTCAAGTATGACAATATTTGTATTACTGGTCTGGTCATGCAACCACCATTAAATTGGAAATATAAAGTGGTTTTGGAAATAAACCTCCATTAAATTGGAAATTTCAAATATTGGAATAATTATATTATTGGTCAGGCGACCACCATTAAATTGGGAAATGAATTTGTGAGCATAACCAGGATGAGCTCGTAAAAAATAACAAATTTTTTGAGATAGAACTATGTTTTATCGATATATTGCTCAGAGGTAACCGGATGGTGATACCTCAGAATTTGCTTAAGAATGTTATAGATGCCATACACGAAGGCCATTCCGGGATCGTGGCAAGAAGGGTCGATTATTTTCTAAGGTAAAGTGGCCGCGAAAAAAGTAGATGTCAAAAAAAAAAAAAAAAAAATTAAAAAATTTAGTGAAATCCTGCAGTAAATAATTTTCAAATTTTTCAAATAATTGTGGATAAAATGAATTGGTTAGGAATAAACACTGAAGTGAGAAACAGAGATATCATTCAAAAAAGAGAAAGGGAAAGAGTACGGAGAGGAACTACAGAATCGAGTACGGAGAGGAACTACAGAATCGATACTAAACGAAGGTGAAAAAGTTAGTTAAGGAATATAGTTCATCTTAAAAAGATTGAAGACCAGTGGACAACAGTACCGGAGAAAGATCAGGATGAGAAGAATAGACAAAGTAATGGAATCAGTGACTAAACTGTAACTAAAGGAAGATTGAATAAGTGATTAGGAAATAATTGCTAGCATTTTATTATTATTCCCGTATATATTTTGACTCACACACCCACCTACAAAATAAATACATATAAAGTCAAAGAGTTATATAATAAACATTGTGAATTTGAATTTGAGATTTATTATATATATGTGCTGATATCCTAAATCTGCATCGTGCAAATAATTATATATTAGTTGTCACTCCTATGATTTGAAGATTTAGTGATGCCGGAAATTATTATATAGAAGTGAACTAGAATTATATTTTAGTTGTTTATTTATTTAACGAAGGAGGGATGTAGTGTATGTAGGTACACTGTCTCGTGTGTTCATGAACAATGTTGCAACGTCAGTATTACGCGAGCCGCCGGTGCGAGTAGACGTGCGACAGGTGTTCGTGTGCATTGCCGAGCCAGTGTCGGGGCGGCGCTATTAGCGATACTACAGGTCTTATAGCGAAAAGTTTCGATCAACACCTTAAGAAACATTCGCTTATTCAATCAAGGGCAGGATACAGAAGGGTCCTTGAGACGTCACGCAAAGTGAGGAGGTTCCTCACTCTGGAGCCCTGACCACGGGCTGCTTGGGTCCTACCCCGCAGCAAGTGGGACCCATTTGTTTTTATTGTTTTTAAGAATGTTCTGTATATGTATTTATAATCACTTATGTATTTTTATAAACATTTAAAAAAAATAATTAAATGTAAAGTTGTAAAGAAATAAATATTTTAATTACCTGTGTGGTGTTGCCGCTGCAGAAAATATATACTCAGTCATAAGACCACAAATTATAATAGGGTAAGCTACCAGGAGAATATTCCTTATCTGAAACCAGCCAAACTGCCCTAGCTCGTTGGTCAATACGTCATCAAGATCCAATGGTTTCTGATACACATCTCCTTTAACTTCTGGCTCTTCACTTGTTTTCCTCGACGTAGTTTTCTGATTTTCAGACATTTTGAAAAAAAAAAATTAAAGTTACATTCAAGAAGATGCGTTAAAGCATTTTACGAACCTTAGCGATTACACAATTGTCTTAGCATTGATATACAGCATCTCGTTCCAACCACAAGCGCTGCAAAATTTTTACTTATCTGCTTATCAAGATTCATATCGATGTTGATAAAAACCTAATTCAAAACTACAATAAACCAACACAGCTAATAATGCAAGGGTTGCAATTATGTCATGCTGGCCCAATATAACTAGGCACGGTCCTTCTCTCGAGAAGGTTTAGGATATAGTCCACGATGCTTGACCATGTGCGGATAGGCAGACTTCACACATATCTGACATCTTTATGGAAAACTCTCAGGTGTGCAAGTTTCCAGACGATGTTTTCTTTAACCCTAAAACCAAGTGCTATTGTCCCTATTGCTTAAAACAAACGTAAATCTTCCATTTCTCTTCTCGCTCGAAAAATTGTAATTTAGCTACACCATTAGACTTGTATCAGACTGAATACGCAAAAATGCTTTATGAGTTAGGAATCGTTCACTGGCTTACCTATCAGCTGGTCTCTTGTATGTTATTCCGTATATGTGAAACTAGTATTACTGAAAACTTTTATTGGAAACCCGAAAGACTAAGAACGCCTGTGAAAACTTTTCAGTCTGATAAATGCGTTCTGTGAATTTGCGCAAAACATAAGGAGGCGCACTCATGGTCACTAACTCACTAGACCATTTGTTTAGTTTATTCATAGTAATTATTATTATAATAGGCATGTAAAGCTTTTGCTAGCGACTAATTTTAAAAATCCTTCCAAACGCCCTCCTATCCTGAGAGAGAGAGATCGATCCTTGCAATAATTTTCTACTATTTTCTCTAGCGTTACAACTGATGTGAATGTTCCAGAAAATCTTGACAACCAGGCAGAAAGGCAAATTAAATAATTTTTGATTGTCCTTTTATAACTGTCCAAGTGTCTCCGCATGCTGCGTGCAAGTCGGCAAAATCATGTTTCTTGTATGGGGGCTCCTTTATTTTTTATTTTATTCTTATTATTTGTTTTAGCGACAATACAAATTGTTACTTACACATTCTGTGAAAATTTCAAGTATCTATCTATTAAATTAATTAAAACGGTTAATGAGATACGGGCTGCTGATATACGGATGGACGGACGGAATTACAGCGCAGTAGATTCATTTGAGTTTGAATTTAAGAAGTAGTATCTACTTTTATTGTACGGTACAATTTTATTGTTCAGTATTATAAACTGTATATTGTTAAAATTATAATTATACTTCATTCGTTATTATCCTATTAATATTTAATATTATACATAAATGCGAAGGTTCGGATGTGTGGATGGATGGATGTTTGTTTCTCAATCACGCCGTAACCATTGAACCGATTTGGCTGAAATCTGGCACAGAGATAGACTATGGTCTGGAATAACACATATGCTACTTTTTATCACGGAAAGTAAGAGAGTTCCCGTGTGAATCAAAAACCTTTATCCGCGCGGACGAAGTCACGGGCATCAACTAGTTAGTTATAAGAAAACACACACACTTTTAAGCTAGGTCAAAAATTTCTCAGTTCTTTTTGTATTTTTATTATTATTATTATTTAATACACGTAATATACTTAACATTAAAAATTTACAATTCCAGCTACTACTACTAAGCTAACAAGTAAATAGAGATTAATAAATAATTTATGGACTAGTTAAATCAGCTGGTCGGGTTCCGGTTGAGCTGTGGCCTGCCCAGCGCCTCGGCTTCGGCGAGGGTGTCGGGCATGTTGGTGCCCAGCGTCTCGGGCTGCGTCAGCACCAGCAGCCCGGAGAGGATGCCCATGCCGCCGAACAACATGGACGGGAGGCCGTGCCAGTAGTCCATCTGGAAATCCAGTCACATACTCCTTGTCAGATATTGTAGGATAGTATATTGACTAGGAGTCGATTGTAATGAATAGGCATTTCTAGGCAAACGTGCTTCATCTTTGGCGGCATCTTCACTTACACTCTGATGATGATCAGAGGTGATCGCAACCAAGTGCTAGTCTAAATAATTTATATTTGAAAAAAAAAAAGGCTGGGGTTGATGATTGGTGATACACATAGGATAATACAAGTGGTATAAGTTTGTGTTCTGTAGTGATTCTTGCATGAACCTGTATGTCCAACGTTGGGTGGTTTTTAATTGAGTGATAGACTTGCTCGCGACGACAATTCTCTTATTTGTGGGATTATGCAAGGGACAGATCTTCTAAAACCCGGGAACGCATTTGCGATTCCTCTGGTGCCAAAAACTTCACTATAGTGGTAATCCCTTCACTTAACTCACTATTCATATAAAAGAGAATTGCGGAGTATATTTTTGGATGAAGAAGAAACCTAACTCAACTCAATAGCCTAACGCTTGAAGGTATGGACTGAGAAGAGAAAGTCGACGGTTTAATCACCAGTCACCACCCGTTGCACCGCCCGTCCTCTCCTGACACAAGCCTTAAGTTTATTTGGAGGGGAGAGGGGGATATTAGTCATGTTCAGCATGGCTTCTTGAAAAAAACTTACAAGTACTGGAGTGAGCGGAGCTGTGATGGACCCGATGCGCCCGATCATAGAAGAGAACGCGAGCAGAGTGTGGCGGAACTCTGTGGGGTACAGCTCCGACGTGAACAGGTACACCGACGTCATCACCACGGAGATACCGAATTTTCCCAATAGGAAAATTATCAATCGAGCGATAGTCATGTCTGAAAAAGCAAAGTTTCTAATTAAGTGTAGATGTGATATAGTTTAACGAGTTGACCATAAATTAAGAAATGCTCTCGAACCGGTTGTAGAGTAATAAATTGACTTGTCATGAAGCAGGTTGGTTTGTTAGAAAATTTGAATTTTGAATCTATTAAAAGATGCAAATAGTGATAGAATAAAAAATAAAACATATTGTATTAAATTATTTTTAACATACTGCAACCAATTTTGTGAAAACTATCAACATTTTTGAACCTGTAAAGTGACATAGGCTACTTTGTATCCAGGAATAGAAAGGATTCTTCGCGGATGAAATCACAGCAAAAGCTAATTAATTAAATTTGACATGGTTATCAATTGGTCTCATATTACATTTATAAGTAGTTGAATCTTAGGTAGCATACTCGGCTACAGAGGCCGAGTTTTTTGCCCTAGTCTTAATTTTGATGAACTTACCATTAGGAATGAATATGAAGACAATATTACACGCTGCACTGAGGAAGTAGCCCGTAGACAGCGTGGCTTTTCTACCAATTCTATCCAACACCAGAACAGCAGTGAAGTATCCAGGAATCTCGATGGCACATGTCAAAATGTAATTCAAATGCATGGTGTCCGAGAGGCTGGTAGAGTTGATAGAGAGTCCGTAGTAGACGAAAGTCGTAGTAATCCACCAAATTGGCGTTGTACAAACTCTTCTCAGCAAAACTGGTGAGCTTAATATAGTACGTAGTAATCCAGAACTCTCAGCCTAAAAAGCATATTTACAAAAAAATTGGATTGCTGATTAAGGTCACAAATCAAAGTGTAATTAAGAAAGATAAAGGGCCTTCAACGTAACGCGAACTATTATATTATATTACAAAGTGCTTTCATCTCATCTCAATCCATCGCCGCGCCGGTCGAGCTACACTTGGATAGCGTTATGAATTATCGCATAAGTTCTGAGTAAGAATGGGAAGAACTTATGCAATAATTCATAACACTATCCAAGTGTAGATCCACAGACTTCACACACCTTGAAGAAGATTATGAGGAACTCTAAGGCAGATTCCCTCAGACATTTTCTTTTGCCGTTAAAGCAAGTGATATTTAATGACATAAAACACACATTATTCCAAAACTTCAGAGTTGCTTGCCTTGGACAGATCCTAAAATAAGTAAGCCCCAAACACCTGACCCCTCCGAAAAGGAGGCTAAAATATTCTTAACCACTATGCCATCACTGCTTTTTATTATACAAAATCCTTTATAGGCAATAAATTTAAATAAATATTACTTATAAATAAAATTCCTAATAATTATTTTATTGGAACGCATCATAACTTATCTGTGATAACCGATAGGTTATCTATGATTTAACCTACACATTTATAGCTAGGGATTTACAAATGAAAACAAAAATTTTTACATTATGATTAAGAGATAGCCATGTGATGCGGAAGATTCAAAGACTATACTAAAATTTATTGACTTTCTCTCACGATACTTTAGGGTTTAGGGTTTCAGCACTATCAAGACTTGATATATCAGGACATATTTGTAGATTTTGGCCTAAGTACGTTAGTAATTAACTATTGTTTTGGGAACATTTTTTTTCAAAGTGAACTTACATTTTTCTCAGCAGGCGCTGCTTGAGGAGGGTTCATAAGAGCATTAAGAGATTTCTCACTGATGTAAGTTTTGTTTACTCTTGCAACTGTTTCCAACACCTTTTGAGCTTCTGGATATCGTTTCTTAGATAACAGCCATCTCACACTTTCAGATAGGACCCAGTAATACGCGATGATCAAGAAGCAAGGGATGTGGAGTGCCATAATCATGTACCGCCATTCTGGGATGAGCCAAGACACGCCGCCCAGAATCACTTGGCCTATCGCGAACATGGAGGATGACGTCGCACTTGTTATGACGCGGTATTTTGGACCAACAAGTTCAGCAGCTAAAATGAATCATTATTACGTATTATAAGAAACAAAGTATTTTCGAACGATGAGGGAGAAGTAGACTACAGGCGTCTGCCGCTAGTAGAAGAATAAATTGTATCATGCAAATCAATATTTTAGAATTAACTATAATTTTATCAAAATAATTTAGTCCATTCGAAAATTTTTACCAAAAATATACGAAGAACTGAAGGTGCCGGCACCAAAAGTTGTCTGTAGAAGCTGGAGTATCATGTACATGGTGTAGTTAACGGAGAATGCTCTGATGAGACCGAAGAGACCCACATTGAAGACGCTGATGATGAGAGCGAACCTTCGGCCGAAACGGTCGGAGACGAAGCCCGTGATAGGTAACACGAGCAAGGTCCCGATGCTGTTCAAAGTGCCAGCAAACGCTCGGAGCCAATCTTGACATCCGAGGTCGAACTGAAAATAATAAAAAAATTATAAATTACGAACTGACATCATAAATATCATCTGGGCAGTCGACGTGGATTTAAAAATAAAGTACTCCTTAACATTCCTTGATAAAAGTGTTCTGGATTTGGACATGAGGAAGGCCTTAGGGTGCAAGCTATCTCCTGGCCAAATGTGGAAATTAGCTCAATAGTTTAGATGCGATGAACAGAGACAGAATTACTTTCACATCCTACTAATATTGTAAATGCAAAAATGGGTTTGTTTGTTGATTTATACTTTAATTATGCCGCAACAGAGCTACGGATTGATTTAATTTTTTATGCAAAGGTATAGGTTAAGGCAAGCTTTAGAGTGACGTAGAGAACTTATAGGAACTTACGCCCTTATTTACTTATTAATTCATGATTGACATGATATTATTTCTTATTCAACTATGACATTATTTTAATTCTAATCTTTATTACTGCTACATAACTTACGTGTTCTACTTTATAACATATTATTTTATTTTATTTATTGAATTATCTGCCATTTACTTAATTGATTAAAATGATTTGTTTCGACTAAATGATTTGTATACCTAATTATTGAATTGTTAATGCATGTTCTCGTAATTGTTAAGAACCGCATGTATTTAGCTTTTTGTATTCCTACCTACCACAATATTTGTACGCCGCTACGGCTAATGTGTTGAACTTTTATTTGAATTTGTCATCTTTTGTTACACACACATTATGCAAATAAAGAAATTCTATTCTATTCTATTCTATAGGAAGATAGGTAGGATTTAGGAATCACACTATTTGGTGTATTTTGGGAAAAGAAAATGGTCAAACATGCTCGTGTAGCTTGCATCTTTCTACATTTGTTGCAATTTCTTGCTTTTTGAATACTTACGTCGTATACCACAGTGTTGTCTCTAGCGTAAACGAACCCATCACACCGAGTGGTAGTAGACTGATCAAACAAATCTAACGGGCAGTAGTCCAGGGTACCGTTAGTGTCAAGACCCCGAGGAGTATACCTCTCACAGCTTGCAAAACTTGAAGAAGTCCCGGGCACGGCGTTCAAGATCCATTCAGGGTTATAAGTATGTAATTTTTCTTCTTCGCCGCATTCCGGAATACGACATCTAGTCAGATTTTGATAAACATTAAGGAAAACCAGTAAGATTATAAAGAATTAATATTATGATTGGATAATTTGATCAAAATCCTAATAAAAAGAGGTCGACAATCTCACAGTAAACTCATAAAATTATATTATTGAGTAAGATATTTTCGATAAAGCTGATATCGATTGTATAACGCTTCGAATGCTTAACAAATATTACAAATCCATCAGGTTTCTCTTTATTTGTTAAGCGTTTGAAGCCAACATTTACACTTGAATTAAAATATCACTATTTCATGGAAAGATGGTTATCTTGGTAGAAGTGCACTTTCTATTCCCTCGCTCTCATTAACCGACGGGACTGGAATCCGACTCGACCTGAGAGCCATCAAGCGCGGTTGTATTTTTTTTATATATTACAAACACACGTTTGATTTCATATCTGATGGAAAATAATGATGTGGCATAAGATGGAACGCGAACTTGCATTCTGAAGCCCGGGGATGTAATACCGGGCTTTCTCGAAGGACTAAGGAGGAGGATTTTTTGACAGCAAACTTCTTAACCCCACCAGGGTAGAGTTTTGAAATAGCAGATTGAAGCTGTCATAGGCAGAATCTAAACACCCTAAGGAGGTAGATTCTACCCAAAACAGCTTGAAACTGCCTGCAGTTCCGTCGTGACCACGGTCCATGCAACTCAATCAAAATGTTGACAGTTCACTTTACATACAGTTGTGATAAATATTATCTAAAATTTTTACCTGTGTGGTATTGCAGCAGCGGAGAAGATATATTCGCTCATGAATGCAGACATCATTATGGGTATAGCGACGAGAAGAATATTGCGTAGCTGGAACCAGCCAAATTGACCCAACTCTGTGGTCAGTACATGATCCAGGTCGATAGGCCTTTGGAACACACTGCCTTTTCTATCATTTCCATTGGCTTCCGGCGGCATTTCCACAGCACTGTCTTTATTTTCCCGAACCATTTTCTTAATCTCCCTATTTTTAAAAATTTAACATAACGCGGCGCTCTGCACTGCAAACTCTATTACAATAAATTCGTCTACTAATATTACAAATGTCTAACTTTAATCGATTTATCAAAATGTTTCGATAGCTTATTATAAATTCGTATAATGTTCTCGGCACGCTTTTAATCCCGTTTAATGAGCAGTAGATTAGAATCTTATTTATTGTTAAGATACAATAACTTTTTATCGCAAATATTATTACCTAGTTGATATAATTATTGATTTGCGTGGAATGTAAATAATAGAAGTCGTCTCGTCGAAATCGTTTTATTATAAAAATTTAGAACACTACGCAGACCACCATTTACTACCGATTTGATGTCATTTTAAACCGGTTTCACTTAATGTTCCCGCACAACAAACTAGAATTTGTGTTAACTTTATTACTTATATAGATACTTTTTTAGTATATACAATAACATCTAACATAGTTTCGAGGATCATATTATCTTTAAGTTAAAACTAACAAACAAGATCAAAGTTACGTTAGCTATTAAGGTTTAGCTTAGACTCTGGTCTCCCCAACGCTTCGGCCTCAGCAAGTGTGTCGGGTAGCTTAGTGCCTAGAGTCTCGGGCTGTGTGAGCACCAGCAGACCAGACAAGATGCCCATAAAGCCAAACAACAGTGATGGCATCCCGTGCCAGTACTCCATCTGAAAAATTTATTCGGATATAATCAATGTTTTAATACACGATAGCAAAAGAAAACATCATTAAATTGGTTATACTATTACACAGTTAATGACTTTCGTAATGAAATAGTTAAAGTAAATAATTTTGGAATTTTGATTATTCGTAAAAAAAACTCACAAGTACTGGCGTTAGAGGCGCTGTGATTGATCCTATCCGACCAATCATAGATGAGAATGCGAGCAAACTGTGTCTGAACTCTGTAGGATACAACTCCGAAGTAAAGAGATATACTGACGTCATCACCACGGAGATACCGAACTTACCCACTAAGAACAGTGCGAGTCGAGGGGCAGTCATATCTGAAACCAAGAGGTACTAGTAGGTTAGGTAGTCAGTATATTCACAAAGCATACTGACCATTTTCCCATCAACGGCCCACTGCTGAAGGTAGAATTCCTCACAAAAAAGGGTTGTATTCCATAGTTTATGACGTTGGCCCATTGCAAATTGTCAGACTTCACAGACCTTTGAGAACATTACGAAGAATTCTCAGGAGTGCATATTTCCTCACAATGATTTCCTTTATCGTTGAAACATCTGATAATAATTAACTGCTTAAGCGCAATAATTCTGCATTGCCACGGATCGAACCCGTGATCTATCAGTGCTTTAGAATTCATAAACGCTTGAGAATATAGCCAGGATCAGGACATTCTCACGTGAATTTTAAATGGCTTGCATCATTTAATGAGATGTACTTAAGTGCAACTTACGATTAGGAACAAAGATGTAAGCGATGTTGCAAGCCGCGCTCAGAAAATAACCCGAAGACAGTGTAGCTTTTCTGCCAATTCGATCTAATACAAGAACCGCAGTGATGTAACCAGGGATTTCTATGGCGCAAGTCAAAATGTAGTTCAAATGCATGGTGTCCGAGAGACCCGTCGAGTTGATGGAGAGCCCGTAGTACACAAAGGTCATAGTGATCCACCAAATTGGGGTCGTGCATACTCTCCTGAGCAAAACTCGGGAACGTATTACTGTTCGCACCAGTCCAGGATTCTCAGCCTAAAAATTGAATACGAGACCATTTTTTTAATGTTTAAAATTGCATTAAGTAATTGATTGGTAGAGCAGTAATAGCTTTTACCCCTAGAATATGAAGGTGTTCCCACAGGATTTTTAAAATCTAAGCCCAATAAAAAATAAACGCACAAGCATTAAGTTATTTCGTACAGGTTGCCTGGAAGAGATCACTATTAGTGATAAGGTCAAGTAAAATATTGTGTTACATTGTTTCTTTACTTATATTTTTTATTTTTCAATAAAGTTGTATAAATAAATAAGCATTAGCTAGTAAGCGTATAGATAAGATAAAAATATTACTTTCGGAAATAGGATAATTGAGCGAGTTACTTACATCAGGAGCAGTAACAGTATTATCTGGAGGATTCAAAAGTGCTTGCATGCATTTTTCGCTGATATGTGTTTTGTTCGCCTTCGCCACGGTTTCTAATATTTTCTCAGCTTCTACGTACCGTTTCTTCGATAGTAACCATCTAACGCTTTCGGAGATTAGCCAGTAATATCCAATAATGAGGAAGCAAGGAACATGCAGTGCTATGATCATGTGCCGCCAGTACGGAACCAACCAGGCCACTGCACCGATGACAACCTGTCCCGTGGCGAACATCGCAGATGCCGTGGCGCTCGTTATGACACGGTATTTAGGACCCACCAGCTCGGCAGCTAAAATACAAAATATTATTTTTAGTACCATTTTTGATACTCATTTATTACTCTTACCTGCGAGGATTAGAGATGTTTTTTGTTTTGTGGAAACTCATTGATTTTCTGAGGTAAAAGGAGTGTATGTCTGTTTCCAAGATGCAAGCAATTTCTGAGCTAAGATTCGGTTCTTGTTTACTCCCCGAAAATAAATTAAGCGTTTTATTCATTCCGGGCCCGTGGTTCACCTATTTTTTTTTTGGTCTAAGCTCACATCATGTATAATTCTCTACCTGCTTTGAAACCCTCTTTAAAATCAGTCCGAAGATTTAATGTTTCTTAATATGTGTTAAATTTTGTTTTGCAAAATGAATGAATTTATAGCCCAAAGAATAATTACCGAAAATATATGCAGAACTGTAAGTCCCAGATCCGAGCGTGGTTTGTAGAAGATGTAGCACCAAATACATGGGGTAACTGACAGAGAATGCTCGGATGAGGCCAAAGAGACCTAAGTTGAAGACGCTGATGATGAGGGCGAACCTTCGGCCGAAACGATCTGAAATGTAGCCAGTAATGGGCAGCACCAGCAGGGTGCCGATACTGCTCATGGTGCCAGCAAATGCTCGCAGCCATTCTTGACATCCCAGATCAAACTGAAAAAAAAGACTCGGAAAACTATGATGAATATTTTAGAATCGCGTAAAATTATAAGCAATAAAGCTTTCCTTATATCGGGTTTTATTTATTCAATTGAATTGATTCTGATCAAATCAATGTTATTTTTTGCTTGGTATATATAATAATATAAAAAAATATTTTAAAAAAACCGACTTCAAACGCCACTTAAAAGTATAAAATAATTTTAGTTTGTACACGTATGTTGAAGTCGGGCCAGCATCGCGCATCGGTTTCATCGTTTCTATTTAGGCCCATCCGTCTCACGGGCTAATTCAACAAGTATACCGGCCTAATAGTATTTACGATTTAATAATTTTAGTTTGTACACGTATATTGAAGTCGGACGGGCTTAAAATATAGAAACGATGATACTGAAATATTTGTGATAAATAATAAATAACAACGACACGTCTATGCAACCATTTTAATGAACTGACTCACAAAAGAAGGTACTCAGAACACGTTATAAAAATATCACCCTCAATTCATTAGATATATTCTATGACCATACATTACACCTCCCTTCTTATTCTTGATAATTCGTACTGTTACTCTAATCCAAATCTTACAACGGGCTTTCTAATTCTTTTGGAACGCTCTTGGGGCACGGGTTGTGGTGCCGATGGTGTGGACTCCGTGTGCCTCTGTGTTCCAGGGGTACAAGCTCCACTAACTGTCTCCTTTGACTGCGTTTTTTCCGGAGTATTCACCTTCGACACCACAATCGGCTCTGCGACTGTCTCCTCACCCTCATCTTGACCTTTGACCTCCTCCTCTGGCAATGGGCAAGCAATCTCGGATAACCTGGATCTGCGTCTGATTTGATCGATGTGCCTGTGCACTATTCTACCCTCACCCGCATCCAACACGTACCTACGGGCGTCTTCTCTCCTAATTACTTTGCTCTTTACCCATTTATCACTACCTGCATAGGCCCTAGCCCAAACGTCTTCCCCAGCTGTAGCTTGTCGCGGTACGCCACCCGCATTTTCCACCTGTAATTGTTGCGCTTTAAGCATCCGAGACTCCTGACCTCTAACAGGTCGTAATAAATCTAATCTTGATCTTAAGGAACGACGTTGAAGCAACATTGCAGGGCTGTCCCCTGTACTACTATGAATGCTGTTCCTATAGGCTAATAAAAACGTTTGTAATGCCGCATCTACATCCACTTTATCTCTATACGCCTTTTTAATAGCCCGTTTACATAACTTTACAGCGTTTTCTGCGGCCCCATTTGACGCAGGGTGATAAGCTGGAGAAAAAGACTGATGAATCCCATTCCCAGCTAAGAAGTTCCTAAACTCAGCACTGGAAAAGGGGGGTCCCTGATCCGAGACCAGCTCCTTGGGCAGGCCAAAGCGTGCCATGGTTGCTCTTAAAATTTCAATAACTGCCAGGGCATTAGTACGTGACATCTCAAAGATTTCTAGCCATTTTGTACTTGAATCGATTATGACAAAAAACGTTTTACCCTTGTACGGACCCAAGAAATCCACATGTATTCTGCTCCAGGGTTCAGGCTCATAAGGCCAAGGACGCGGGGGTGCACGCGGCGGAGCCGAGGCCTCGCTCGCACATGTCTCACATTCTTTACACAACTCTTCAACATCCCTATCTATACCCGGCCACCAAGCATAACTACGTGCGAGTGATTTTGTTTTCACAACCCCCATATGACTCACGTGCAGCTGTTTTAGAATATCCTTACGCAAAACTTGTGGAATCACTATCCTGTATCCCCACATAATGCAACCGCGATCAAGATATAACTCTTGACGTCTCATAAAATATGGTTTTACCACCTCATCGGGGCACACTGCCGGCCAACCCGATTGAACATATAATAGAATCCTACTCAGTATCGTATCCTTGACTGTCATACATCTAACCTGATCATTAGTTACGGGCAAAAAATTTTCCACAAAATTTAGGTAAGTTAATTCATCCCTTGTTGTTACATTATTTCTCTTTTGAGGTAGCCGTGATAGTGCATCTGCGCAGTTCTTATTTGAAGCGACAAACTCGATTTTATAATTATACCCTGATAGGAGCACGGCCCAACGCTGTAAACGTGACGCAGCCATTACTGGTATACCCGACTTATCACCGAAAATATACGTGAGTGGCTTATGGTCGGTCCTCAGTATGAAATGTCTACCATACAGGTACTGATGAAATTTTTTTATCCCATATACTATAGCAAGTGCTTCCCTGTCAATCTGAGCATATGCACGTTCCGCCGGAGACAAAGTTCGTGACGCAAAGGCTATAGGGCGCTCCCCTTCCGGCGTGAGGTGAGAAATCACAGCTCCCACTCCCAAACAGCTTGCGTCTACCGTCAGGACGAGCGGAAGCCCTGGCGAATAGTGTACCAAGACCTCACTTGACCCTAGCAGCTGTTTAATGTCTACAAATGCCCTCTCACAATCCTTATCCCACACGAACCTGACACCCCCACGCAATAAATTATAAAGGGGTGCCAAAACAGTACTAACATTTTTAATAAACTTGCTATAGTACATTATCATGCCTATAAAAGCCCTTAACTCGGTGATATTCGTAGGCGCCGGTGTATTGATAATAGCTTTAATTTTATCCGGGCAAGTATGGACACCCTGCTTACTTATAACATACCCTAAATAATTAATTGACTCGGAGAAAAATACACATTTTTCTTTTTTTACGCGTAAACCATACGCCTGCAACCTATCAAAAACCTTGTGCAAATTAGCGATATGTTCCGCCCTATCTTTACCTGTTATTATTATATCATCTAGAAATACACCTACATGGGGCAAATCAGCAAATAAAGATTCTAATCTTTTTTGAAAAATGCCTGGACTCGATGACAACCCATACACTAATCTGTTATACATAAACAACCCTTTATGAGTGTTAATCACTGTACATTTCTTTGATTCGTCAAGTTCAAACTGAGCGTACGCCTGTGAAAGGTCAATTTTACTAAAACGCTCACCTCCGTGTAAGCGTGCTAACAGGTCTTCCACACGAGGCAGCGGAAAACGATCGATCTCAATGTTCTTATTTAATGTTAGCTTATAATCAGCGCAGATCCGAATGCTACCGTCCTTTTTTATTACCGGTACGATCGGTGTAGCCCAGTCGGAGCGGTCGACGGGGGTGAGGATACCGTCACTCACCAGCTGCTCAAGCGCGCGCTCCACGGGCTCGCGCAGCGCGTACGCCAGGGGCCGCGCGCGCATGAACACGGGCCGCGCGTCCGCTCGCAGGCGGATGCCCACACGGCCGCCGGTGAATCGCCCCAAGCCGTCCGCGAACACCTTACAATATCTGGAACTGAAATTTATTAAATCAAAATCATCCTTAAGACTGTTTACACAACACTCAAAATCGGGTAACTTAATATTAAGTTCTATCAGCCACTGCCTACCTAATAGATTAGTTTTACCGTCTCTAATAACATACAAATCTAAATATTTTTCTTTCTGTTTATATTTCACTAGAGGCCTCAAAACTCCCACCGGCGAAACACACTCCCCAGTATAGTATCTTAACCTTAATTGGCTTGTGTGTAACTCTAAATTTCTAAATAATTGATTATAAACCTCATAGCTAATACAGGACACCGCACTACCCGTATCACATTCCATAGAAAGGTTTACTCCATTAACATTTAATCCAATCACAATAGGTTTACACTGCTGTACCGATAGCTTATTTACATGAGTGATTATTACCTCGTCACTCTCTTCGCTGCTATCCGATGCAATGCTGCCAGTACTGGGCACTTCTACACAGTGCTGGGCTGCCAGATTGGGGCAGACCCTCTTTATGTGACCCCGGCGATTACAGACTCGGCAAGTGTAATTCCTGAATCGACATGAAGCGCTGCCGTGCAGTCGACCACACACACTGCACTGCTCCGACCGCGCCTGCTCCGGCCCCGTGGGTGCACTCCATGTATCGCGACGAGCCTGGCTGCTCCCCTTAGCACCTTGACCTTGACCGCCATAGCGCGGCCGCCGTCCTCCGCGGTTAGCGGCTTCCGATTCAACGCCCGCCTTCCTTTGTGACGTACCTGCTATCGCCTGGCACTCCACTGTCTTTTCCTTACCACTTGAAGGCCCCTCCATCATGGCCGCATCTTTTTCTGCCGTTTCTAAACTCACAGCCAAGCGGTAAGCTTTAGCGAAATCTAGATTATCTTCTGCAAATAGACGCTGTCGTATCGTTTCACTTGTTAGTCCACAGATAAACTGATCCCTGAGGCTTTCTTCCAACCAACTCCCAAATTCGCACGTCTTGGACATGCTCTTAAGCACTGCCACATACTCTGCTAAGCCTTCGCCTTCCCTCTGCTGCCGATGACGAAATTTAAACCTCTCGGCGAATATACTAGGCTTAGGTTGTAAATGTTTTTCGAGAATAGTCGATAGTTCGCTAAAACTTTTTGAGGTTGGTTTCGCTGGAGTACACAAATTTACCAGAAGTTCATAGCACTCTGCTCCCATCACGGTAATTAGCGTGGGCACATGCAACTCCGTCGGAATTTTATTAACTAGAAAATATTGTTCTAACCGTTCGACATATAATTTCCAGTTGTCTGTTTGAACTTTGAATTCCGATATTTTACCGATCGACATGATTATCCCGAACGAAGCACAAAAAAAAAACACTTTTACTAATTTTACTAATCCCGTTCTCGTAGCCACTGAAATATTTGTGATAAATAATAAATAACAACGACACGTCTATGCAACCATTTTAATGAACTGACTCACAAAAGAAGGTACTCAGAACACGTTATAAAAATATCACCCTCAATTCATTAGATATATTCTATGACCATACATTACAGATACCACTGCGCAAAGCTGGCCCGACTTCAACATACGTGTACAAACTAAAATTATTTTATACTTTTAAGTGGCGTTTGAAGTCGGTTTTTTTAAAATATTTTTTTATATTATTATTTTAAGCTTTTTAGTGTAGCTTCATGGAACCAATTCACTAGACCATTTGTTTTGCTCCTTAAAAAAAGTATTAAAATATATTATTCCAAATAGAAATTTAGCATATGTATGTATGCTATGAAGTTTGCATGGTTAAAATCCTACACACACTCTGATCACGAGCGATTTGCTCTTATTCAATGAGGAGTTCCATCCTATATCTCCGAAGATATTCATCAGATCTTCACAAAACTTAAATGGGATCAACCAGACGATAAGCCCTTTTAAATAAAAAAAAATTATTGAAATCGGTTCAGATTTGACAGAGTTATAGAGTAACATCGTCAAAAATTCGGTTAAAAAAAATTTATATTGAAATGCCGAATAGAAAAGCATTATGTATGTATGCTATGAAGAATGCATGGTTAAAATCCGACACACACTCTGATCACGAGCGATTTGCTCTTATTCATTGAGGAGTTCCGTCCTTCATCTCCGAAGATATTCATCAGATCTTCACCAAATTTAAATGGGACCAACCTGACGATACGTCCTTTCAAATAAAAAAATAATTATTAAAATCGGTTCAGATTTGACGGAGTTATGGAGTAACATCGCCAAAAAATATTAAAAAAAAAAAAAAAAAAAAAAAAAAAACATACGCGTCGAATTGAGAACCTCCTCTTTTTTTTGAAGTCGGTTAAAAACATAAAATTTTATTATAAGGACTACAATTTGCACTAGGTTTTAAATTTTGTTGTGCTTCACCGTTCTATATCACACACACACCGTTCTATGTCACAGGACTAGATACTAAAAGTGATGAGTGAGAGAGTTCCTTTTAACATCTACACTGACTGTACATTTAAGTCACGGGTATAAATACATCGATCAACAGCAGTTTGTCTTAAAAACGTGATATATGTGCAGTCGCTGGATCTGTCCTGGTACATGATATATGTGCACTCGCTGGGTCTATCCTGGTACATGATATATGTGCAGTCGCCGGGTCTATCCTGGTACATGATATATGTGATGTCGCTGGGTCTATACCGGTAGGAGTCGTAGATGCTGAAAGCTGAATTGGCTCTCAGGTAAATATGTAAATATGAGACTTACATCATAAACCACAGTATTGTCCCTGGCATAAACGAACCCCTCACAACTAGTAGTGGCAGACTGATCAAACAAAGTGTCTGGGCAGTAGTCTAAGGAGCCGTTGATCCCAGGGTTGCTGGAGACGTATCTCTCACAACTCGCATATCCTGAAGAAGACCTCGGCACGGCATTCGAAATCCATTCAGGATCATATAGGTGCGATTTACTATATTCACCGCATTCAGCAATTCGACATCTAATATTGATAGAAAAAAAAACAGAAAAAAGCCATCATTAAGAATCGTTATCCTATTATCCTTCCTATTATTTATCCTATTATCCTATTATTATCCCGGAAAATAAGAGAGTTCCCGCGGGAAAAGAAAACCTTATCAGCTCAAGAATAAATAAAAACAAAAATCAAACATCAGCGGTCAACTTATAAGTTTAATATTCTAGTCAAGTCGTATGAGAAGGACTTGAGAACTCGCTGCATAATTATCATAAAAATCCTTACCATATGATACCATTATGTGATGACCTTATTTAATAAATTTCATTTCATTTCATTTCATTTCATTTCATTAGTAATCACTGATTACCATACTAATATGAGGTAAGGGATGCACACAGAGAAAGAGAGAGAGTTTGAGAGAGAGTGGGAGAGAGAGAGAAGGTATTTAAAATTTTACCTGTGCGGTATAGTAGCGGCGGAGAATACAAACTCATTAATAAACGACGAGAATATAATCGGTAACGCAACCAGAAGAATGTTCCGTTTCTGGTACCAGCCGAACTGGCCCAGCTCACTGATCAGCACCTCGTCAAGATCCAACGGCTTTTGGAAAACACTTCCTTTCCTACCGTCATTCGTATCGCCCTTGACGCCCGACTGCCCTTCCTTAATATGATCGATTTTTTCATCTTTAAACATTTGGTTTTTTAAATATCACAATATTCCTGTTTCTTAGACCGGCGGGTTGCTATACGGAAACTAATCGAATGAATTTGAACACTAATTTAATAAATGGACTAGGCAACCGTTATATCATTGCCTTGTAAATCGAAAAATAAAACTTTGATAAGACGCGCACATTGCACAAGTAATATAAACTCTCAATAAAAATTTGGATAATACAAAAGATTATTTGTAAGTTAAATTAATCTGTGTGTCTATCACGTTTTGTATTAAGGTCACCGCTGATAGTAATAATTCTAATGGTTTAGAATTTGGCCTCCTTTTTGGGGGGTCCAGGGTTCCGATCACAGACGATTTATTTCTGAGTTTTCATATAATTTGTTTTTACGATGAAGGAAACCTCCCAGACGGTTTGGCTAGTTACCACCCTATCGCCAAGCAATTTATCGTTCCGGCACAATGACGTGTAGAAACAGGTTAGGAGAATGTGTAGAATTTACATTGTCATACCCCTTCCAAGTTAGCCCGCTACTATCTTGACTGCATCGTCACTTAACATCAGGTGAGTTCGCAGTCGAGGACTATCTTGTCATTGAATAAAAAAATAAAAAATCCCATCGTGTGCAAATGGGATTGGAATGAAAAAAATTCCAATTTCATTTCCATTTCAAAAAGGGATGCCTGAGAGTAGGTATTTTATTCACACACTTACAATCGTACACAGTAAACCCTTCTTATCCAGACAGAAGCTGTACCTAGAGAAGTGGGTCTGCAGATGGAGGTTAATAAAAAATAAAAAAAAATAAAAAAATAAAAATTATTTATTTCGACCAACTAGGATCATAGATGATTCTCATTCAGAAAATCATTAACGTTATTCCATAAATATAAATTATAAGCTGATTCCCGTGACTTCGTCCGCGTGGAAAAGGTTAGAGTGACTTGCTACTATCCGCGAGAAGTTATGTTCTCTATCTCCGATAATATTTAGGGGATCTTCACCAAAATTGGACAAAATATTTCTAATAGTACACATTTTGCAATAAAAAAAGAATTATCAAACTCGGTTTAGATTTGACGAAGTTATGGAGCAAAATCAACAAAAAAGTTCATCCCTTATCCCGGATGTTTCTCAGGATAAAAAGTATCCTATATGTTGACTCGGAGTATCAGTTACCACTATACCAAATTTCATTTGAATCCGTTCAGTAGTTTTCGCGTGATGCGCGCACAGACAGACAGACAAACAAAAAATTAAAAAAAAAAAGTTGTTTTGGGCTCAGTATCGATAATAAAGCATCCTCCGATTAAAATTTTCAAAATATGTACAGAATTCATCCCGTTAAAGTTTTATTATAAGTATAGAAGTAGGTATAGATATAGAAGATAGATAGATATAAATTCTCTTAAATACTTGTTACCTAAAGTAATAATACGGTACACTACACTGGGGAGATTTGAATAGAGCGTAAATAACATATCTTATTACATATCATTATGTGAAGCTATTCACTGAATGCACTTATGTCGTTAGCAACGTAAAATTACCGTTGCATGATTTGAAATCATAAAATTGTTACAGTACTTTTGTCTTGAACATAAAGGATCATAAGGATCTGCTAGAATGTTGTCCAGTTAATGAGTGATAAATCCATATTTTTTAAATATTTTTGATTCTCCAATTCGGTCACTCGTATTCCTTAGTTTGTTGGTTTCTTGGTTTTTATTTGAAACACGCAGCAACGGAGCAACAAATCAACGTGATTTTTTTGTACGGGGAAAGTAATAAGTGAGGATCTGAAAAGTAAGCTACCTTTTATCCCGTAAAAACGGAAAATTCCGGCGAATTTTTAAAAACCACGCGAATGAAGACGTAGATAACAGCTAGACGATAAATAACTGTAATGGAAATGGGAAAAGTGGAGAATGTCGTGAAGGTGTCAATCGAAGAAGATCTTCCTCAGGTGGTAGGCGGTTTCGGAAGGTATCAAATGTGGCAGTGTGTGCTGGCGATCATCCCAGTAATTTGTACTGCGCTCAGCAACACTAACTTTGTATTTGCTGCAGCTGCAATTAACTACAGTGTGGTTAGTTTAAGTTTTGATAGTATACTTCATCGAATCTTCGATTTCGAGCTTCTTCATACATCTACAGCCAGCGCCCCAAGCGGCGAGCGGCGGAACTAAAAGTGATCGAGTGTTTCCGAGTATGAGCTTACACGTTACGGACGTGTGACGTCACCATCGAGAAATAAACACGTCTTCGAACAAAGATACGGAAAGTATTGCTATTTGGCAGTATGAGTTACATGTTTGACATCTCACAACCCGAAAATGACGTCATTTTCGAGTTGTGACACGATACGATACTCGAATTGCAACTCACCGAAAATATTCCGTGAGAGCTTGGTGATATACGAACGAAATGTTGAAAAATAATTAATTTGAAGAGTTCTAGGACCCACGAAGACGTGAATAATGATCACAGAGGCTGTGAAAGCTAACCGCCGGGAAGAGGAGGAGAAAAGTTTGACTTAGAGGCGTTAATAGTGTTGTGCTTCTCGGACAAAGTGTAGGGCACCAGAAGACGAAGAAAATCACCTATGCGATGGACCCATCAAATAAAGTCTACGATGGGCGGTCAATTGCACAAGTGTACGAGGCTGTCGGCCAGCAGGGAGAAGTGGCGAAAGCTCGTGAGGCGATTCACATCTGCCGCTAAAGACGTCACTTCGTTGATGACCACCACCTCTCTGGCCAGAGTGTCACGAAGACGAAAAGAATCTCAGATGAAGCATTTTGTGCAAAAACTCCCAACGGATCCCGAGAAGTGCTTATTCAATGGAATAACATAGTTTTTTATTTAAATAAACTTTACAAAGTGATTTAGAATCGTCAAGAGAATCTAGCACTATCTCTAACTCTCACAACCTAATAGGTTCACAAAAGGTACCACTGGTGAGTGGTGACGAAGATAAGTACCTACCTAAGCCGTAGCCAGTTCCGTTGAGTAACTATATAAATCGCTCAGCCAGTTCATTCAGGATTAATCAGGATAGTTCCACAGATTAATAAATTGTTACTTACTTATTACAATAATAATAATTAATAATTCCTCAGTGCCTGAAGATACATGGTCCCTAACTATGGGCCTCACAAGAAGCCTCAGGGTTATTCAGCGGGCGATGGAGAGAGCTATGCTCGGAGTATCCCTGGGAGATCGAATCAAAAATGAGGAGATCCGTAAAAGAGCCAAAGTCGCCGACATAGCTCAGCGAAACGAATCTAAAGTGGAAATGGGCGGAGCACATAGTTCGAAGAGCTGATGGTCGATGGGGTCCCTAGGAGCTGGAGTGGCGACCCCGCACCGGGGAGCGCAGTGTTGGCGGACCCCCCACTAGGTGAACCGACGATATCAATCGAGTCGCAGGGAGCCGCTGGATTCAGATGGCGCAAGACCGAAACCCGTGGAAGTCCATGCAAGAGACCTTTGTCCAGCTGTGGACGTCTGTCGGTTGATAAAGAAGAAAAATGCAGGTTGCACCATGTTACTTATTACAGGATCACTATAGACCAATATAAGCTGTGACCTAATACTAAGTATGCAGGTGCTAGGTGGAGCTCGAATCATACTTAAATATTATCAAGATTTTCATAAAAAGATAGGTAGGTTATATATGTATAAGACAATAATTACCAAACCAAATGTAAAAATAAATATAATCTTTATTGTTTCAATTTTCATTTTAACTGCCCAATTCTGTCCTAAAATGTATAATTTATAGCATACCTACTTAGCTTATTTATCTATTAAAAAGAAATAATATATTTGAAACACTAGCTGAAGCCCGCGACTTCGTTCGCATTTTTAATTCCGCCGGGAACTCTTATTTTCCGGGATAAAAAGTAGCCTATGTGTTATCCAGACTAATCTATTTCTGTGCTAAATTTCAGCCAAATCGGTTCAGCCGTTGCGGCGTGATTGAGTAACAAACATCCATCCATAATTTCGCATTTACATTATTAGCAGGATTCTCTGTAATAAACATGTTAGTACTAATATACTAACATGATTGACTAATGTCAATGATAATAAATAATTAAATCATATGTTGTATTCACTAAGTAGATATAGGGTCTTGACTTCATTCATATGGATTTATATAGTTTTTAGGAACCTTTCTTGTATGAAAAGTAGCCTAGTACTAGTAGAAACTTTCATATAATACTTATAGATAGTCTGCATTAGCAATTAAACTGTATAGCATCCATACTTTTCTTGCAGTGCATCTGCCAAAACAGCATTATCAAAATCGGTTCAGCCTTTTGACCTTTTTTAACCATGACCAACAGGCACAAAAATTTAAACTTAAATGTTTAAGACAGTTTATTTATTATAGATAGACTGCCATTTCAAAATAAATGCCTTTGTTCAGCATCAATTTACCTGTATAATATAATTAAGTAGATTTTGTATGTAGGTATAGATTAAAATAACTTGAATGTACATATAAATGAATAGAAATGGTTTGTAAATAAATTTATTTATTTATTCATGTAGTAATTAGTATAAATATAAAACAAGAATGGGTCTATTACAGAATATAAATAATTTATTTTATTTATTAAGCAACCATAACAAATTACATTAGATTCTCTGACATGAATTCTCAAAGTAAAAATTACATTCCATCCCATTATAACGCTGGATACTTGCACTAAAATGATTATAAAGTAGGTATAGGTAGGAATGTGCTGTGCCCCTGAGTGGTATAACAAGCAGTGAAGATGCAGAAGACCTGGTGACTGCTCTGCTTTTTCCAGCCTAAGGGCCTAAGGGCTATTCCAGCCTAAGAGCTGAATAGAGAGATACAAATGTATACCCATTCTTCTGGTATAATAGTGTAAGTAGGTACTATAGGCACTAGTTGCTCAGGTTATACTGGAAAAAAAGAAAAAATCATATCCCATAAGCTATTTAATCATTAGTAACAAGCTGATACCAGCAACTTCATCCGTGAGGATTTAGTTTTTCAAATCTCACAGAACTATGATTTTCCAGGATAAAAAGTTTAGCCTTTGTCACTCTCCAGGTCCTCAACTGTACACATGCAAAAATTACATCAATCCGTAGCTCTTTTGCAGCGTAATTGAAGGACAAATCAACAAACAATAATAACACTTTCACAATTATAAAAAAATTAGTAGGGTACGGAGAATGACATCACAATATATCAAAACAACATAACATTGTTCTTTAGTGTAGGAAATCTTAATATTTTATAGGTCTAATAATAAAATTAAGTAAGTATGCTTACTTCAACAAATAAAATAGTTTATTTTCTTTACCACACATTCTTTAAACCAGTCATTTCTCAACACAGGATGTGTTGAGCTACACAACTAGACAGCCGTGGGTCAGAGTCACAGAATCAAACGAAGTTTAGGGTCTCCTCTCGAAATGAGAGGATTAGGTCATAAAATAGTACAATTACATACCTATTAGTTTACAAGATGATGCTTGATTTTAATTTTTCCATTCCAATTCAGTTGGTCTGTTTGCGTAAGCCTGGACAGTTTTAAACCAGCTAGGGTTATGAAGTTACTTGGTGGACAGTAGATACTGGATTAGTGCGAAAATAATTGGTGGCGAATTTTGAATTCAAACACAAACTGTTTACAAACACCACTTACAAAACTATTACAAACTCGTCAGACCAGAGTATTATGTTCCTTGATTACAAATTACCACTAAATATATATAACATTTTTCGGTTTTGTATTCCGTTATCTTAAAGAACTTTTTGTTGATATTTAGGGAGCCACAGACACTTAAATCTGTTTGTGGTTTAATGACTTAGGTCATAGATTAAGTAGGTAGGTATCCTCTAGAAACTTTACCAAGCGTGGGCACGCTGTGAAAGACAATAAATTGTGACTGTGTCTCATTCCATCTTGTTTGACTTTTCTATACTGCATCTCTTTCGTGTGGTAGTTAAAAGGAAATATCAAAGTCTATGATACTTCTCTAGGTACTTACGGCGCAGTCATAAACATCACAGACTTTGTTCTGCTTTGACTGTAGGCTGGGTTTACACTATCAATATATTTACTGTACCTATTGACACTAAAATTGGTGTGTAATTATATAATATTAGCGGTATTAATGCGGTCTTGAAGAACATGCAGATTTTTTCATCCACATCGGTAATATCAGTAGTGCTAACGTTGTGCATCATTTAGGCACCCATTGTTTTACCTGCACCCATTGTTTTACCTAACGGCTTCATTTTCTATCACTCTTTAATCAAAAGAATAATATTATTGCCAAACAAAACAATATCACTATCAATCAG
This sequence comes from Hipparchia semele, assembly GCA_933228805.2. Taxonomy (NCBI): domain Eukaryota; kingdom Metazoa; phylum Arthropoda; class Insecta; order Lepidoptera; family Nymphalidae; genus Hipparchia; species Hipparchia semele. The sequence goes on along the minus strand of OW121720.1, from coordinate 14,237,987 downwards.
TTACAATCTAGTATTGTTAATAATATTGATAGTGTACACTGTACTTACATCAACTCTTAGGTCTTATGTCAAATTACCATAGACAACCATACCATAGATTGTATGATGTACTGACACTTCCCAGCATATATATAGTCTATGCTGCCACTGTGATGCCGTCAATGACGTCACAAAACGATGCAAAAAATGTCAAATTGGATAAGATGGCAGCGTATACCTGTCTCGCTTTTTCTGCAAATGTGTAAGAGAGACAACAAATGTCAGGCTTTTGACCTTCGTATTGTCGAATAGTTTACTCACTATGCCTGTTTGACAGACTCGTGGTACCAAACTGACATAAACTATTCACGCAGTGAGTAGTTTGTGAGGAAACTTTACGGAGCTCGAAATTGTAGTAAAAAATCTTAAACTAACCACACAGGTGAAACTCTGAAAAAATCTCATAGAGACTTATATCAACATTAGTCGATATTTCAATGCTTTCTGCGTTCACGAATACTTTTTCACGGCTGACAGCATTATCACATATCTATAATACTTAGTAGGTACATTATCGATCCAAGAAGGGGAAGCAATATCTTAAGTTAACGATGCTGTGTATATTATATTTCACTAGATGATGCCCGCGACTTCGTCCGCGTAGATAAGGCTTTTTTGATTTCCTCGGGAACTTTTTCATTTTTCGGGATAAAATGGAGCCTGTGTTAATTCCAGGTATGCTATCTCTATCCCTCAGCCAAATCCGTAAAGTAGTTTTTGCATGAAAGAGTAACAGAGTAACAAATATACACACATACACACACACACACACACACACATTAGTGTGATAATATTGGTGCGACAGTGTGATACATATACTTTTTAGAATGTTACGTGATTATGCATATTTTATTATTATGATTGCATCTGATAGCAGTGGATATAAACAATATCTTATCAATCAAACGCAAGTACATGAAAGGCGAGCCGATAAATTATAATTTTTTTAAGAATAATAAATAATCATTATGATTTATACTCTCATATATACTTAGGATTGGTTCAACCCGGGATTCAAACGAATCTCGTGATGCGCTGCCAATCAATGTTATATTTATATGTACTGCCAATATGCCCTGAGGTTGTGACTACTGAGTCAGTTTTAGTTGGTAAAAGTTCTAAACCCCACAAAGTCTTCTGAAGATTTTTTGTTGAAGGGAACAATAAAAAGGGAAGTTGAACTCCTTCAACAAAAAAAAGATCTCACATTCCTTAGCTACACTAGCTAGTCACTAGACCGAAGAGGCAATTACCCGCCATCAAAAACTTCAAACCTGATATTTTCAGATGTGCAGTACCACAATGTGAGGGAAACAATGCATCTTCAGCAGTACCTGATTGGTGGCCAACTAATGTTACCGATACTCGCTGCACCCGCCCGCTCTATGCTCACAACTCCACCTGTAGCTCTGATGAGCTAGACCGCGTGCAGAACTGTGACCAATGGATATACGAGTCGAAAGATTCCATTGTTAATGAGGTAGAAGTTTGAATCTTTTTTATTTTATGTCTACCCAAAATTACGATATAAAGGGTATATATAAACGTCTTTATACAGATTGCCAAGATAATGTTGTTTAGAAAAATATACTTCACATCAAAAATTCGTTTGTACATACATATTGTAACTAGCATTAGTTTTTCTATGATTTAAGCATGCTGTGGTCATTTCTAGAAGGTTCCAATTATAGTACATATTTTGTGAAATTTATTATGATAGATGTAAAAATTAAAAAATAATGTATATATCGAAACAAAAAAAAAATATATATATCGAAACACTTTTGAACTCAAAGACATTGCGAGGTATTTCGATTTTTATTTTTCGTCACGTATATTTTTTTTTAGTATTTGTTCGTTTTTAGGGTTCCGAAAAAAACTTCGGAACCCTTATAGGATCACTTCGTTGTCCGTCTGTCTGTCAGTGTGTCACCACCGTTTTTCTCGAAAACGGCTTATGATCCGAAGTCGAAATTTATACTGCATATAAAGTTCAATGGTCTCGTAGTGTTTTAAGAATATCAAGCTTATAGCTTAACTCAGTAAAAAGTTACAGCTTGAAAACCACGGCTTTCTCATTATTAAAACAAATTAAGACACATCTTCAAAAATCGTTTTTTTCCATACCTAATTTTTAGTTTCATAGTGAGTCCCGTTATATTTTACAAACACCAGCCTTAAAATCTTACAAATGACGGAGATTTTGATACCTCTAAACCTCCTAATAGTACCTAAAACAGCCAAAAAAACAAAAAAAAAACGATATCTTACTGTGAATTACAATCATTGCAATGCTTACTTTAGTGACGCGTCACGTAGACATATTATAATGGTGCGGCCACACTATGGTAAACTTCAATATCGATCATCTCAACTATTATCGCGGTTATTTCCGCCGATATTAAACGCGACAAACTGAGTGCCCACACTTCGTCAACGTCAACGAAAATTTAATTGGCGATAACGCAATAATTCTGTATTAATTTTTTAATGATGTATTTATTAATTCTGTATTAATTAATTGGCGATAACGCAATGTGAATGCAGCAGCGTCAGCGTCCATCTTGAATCAGGACATATTATCGTCATTATCGGGCATTGAAGTTGACTATTCAAGTGTAGCCGCTCAATTTTTCGCGTTAAATATTGCCAGAAGCTGCCGCGTTAACTGTGGCAACGTTAACCCTTTAATGTGGATAGCTCCTAAAGGCTCCTAGAATAATAAAATGACTAAAGTGAGAAGACATTATATCAAAATATGTATGTGGGAGCAGGACAAGGCATTGTGTTTCTATTTGGTAGGTACCTATCCATTGACGTATAGCATAGCTCCGTCTCTATCTCCTTTAGAGAGCCATCACAGACCAGAAAGAGAGCCATGCTGATGTGAGGCTCTGTCAAACTCAAGTGTCAAGTTTGTGTTTGGTTTTGTTTCGCGTCGTGTTATGTTATTTTGTATTTAAATCATAATTATTTAATAAAAGTTTCAATAAAGGTTTTTAATGTACGGTTTCACTCAAGGTGGATATAAACCTTCTAAAAATACATCAGTTACAACGAGATGAATCCGTTTTCGTGGTTTGGTACTACTTATAATATGTATATCGACTACAAAGCTGCAAAGGTATTTAACTAAGTTTATTACTGAATGGCTAATACTGTCTATATATTTTAATGTAACAAATGAAGATATTTTCGTTTAAAGATGTTTAGTAACAAGGTACATAGTTGACTCATAATTTAAATAAGTATCTATTGAAAACATAACCTACAAAACAAATACTTATATGTATTTCATTTTATTTATGATTATAAAAGTTAAATTAACTGTTTTAGATTCCAAGAAAATGCTGTGTGCCCGAATGCAAACCAAATTACGACAGTGTTATCAGCATTGAAGGAGCTAAAAGTACATTTTCTTTCCCGAAAGATGCTCATCTCTCTCAATCGTGGTTACGTGCGATTCCACGAAAAGACTGGGTACCTACCTACAAAACACTCAGCTGTATGGAGCAACCATTTTTCAACCCATGAAATCCAGACTGAAGAAATAATTATTGGAAGTGAGCAATTGAAATACCCATGTTTTGGTCGAGGGAGCAATACCTCATATTTTCAATAATCTCCCATCATAATTGTCGAAGAGTACTCTACCTCCAAGAAGCAAGCCCGAAAAAAGGAAAGAACAAGCTAAATAATTTCATGAGGAGCAGGTGTCTAAATTTTTAGAGAGTGACATAATAAAATCATTCGAAGTATAAATTCCAAGAAAAGTTAAAAGAGTCTAAATGGTTATATCAAGTGATACCTAATAAGAGGCTATATTTCTATTTGTTAAATCTTGATATTGAAAGTGATAATGGTGACGGCAATGTGAAAGTAGTTAATAGTGTGTAGTGTGTGTGTTATAGGATGAAAATCTAAGCTTTCAGGTAGGTATATGTAAAAGGACATTTAATGCATCATGAAGATTTAAGCTGGATATTACCTAGTGAACTTAAGCTTAGCAGATGGTCACAGCTTGAAAATATACTATATTGTTATTATAACAATAGTGAACCAACAAAGTCATTTGACTATTGTCTTGATAGGTCTATTGAGTACTTGAATGAAGCAGTTAATACTGAAAATGATAATTTTGCTGCAGAGCTTGTTTTAGACCAAATGAAATTGCTAAAAAATAAGCAACGTAGATATAGTGTTGAGACGGCTATGCGTATAGTATTATTATGTCAATGTTGGTATCAGATTTTTGTAGTGCTGCCAGGGATCCCAACTAATGGGGGTTTCTCCCCAAAAGGGAGTAAACAAGTGAAATGGGATACTTATAGTATAATATACCTAAGTATATAATTAAGTAATTATATATCACTCCCTATTACCACTGTATATATTGTATCAACTATTACCGAAACACAGGCTAATATCCTATTATTCTTTTATTTCTCTCTTGTTATTACTGGTCTATCAATTTCTGTCTCGGTCGGGTCACTACATCACTAAAGGCTATGCCTGAAAATCAGCACTGCAGCCATAACACTGCACCATTATGCTGAGGCAGTAGCCTTTTCAGCTCCAACACGCACCTTTATGTTATAGATTAATGCCGAGATCTATAGAGTGTACTCTGGCTCGGCTTGAACTTGGGTTAGAGTTGAAGCGAGCCACAGAAATATGTTCTGACATAAATCTGTTTTGGCTCTGACTTGAGTCTGGGCGGAGTGGGGGTGCAGTCACTTAGTATTACTCAAACTTTGTACCTACTTTTAATTTTTGTGTGAGCTGAATAAATGTTTATTTTTATTTTTTATTTTATAAAATTGGCTGTGAACGAAATTGCCGAACGAAAACAACCAAAAATAGTAAGTAGTAAGTATATAATCAAAGATATATTGTTGTATAGTTCAACCACAGATTTGCATGCTGGGGATGTTTTCAATTTTTCAATTTACATTTGTATGGTATGTACTCGTATTTGTTATACTAAAAATAACAAAATTGTTTCTTTTCAAATGTAAACTTGAAAATTAATTTTTCTTGAAAGAGACTTCTCTACATTGTACCTGGAGACAAAATATGGGTGTCAGACTCAGACTATGAATATTAGATGGAACTAAGTGTAGTTATTGATTTCTCTGCTTTTACATTAATGCCCAAGTAAAGGAGTGTAATGTTTGTAAGGAGTATAATGTTGAGGATTTATGTATGCATATGAATTTCTTTATTCCACCATAACTTCTAAATGCCTGAACAGATTTGTGATATTAATTATTGTTTCTGCGAGCAGTGTATGTGATATTTTGAAACATGAAAAAGTGAAGCGTATGAGACGTAGTAATTAAAACAACCGCTATTGACGACGACTCGTTTATTACTGATTGCTGATTGGTGTACAGTGCGTAAGCAGGGTAGGTAGGTACATAGGTATACACATCATTCCTCCACACTTAGTTTTTGAACCCTGACAACAATAGACATAAAATAATTATTATTAAACTTAAATTAATAAAATATTAACCTACCTAATATTACCTACTTCAAAAATATATTTTTTTTGTAATCGAATTTTGAGTACACTTTTTTCCTTTGCCGCTTTTGATGTGAGAGAGTGGGTGACGGCGGCGCATTTGCGACCCGGTCTTGTGGGGGCGTCTGCGCCTCCTCACACACAGCCGACGCAGATGGTTCGTCTGGTAACGCGGCCGCCGCGCGACGAGATTCAGCGAGCCCTCGCTCACCCTCTCCATCCTCACAATCTCCCCATTCTTCACCATTACCGCTACCATCGTCTGCCACACATTCGGCACCTGGCAACGATGTCGTTTGAGCTTCATCAGTTCCTTTTTCCGCCACCTGCTCGTCCGCGCATTGGGTGTTCGCAGCCGTTAAGCACTGATTATTATCATTCCCACTGGCGCTTGCGATAGAGGGGGGCGGAGAATAGACCTGATAAGACTCACTTTCGACATTTTCTTTCCCTGTATATTTTATTATTTGATCCACGTGTCTAATAACGCAAATTTTAAGATCGTGGATGAAAACTTTATACATTTTATTTCCTATTTTGGCTTTTATGGATCCCAACTGCCAAGTTTCCTTCCGTGCACTGTACCCTCGGGCCCAAACAACGTCTCCGATATTAAAATGTCTTAATCCCGGCACCGGTTGTAAATCTAGGTAAGTTTTACTCGTAGGTAAAATTAAGTCGAGGCGAGATCGCAGATTTCTATTAAACATCAACTTGGCCGGTGTTTCGCCCGTGGTACAGTGTACGGTGTTTCGATAATTAAATAAATAACCTAATAATAATTCGTGAGTCTGCTGTATTGAAGAACTATCTTTTAAAATACATTTTAACATTTTTTTACATGTTCTAACCGAGTTCTCGGCCTGACCGTTACTGGGCGGATGATATATGGGTGTCGTCATGTATTTAATGCCGTTACTTGAACAAAAGCTCTTAAATTCGTTTGAATTAATTTTAACGTCGTTATCGGAAATTAGCACCTCCGGTAGACCAAAAATGGAAAAAATGTTTTTTAATTTCCCTATTAAGGCTTTCGTGGACGTGCCATTATTCATATATAGGCACTCAACCCATTTACTAAAGGAATCAACCACTACTAGGTACATCCTTTGCTCGACGGTCATGTAGTCAATGTGTATGCGCTGCCACGGCCCGGCGGCGGCCGGCCAGGGCGCGGGGGGGTCGCGCGGCGGCGCGGGGCGCGCCTGCACGCACGTCTCGCACGAACCGATCCAGCGCTCGATCTGCACGTCCATCTGAGGCCACCACATGCGCTGGCGCGCATTGCTTTTACACTTAACGATGCCTAAGTGAGACTCGTGTAGTTCGCGCAACATCCTTTCCCTTAAAACTGACGGTATAACTATTCTATGACCCCTAAATAGGCAACCGTTTTCAAACTGCAAGTCCGACTTGCACTGAAAGTAAGGTAAAACCGATTTACAGCATATTTTGCGAGGCCAACCTTGTTTCATATATCTTATAACTGTTTGCAAGGTCACATCGCGCTCTGTCATTCGTATGACGTCGTGAATTGTTGTCGCCGCGGGAGTTTCGTCTAGGAATTTTAGCGCGTAGCGAGTATCTACGTCACCTTGATCGGAAAAATCGTCCGTACTATGCTTTAAGGGCGCGCGCGAGAAATAATCAGCTATCATATTTCTATCGCTGGACACATACTGAACCGTATAATTATAGGCGGACAGAATAATTGCGTATCTTTGTAAACGAAGCGCTGTCGTCACCGGTATACCCGTCTTACTATTAAAAATAGACACTAAAGGCCTATGGTCTGTTTTTAATATGAAGGGTTCCTTACAACCGTACAAGTATTGGTGGAAACGTTTCACCCCGAATATGATAGCGGTCGCCTCCTTCTGTATCTGACTATAGTTCCTCTCGCTGGCTGTGAGCGAGCGCGATGCGTACGCGAGGGGCCGCTCGCTGCCGTCCCCGGCGCGCTGCGACAACACGGCCCCGAGCCCGGCGGGGCTCGCGTCCACCGCGAGCACGAGCTGCGCTCCGGGCTCGAAGTGAGCGAGCACGCGCTCCGAGGCGAGGTGCCGGCGCACCGCCGCACTATGGGACGAAACCGTATAAACCGTCTCGTAAATCGATAACTTTTTTGTTTCTTGACATTTTGGTTTGAAAATTTGTACACGTATTATTGAATGTATATGCTACCAGAAAAATGAAACGCCATTATTTTAAAAATAATATTTACTTCGTGAGAGCATGTCAAAAATCAAATTATGTAATTTTCCATACTAAAAAATTAATTCTAATACTTAAAATTATTTCATTACTAATAATTATTGTTATTTGAGTTATTTCATTAATAATAAGTATTAGTTAAATAATAAGAATGATCTTATTTACATAATAAAAAATATAAAAAAATAAATACCAAAATTTATATCCTATTCATCATTTGTCATTACCAAGAGCTCTTTAGCTTCGTCAAGTAAATCTTTTGATATAAGAAAACTGGGTCTATTTAAGCTAGATATATATGGATCAGATGTATACAACAAAATGTGCAAAACGTCTTCATTTGTGGCTGCACGGGAACACTTCCGAGCGTGATGTAGCCTATATTTCTTATAATCTTTGTTTCGGGCTTCCTGAGCATCTTCAGACAATTGGCCTATAGGCAAAATTGCATAATGCTCTATTATTTTGGCACCATGTATAAGTATTTTATGGACTGAAGACGGCATATAGTACCAGTTATATTTACTCACATAAAACTGTGCAGTTCCCAGTGCATATTGACCAAATTTTTCTGCATTTAAAGATAATCCCGATGACATTGTTTGCAGAATTACGTATAATCTCTTGATTAATTCTTCATCAACACCCGTGATTTCTGCAGAACATTGGTAATTTTGAAAGAATCTCCTTGCCGTATTTCCATCGTTGCTGTTGCCGGAACCTTGACGAGGTTTATCAATGTGTAAACCAAGCAACTCACGGAAACGAGTTTGGACGTATTTCTTTTTATCTTCTTTAATTTTTTTGTTTTCTGGAGTCGTTGCAGCCCATTTTTCGAAACTTAAATTGTACGAAATATGAAGTATCATTTCCATACATCTTATCCATGCATGTAAGGTAGATAATCCATATTTAAAAGCATCTTCATTTTCAACTCGCGCTTGTACTTTATCGAGATCGTTCATTTGTCTAGGATTTGCTCCACAAATCGTACATGTGGCACTGGATGATGTCTGTGTCAACACTTGAGAAACTTTCCCATCAATCATGGTCATAAATAGCTCATGTCTTACTTGTATAACTTTATGGTCTATTGCTACAAGCGTTGGGATTAATTGGTTTATTTTAACTTCTAGATCACCAACAACTGCTGCAGTTTTTTGGGGTGTTTCTTTTGCAAATTCTAGAGAAATGGGTCTACAATATCTAACTAAGGAGCAAGCTGGATTTTGCCATACAACTGTGTTAGTTTCCTCATCTACTAATTTCAATGGTACAAGTGAAACTATAAACAAATTTGCGTCCGATATTTGTTCATTTTCTTCGGGTAAAACTTGTTTATATTCACTTTGTCCAGAAGATCCATCGCAACCCCATTTGCTAAATAGCTTGACACGGCTGAAATTTGCTGATACCGATTTTATCTTCATAATACGACAGGCAGTATGATCTAAGAGATCTTGAAGATTTACTTTGGCACTGATATTCGTTACGGTCATGCTAGATGCAGGAGGATAGCAAGCTGTTTTTGCTTCTCCCAAAGTTTGGTATGAAGGAAATAGAGAAGTCAAGTTCTTGTCAGTAAGTCTTTGCCTTAAGTATGCATATTGAGCTTTAGATAAATTAGTTTCAATATACATACTCAAAGCCTCTTCTTTGGTAAAGAAAACTACAGCTCCTGGATTATATAAAATATTTTCTAAGATGCCTTTTTTCTCCTCTTTTTCTTTATTTCTCACGTTACTCACGATTGAAGCTTCGTCATTTTCCCCTATGGATCGTAATCCTTGCACATAAGCATTATGAACATGCTCCATTCCATATTCCTGGATCAGTTCCATATTTTTGCGTTTTTTCGTCTTTTCGGAAGATTCTTCGTATTGTTTTGTCGGTCTACCACGATCTTCAGTTGTATTGAAGTCAGAATTTTCAGCTGTTGAGGTACTGCAAGTGTTCAATGGTACTCTAAACTCACCATTTAACCAATTTGCATTTTGACTCTCAAAGCGATCTTGTTTTCTTTGAGCTTTCTCCTATTTCTGGTTACAACTCGAAACCAAATTTTTTTGAATATTGTTTATTACAGTATTTATGTCTGCTGCTGATAATTGGAAATTGACCGCCAAATATTTTTCAATTTCTGAAGTATTTTTCCCGCTTATTATTAGAGTACATAGATCGCGTCGAACACAAACGAATTCACTCATTTTTTATTCTTTTTTTCTGTTACTGAACTATTACTTAAGTGAAGTCTCTGAAAACTTTGACGGAAATGCTGAAAGCACGGGTATTTAAAGGACCGAAGTTTTCATTATTTTGTGCAAATTTATGAGACTATTGATTAAAACAGTTCTCAAGAAAATAAAGTAGGTAACCTATATTGATAAGAATTACCACAATAGATAAAAAATATTTTTATTTTTTTCTTTATGCAGTATTATTTTTATCATACACGTACCTGTGGTTAAAAGATGACCACAAACATAGAAGTCAGATAGAGAGTCATTACGAAAATATATTTTCAAAAATAAAATAAGTGAATATTAATTCTAAATTGCGTTTAGGCCTTGCAAATTTTAAACAGTATATAAAAAAAGTACTTAATTTTATCCAAAAATAAAATTAATGGACAGAAATAAGGAGAGTCATAATTTGTAGAAAATTTATTTTTTCGCCCTCGTTGGACAATTTTCCTTCTAGATCAAAATGGCGCTATAATGACGCAGGTTTTTTTTATTTCCTTGTATAACTGAATAGTTTAGGGACCCTAAGGAGTGATTATCTCGACACCGGCAGCTTTCGGCAACAAGGAAACATCCAGTTGAAACATAAAAAGATGGAAAATTTTCTTAAGTCACTTAAAAATTAAAAAAAAAATACACATTTCTTTTTTAAATAAAATAGTAACGATTTTATAAAGTATAGATTCTAAGCAATCCAGAAATATATAACACTCAACTACTTTCATGTAAAAACTTAAAAATAATCTAAGTTAAACTTTCATTATGGGCTATTTGACTGGATCTATTTATCGAAGTCCAAAGTTTGAGAATAATTTTATATACCTAGAACTAAAATATTTTTATTTTTTAACATTATTCATAAAGGTCCTATTATCTGAGAATATTAATCTATGGAAAAATCTTTGGAATCAGAACATTCGTCCCAACCATTTATGAGACGGTTTATATGGTTTCGTCCCATAGTGCGCCGCCAGGCTGCTCCGCTGACGTTCGCCCCACTCCCACGGAGCGTCACTACGTAAAAGTTCGTGAAGTGGACTCAATAAAGCCGACGCGTTAGGAATAAACTGCCTATAATAGTTGACGACACCTAAAAATCTTTTAACCTCGGTTACATTAGTCGGTTCCGGTGCACTAATTATAGCTTCCACTTTATCCGGGCAAGCTGATAGTCCTGCGTCACTTATGACGTACCCTAAGTACTTGACGCTTTTTTTAAAAAATTCGCATTTATTCTTCTCTAAACGTAAAACGGCGCTATATAATCTGCTTAAAACCTCGCTTAGTCTTTGCAAGTGAGCGTTCCTATCTCGGCCCGTAATGCATATATCGTCGAGCCAAACGCTAACACCATCGATTCCAGAAAGCAGGGTTTCCATCGACTTTTGAAAAATTGCAGGGGCATTGGCTAATCCGTATACTAATCTAGTATATTTGAAAAGACCCTTGTGGGTATTTATTGTCGTAAGCTCCTGAGAAGAATCATCTAAAATGAATTGGTTATAAGCGTTTTTTAAGTCTATTTTGCTATATCTCTCTCCCCCTCCTATTTTTGCAAATACTTCCTCTATTCGGGGTAAAGGGTATTTTTCAATTAGAAGATCCTTATTTAATGTAACAGAAAAATCACCTGCAATTTTTACTTGGCCGTTGGCTTTCAATACGGGCACTATTGGTGTAGCGTATTGAGAGTAATTAACTGGAACTAAAATGCCTGCACTGACTAATCTATCGAGCTCTTGTTCAACCTTGTCTTTTAGGGCGAAAGGTACGGTGCGTGGTTTAAAAAATTTGGGAACTGCATTATCCTTAAGTTGTAATTTAACTTTGAATTTGTTAAACGAACCCAGCTCATCTCTCCACAGATCAGGAAATTTATCTAACAAACATTGTATATCTGTATCGTCACTCAAGGCGTTAATTTTAGTAGTAATAATAAGGTTGAAAGCGGTCATAAAATCCCTACCTAACAGGGGCGGGCCTCCGTCTCTAATAACATAAACTTTAAGATATTTTTTTAAATTATTGAAATTGGCTTCGATTATAAAATACCCTAGGGGTGAGATTTTATGCCCGCTATACATACACATTTTTACATTACTTTTTGTCAATTTATAATTTGTAAATTTATCCTTATATAATGAATCTGAGATGACGCAAACACTAGAGCCTGAATCCAGTTCCATGGTTAAATTTTTATTTCCTAACATTAAGTCCACTAGAATAGGTTTATCACTCACGTACCTTATGTTAAAATTTTGGCATTCCTCACAGGCCTCTTGGCCTTCATCGGAAACCTCCTCATTATCGACATGGTATACGCCCGAACGAGCATTGGGACACGTTTTTTTTAGATGACCCTTCACAAAACACTTTCTACACTTGTAATTTTTATAGAAACACTGATCACTTTTATGATTTTTTAATCCACAAACTCCGCAGCGGAACGCATCTCGAACTTTCGCTGAGTCACCGTCGCTCGCGCTCGCACTCCCGCCAGCGCGGCCTTTCCGAGCCGACAGCGCACGGCCACCGCGACCTTGAAATTTCGCTCGGAATAGCGGCTCCTCCTTTACTTGAAATTCGCCTGTAGCCGGTAACGCCTTCGCCTTTTTGGCGCACTCCGCCTGTTCCGCCAGCTCGATCGCTCGAGACAGCGTAAGCGAGGACGGCTTCTGTTCGAACAGCTTATCGCGTTCCGGACCTGAACCCAGACCGAGGACGAAACGATCTACTAAGTTCGTTTCCAATGCGGTGCCGAAGTCGCAATAGGTTGCCAGACCCCTTAGTCGCGCCGCCCAGTCCCCTAATGATTCGCCTGGACTCCTGCTCGCTCCATAAAATTTTGCCTTATCTGCAAATGAGCACTGCTTCAGCTTAAAATGGGTGTCGAGTAATCCAACGAGTCCCTCGTAACCGAATGACTCCAACTCTTGAGGGTACGCAAGGTTACGTATTAAGCGGTACGTCTCGTCCGTGACGTGGGTGAGAAGAACTCCGGTTTTATTTCCCTCGTCTTTCACGTTGTTAATTTTTAAAAACTGCACTAGCTTTCCTTTGAATATTTGCCATTCACTTGATTTATGGTCGAATATTTGCAAATTTCCCAAATAGGCCGACATTTTTAAAACAATAAAATAAACTAAAGTGGGTGGGTAATCCCTCCGCGTAGCCAATGAAGCGTATGAGACGTAGTAATTAAAACAACCGCTATTGACGACGACTCGTTTATTACTGATTGCTGATTGGTGTACAGTGCGTAAGCAGGGTAGGTAGGTACATACACATCAAAAAGACAGGGACATAAAGAAGGAAAAGTGTAAAAATTAGAATATCCAGTTTTACATGCCAGTAATAAATAATTATTATTAATAAAAATAAATAATTAACTTGATAAACGTTTTGTTTTGTTTATGAATCCTTAGTAAATATTAAGTATGTTAATAGCCATTATAAGCTATAGGAACTCTGCATTAAAACTGCGCGCTTAAGCTGGTCATCTAGTAGATACCTACCTAATTTACATAATCCACACAAGGTTCGGAACCCTCAGAACGCGAGTATGACTCGCACTTGACCGGTTATTTGTTTTTAGTTCAATTTGGCTTGTCACGAGTGGAAACGCACTTTAGTTGGTACAGTTCACAACTTGGGTGTTTTGATATCCATGCCTCTGATGGGATATATTTCAGACAGGTAAGTTAATTATTCCTAATTTTGTACCTTCCTTTATCAGGGTTCTGTGCCCAATGGATACCAAGGTACAAGGTACTGGTACCGGTTGAGGCTTGCCTCATCCATCCGTCTGTCAGCGGGACAACCCGCTCTCATGAACCGTAATAAGTATATTTCTATTGCCACTATAACAACAAATATTGCAAAAACTTGGGCGGATTATTTATTGGGCGGCATTTGCTCGACCTTAACAGTAGTTGTTACGATGACACGGAACTCTTCGTGTGCCAGTCCGATTTGCATTTGATTGGTTTTATTTGAACCGATTTTTCGTCTTAATTATTTTCGAAATTATCAAATTTTTATTCAGATAATAATTGATCTCAGCGGCAACCTTGAAAGCGGTGGTTGAGTCTTTGGCAAAAACACACACTTCTAAGTTTTCAGAGTTATGTGTCAAGCAATGTCGCTTATGTTAAAGGTAACGTAAAAGGAAAATATTCTGAGGAAACTGCATGCCTTGGTTTTCTCCACAATATTCTCAAAGTTGTATGAAGTCTGTCGATCCGCACTCGACCATCGTGGATTAGTAGACTGAACTTTTTCAGGTGGGGACGTCGAAAAGCGATAACTTTAAGCGGATTATGCCTCGGAACTGGTGCTTTGAAGATATTAGCCGGAACGGGTCCAAGTGGTTACATAACTTACATACTAATTGAGTTTTTCGAAGCAGTCCTGGTAACTGGCACTTACACTACATGTTTCGTATTGAGTAAGTTTTTAAAAACCTCAAAATTCTTAATCATTCATTTTACATAGGCAAACTTGTGGCTCTGACAAGTCAAGACTCAAGACTCTACCACCGATAGAGTTTTCAAGTTGATAGAAGGGTAGCCAACTCGATTTTTAACAAAGATTACGTTATTTAATATCTGAAATAGATATCCGGTAAAAGTCAGAAGCTTGGAATTAAGAAGAACCTTGTTTTTTAAATCACGTGACGGCGCCGCTATTTAGGTCGTCTTTGTTAACTGTCCTTATATTATTTAAAATATTTATTATATTTTCTTTTTAACAGTTTTTTTTTTTGCTTATTATAAACTCATAATTCTATCTCTGTACCAAACAGCCACAGTTTGGATATATATCCATACAGATGGATGCATGATTGAATAATAAACAATCATCCATCCATACACACATACAACTTTCCCGTTTATAATATTAATCAAAATCAAACGTACGTAACTACGCTACTAACAATAATGGAGAACCGCGCAGGATTTTTACTTAAAAATTCTTTATTTTATTCGTAGTTGTGGAACTTATTGGAAGCGATAAAAGAACCCTTGGATCAGCCGCCGTGGGGATTTCGGTAGCAGTTGGTGAACTGATCCTCAATCTAATTGTATGGAACATTCCCTATTGGCGACGTTTTCTACTCGTGATCGCCTGCCCTGCTCCACTTTTTCTCCTGTACCCTTACCTTTTAGAAGAGAGTATGCGTTGGTTGCTCACTAACGGAAGAAATGAAGAAGCACTTATTCTTCTGCATAAGATAGCGAGCTGGAATCATTTTGCTGTATCAGAGAAGGTGGTCAATGAAATTACAAAGGAATCAAACGGGGCAACCATTCAGAATACTTTCACGGAAAAATTTAACATAAAACTGCTGTTTTCATCACCAGCATTACTTAAAAGGTTATTTTTATTCTATTGTAATAGTTAAAATACATAGATATTTCAAATAACGAGTCGAATTAATTGATCCAAATTGAAATAAGCGATAGTTTAACCAAATCAGATCATATCGTAATCGCAAAAAGTCTTTCCGGAATCCAAACTCTCGGAAGCATAATATAAGCTGACTCGTCTTACTTAGCTCCTGTATCGCAAATATAAACAAATGGGAAGCAACAAGAATTTTTGCCATCCTTTGATTTCGATAAAATAGCCGATACTAAGAAGATTGCATTGGAAATGGGAAAGATTATTCAATTTATCTTGATACCTTCATTCACAGAGTGATCGTCTGTTCGTGGTGGTGGTTCACAGCAGCCTTTGTGTACTACGGGCTGATGATCAACTCGGTGGGCCTCCCGGGAAACAAGTACACCAACTTTGCCCTCTCGTCTCTGGCCACGATACCGGGCGATATCATTGCAGTGATAACATTGGACTGGTTCGGCAGGAAGAAGACGTTGCTTGGAGGATTCGTGTTCTGTGGAATTTGTTGTGTCTCTAGTGGATTTATACCTCAAGGTAATAAAAACTTTCAAGAATTCAACGCTTTTTATATTTTAATTAACAGTTCAATTTATTTTTGCTCTACTCTTTTTTCACGTCCTAGCAATTTCTTTCTAGTGCATCAAATCAGTATTTTAATATAAGTACAGCCCAAAAATATACTACTTAATCGTACATTAGATCTATATCTTTTAGGTCTCAGCTATTTCCAATACAAACAAGACAACTAGATTAGAATTCCATATCAAGACTGCATTTTTAATTTTTTTACCTACTTATTTCTTTAAACATCATGACTTGACACAACAGATATGATTTACAAATATTGTGCCATGTTTGATTAAATATTTACTATCAAGCAATTTAATTAGCTATGTCTATAGATATAATCTGCGAATGGTGATTGAGATCCTTATCCAACGATGATGATTTTCAGAAAATTGCGCATTAATTTTTGGATTACAAATTTGAAAATCATTGCGCATATTTCTACTAAAACAACCATTGTTAGCATATTTGCAAGTAATAATAGGTAATATCAAAGGAGAAATACTGACTTAGCAAATCTGCACAAAGACCTGCGCTAAAATAGTTTGGAAGCCTGGAAAGTCTGCACCTACGTGCCTGTAAGACTGTTTCGTGTTACAGATTACAAAACTGCTACGATAGCTATATTCTTGATTGGAAAAATGTCCATATCAGCATGCTTCAACGCGGTCTATGTGTACACGTCAGAGCTAGTCCCCACTTCTGCCAGAGGTTCGTTAGTGGGAACTTGCTCTATGCTTGCGCGAGTGGGCACAGTTCTAGCACCGCTTACTCCTTTGTTGGTAAGTTTGTTTAATATTTTCTCGTCTAGGTATTCCAATCGCTATTTAGTGGGCTATTTATCTTTACTTGCTACTCTTAAACTGGTAAATTTTATAGTCTTTCGAACTTGTCTAGTTTATTTTACACGTTTACTCGTAATCTCTATGTGAATCTCTATAGAGATTCACGAGTAAAATGTCGACAAAATTTTCTCGTGGCGCGCATGTTAGCCCTACTGGAGAGGAACATAATATGCCTTTTTTCCAAGAAAAAGTAACTGTCCCTGTGGGGTTCTAAAGTCCTAACTCGACGCGACTGAAATCTCTGACAACAACTTGAGTTTTTATAAATGTAGGAATGACTTTCAGAGTGTTTGGTGGCGGTCGCTGCCCACAGCGCTGTTCGGCTGCGCGTCGCTGTCGGCGGCAGCGCTGACGCTGGCCACGCCCGAGACGCTGCGGCGGAGGCTGCCGGACACCGTTGCCGAGGCCACGGCTATATCGTAGCGGTTGCTGCGGGGCCACAGTTTCAGCGACGACACGATGAGCGAGACTCTACCAGAGTGTTAATCTATATAAATAAAAATGAAATACTTTTCGTAGGTAAGCGCATAGCTTGAGAACGGCGAATTGATTTGGCTATTTTTTTATTTTAAAATTTTCGTTATGTACCTAGTCCGAATTAGTTTTTATGAAAGAAAAATTGGGAAAATGTTTTTAAATTCGGGAAAAACTGAAAGTTTTCTTTCTATAGCAGGCAAAATCGATGGCGTTTTAAGAATAAATAATACCTACAGAAAAATAAAGGAAAATTGGAAAAGTTTCAAATTCGGAAAAACAAAGTCCTCTTTCTTTTTTATAGCAGGCCAATTCGACGAAGAATAAAAAATACCTACAGCAAAATAAATAAAAATTGGAAAAAACTTTCAAATTTAGGAAACATTGAATGTACCTAAGAATTCTGTAAGCAGGCCAAGTCGAGGGAGTTTAAAAAAAATGAAACGGGAATTTACTTAAAATAATAAATTTATTGTGAAACAGTTTTCGTGCTATCATGCCTCTCTTGATTTCTTACTATTAAAAAGTATTAATTATGAAAACAAAATTAAATTAAGAATAAATTACATATTGTCTAATAGGTAAAAATATATAATTCACATGACTTCATAATTACAAAAACTTACCTACTTATTTTACAAATTATTTAAAATCAACTTAGTATTAGTTAAAATTCACGACTAGTTAGTGTACAATTTTTTTTGCATTCTATCTCAAGATTTTAATCCTGTAGAATTACACTGCGCAACAAAAAAAAATAAATAATTTTTTTCCTTCACTTTATGAGTCAATTCTTACTAATTTTGGGTTGAGAAAAACGAATATGACAATGAAAAATTTTTATTAGCTCTAGTTTCTAAGATATACAGTAGGTGAAAATTGTTCATTTGAAAGGATTAATAGAAAATGATATGATTAATTAAACATATTAACAACATCAAAAGTGTGATTTTTATATTATTTTTATTTTAAATTGGTGAAAGAACACCTACCAAGTAGCTGGATCTAATTAGGATCAATTGGTGTCTTCCTGAGATCGCTGTCTTTTGGCTTTTTTCTTATATGTAAGTTCTGGAGCATCCCTACACACAAACCAGCAGTAATCCGCAAGCATTGCTTCATTCCAGCGGCCCTGATATCTGCGTTCCATCACAGAAATGTCCTGATGGAACCTTTCTCCATGCTCGTCACTGACAGCCCCACAACTAGGTGGGAAAAAGTCGAGATGGGAGTGGAGAAAATGTATTTTTAGGGACATGTTGCATCCGAGTTGATGATATTTTTGTAGAAGTATATTCACCAACTGAGTATAGTTATCATCTCTTTTGTTTCCCAAAAATCCATGCATAACTCCCTTAAGAGCTTCCCAAGCTTCCTTTTCTTTACCTTCCAAAACTAGGTCGAACGCAGGATCCTTTACGAGTTGACGTATTTGTGGCCCGATAAAGATGCCTTCCTTGACTTTTGCATCACTTAATGTAGGAAATTTTTCTCTCAAGTATTTAAAAGCCTGGCCTTCTCGATCCATAGCTTTGACGAAATTTTTCATTAACCCCAGCTTGATATGTAGGGGTGGAAGAAGCACATCTTTTGGATCCACGAGAGGCACGGCAACAACATTTTTTTCATTAGGGGTAAGATTTCTTGCAGGCCAATGTGTTTGAATGTAATGTGATTTCCTATCCCTACTGTCCCACATACATAAAAAGCAACAGTATTTAGTATACCCTAATTGCATTCCCAAGAGTACAGCAATGACTTTTAGATCGCCACAGATTTTCCACTTATGTTCAGCATATTTGATTAAGGCGAGAAGGGCTTTCATGTTTACATAAGTCTCCTTCATGTGAACTGCATGACCAACAGGAATAGAAGGAAGACGGTTGCCGTTGTGAAGCAATACAGCTTTCAAACTAAGCTTCGAGGAGTCTATGAATAGCCTCCATTCAGTCGGATCATGCTTTAAATTTAAACTTTTCATCAAACCATCAATATCACAGCAAAAAACAAGATTGTTTTTTTTCTCAAAAAAAGGAAGCAGATCCCGGTGACGTTGTCTGTACTTAGAGACCTTGACATCATGTTGAAGAAGATTCCACTGCTGTAGCCTTGACCCTAGAAGTTGTGCTTTCTCCTGTGATAAGTCAAGGTCTCGAATGAGATCACTCAACTCCGATTGGCTCAATCTATGCGGTTGATCATCCTCTTCTTGAAAATCAGGATCATGGGATGTCGAAGGCTTGGGTTCACTTTCTTCTACACAGTCTTCATTTTCTACTTGCAAATTATAATTTTGGGGTGGAGTAGGAACTGGTAAACTGTCTGAATGCGGAATCGGTCGAATAGCAGATGGAAGATTCGGGTATTGAACTTTTCCTCGTTTTTTCATTGACATTCCTGCCTTTATAGGTGGAGTCAAGCAAAAATAGCAGTCATTTGTATGGTTTGTAGGTTCTCGCCAAACCATAGGCACAGCAAAAGCCATCGATCGTTTTTTATTTTTCAGCCACTCACGTAGGTTAACCGAACATGAGTTGCAACATATATGTGGAGCCCATGATTTATCCTGATCCCCTACTTTAACACCAAAATAATGCTGGTAGGCAGTCTTCACAAGAGGCGTTAAATTGCGTTTCTGTGACGAAAACGTTATTTCGCCACAAATATAACAAAAATTGTCCACTAAATTTGTACATTTCCGTGGCATGTTGATATTAAAAATTATTCTCCAAATAACACTCGAAAATAAGATATTCTCCACTAATTACAACATAGACACTATAAAATTACCGTCGCTGAAATGGTGATTACGTTTATAACATACCCACATTTAGATTACTGTTGTATTTGAGCAGTTAACATATGAGCCAACATCCAAAAACAAATTTTTCCCATACTGGAAATATAGACTATGGAGAATATAAAATGTCACTTTATCTCAAAAATAAGAGCTAATCGCTAGTTTTTATGGTGATTTTTGAATTCAGCAGGTGGAAATACATAAGAATCAGCTATTTTTGGGCCCGAAACAAAAACACTGTTGTGCAGTGTTATCTATGCTGTAGTGTTTCCCAGTCAATAAAACTGTATGGGTATTAGATAACTACGTAATTAGGTACTTACTACCTATACAGTCTAGTCAAGACGTGTATCTGTCTGTCCGTTTTATTTTTAAATCTCCCTGAGAGAGATGGGCGTTCATGAGTCTGCAGTGAGCCTCCTTGCCCGGGTCCTCAGGCTACCTGACGGATATTCTTTATGTCAGGAGCAATGGAAAGTTGCTAATTAATTGTCAAACGCGCGGGCCGCGTTTTGTTATACAAAATGCAGGTTTGATAATTCTTATTTGGCAACAATTGATAGTCACTGAGATAGAGAATGTGGCTGGACTGTGTGTTTAGTCCATTTCAGACTGTTTTGGTGTTTGGTGAATTCGGTGGGTGCATTATTGTATCTTGGGTTGGGTGTCATATCCGGTTATTAGCGTGTCATATCCGGTTGCTATGGTGTCATCGGCCTCGTTTGTCTAGCGGTTAGCATGTTTGACTGCGGATGTCGGGATCCCGGTTTAGATTTCCGGGTCGGGCCAAAACAAACTCTGTGTGTATTTTTCCGTCAAGAAATTCTCCGTAAGTTTCCGGAGTTAGAAATTTGGCGGCGTGTTAACTTTTAATGGTGCATCTCTCACCGGTCGTATCGGATTTTCGTCCCATTGGATTATGGGAATAGAGAATGCGCCTGGGTTAGCTCACACACTTGTGCACTATAATATTTCCGGCCCGTTTGGCTAATCTCTGTGGAGATTGGCCGCCATAGGTTGGCGGATTCGGTTGGGCGGACATTACTATTATTGATTGTTGTGGTGTCGTATCCGGTGTTTGGGGTGTCATGCTCGATGTACTCGCTAATCTAGTCCGCGACGCGCGGAGCGGCCGAGGCGGGCGGGGCGGGCGCGGCGCGCGGGGCGGGCGGGGAGGGCGGGACGCGCGGCGCGACGGCGATGCCCTCCGCCTGTTGCACGGTGTCGGGCAGCCGCGTGTGCAGCGTCTCCGGCGTGAGCAGCATCAGCAGCCCCGACGTGCCCGCCATCAGCCCGAACAGCAGGTAGGGCAGCGCCTCCATGTACGCCATCTGGAGAAACAGACATACACGTTGAACTGCACACGTGCTCAAGGCATATTTGAAACACGGAGCGAAAGCGCATTTAGGCATCTTATCCTAATGTTATTAAAAGTTTGTTGGTTTGTTCTTCAGTCAGACAGTAAACGGATCGACGTGATTTTTTTGCATAATTACAGTTTAGGACTTGGAGAGTGACACAGGCTACCTTTTATCCCAGAAAACCAGGGTTCCCACGACATTTTTTAAAACTCGACTCCATGCGGATCAAATCGCTGGCAAAAGTCTAAAAAAGCTTTTTTAAGAACGAGTGACAGTTCTGATAAGACAAGTTGCTACGCCTGAAATCTGCAGATATCCACACCACATAACGAGCAGCGAAACTAAACCTCTTGTTTACACTAGACTAGACTAGAATGATTTTTTCAGTATAAATACGAAATCTAATATGCAGTACCATATTATAGCTCGGTCTCAAAAAAGGCACAACATCAATTCACAAAGAGATGGAAATCTACAATGAATAAAAATTTAACACTAAAAAATTTCCTTACCTTAAAATACCTATGTTACTTGCACACGAATCGAGGAAATGCAAAAAATTTTACTATGAATAACTATAAAAATAAATATACTCTAAGCAAAATATCTACCTAAGGAAATGCAAGAATATTATGTTCTACACCAAAGCGCAGCAAGTATAGTATGCGACAAGTTATTGCATATAGCATGCGACATCAATTAGTCTCACACTGGGAGGCGAACGGGGAACGTCCATGGGACGAGCAATACAGGTGGCCCACGCTCCTGGCTTGTCACAATCTGTACAGACTAAATCTGATAACTAGGCAGGCTACTGTTACAAGCTACACGGTCATTTACAACCTACAAGCCCCTACAAGCTATCGAGACTAACAGAACCGACCAGCAGAGGCGTCAGTGGCGCGACGGTGGAGCCGACCCGGCCGATCATGGAGCAGGCGCCCATGAACGAGTGGCGAGCCTCCGTGGGGAACAGCTCCAGCGTGTAGATGTAGATGGAGCCGAACACCATGCTGATGAACAGTTTGCCCGTCATCGTCAACGCTATGCTCCAAGCCGCTGTTGACATAGCCACCGGTGAGCTCATCTCATACAACAATTGTTTCTTTTAAATATTTTTGATTCGCTTGGAGTAGAAAGCCTAAAAAAGCAGTGAAGCATCGTGGAACACTCAATTTTATCACAAGGAAAACTTACAGCTCATTAGAAAAAGTAAATAGATAAGAACAGAAGAAAATTACAGCTAATAAGAAGTTTCGAAGAAGAAGACCCAAATTAAAGGGGGAAAAATACCCCTCATGTGCTCTAGTCTTCAGTCACATAGATAACAAAACGTTCTGCTTGGCCAATGAATTAAGTTGATATGAAGAAGGTATTCAAGGTCTGTTCCAATTTTTGCCAGCTATCTTTAAATACATAGATGTTAAAAGACTGACCAAAAGAGGTGTCTGCGGTGCGATGACCTGCCCGATCCTGCCAGCCATAGAGCACACGGCCACCAAGCTGTGCCGCAGGGTGGTGGGGTACAGCTCCGAGGTGTAGATGTAGATGCTGCTGAACGCCATACTGATGCACAACTTGCCCAGCAGGTTCAAACACGTCTGCAGCCACAGCAGATCTGCAAAGTGACGTCAACGCTACTTTCTACTCTACATGATGATGGAAGTGATTATTGAGACAAAATTTCTACTTTCAAAATATGTTTAAATGAATTTTGCCATCTTCATTCTTCAAAAAATTTTATAAAATGTGTAAATCAAATAATAATATAATGCGCTCTGCATGCAATGAAATGTTTTAATGATAAAAGTGATGAAAAAATCCAACTTGGTTACAGTATGTATTTCTCTTTATACAAATTTCTACAAAGTTAAAATGAAGAAAAAACTACTAAATAAGTACAAAATCTGTATAAAATTACTTATTAAAATAATAACTTACGTTCAGGAATGAAGGGCAAACAAACTAAAGAGATTCCACAAATGAAGAAGGCGGTCATAATAGAAGTCTTCCTTCCGAAACGGTCTAAAGTGAGGACGCTGATGCAGTAGCCGGGGATCTCCACGAGCGCCGTGAGGATGTAGTTCACGTAGCTGTTTCCAGCGAGAGACACGGAGTTTATCGAGAGTCCGTAGTAGATAAACGTCACAGTGATCCACCAAAATGAGCATATGCACAACCTTGACATTAACACTTTGGATTTCAACACTTGTAAAGCAAGGGTATCTTGCTTCTTTTCCGGCTCGACGTGTGTTTTTGCCTGGTCCGTTGTCGAGGGAGTAGAATTGGATTCATCTGTCAATATTTTAATCGTTTCAGGAGAAAGTTTTCTATTGTTGACCGCTGCAGCTTTAAAGATGATCGCAGCTGCTTCCTTTTTTCTCCCTTTGCTGAGCAACCATCGAACGCTCTCTTCTATTAAGAAATAGTAGAGTATGAAGAGAAATGACGGTACGTAAATGATTCTTGTAAGCGTTCTCCATTCTGGTGCGGCCCACGCTACTAGCGCGACCACTGCTTGACCGACTGCGAACGTGCAAGAAATGAGGTTGCCTCCAAGAACCCGCTTGTTCAGTCCCATCATTTCAAGAGCTGAAAATAGTAAAAGAGCTAATAAATTTTTCGCTTTAATTTTTCGTTTGAGTCATTACGTTGAGTTTGGAAACCCAAAAATAAATTATTGCCATGTTTTAATATGTATGCGTTATGAAGAAAATATGCATTTAACAGGTGGTCATTTAAGTTAGTTGACTATCGTCAAAGTTATCAGTTGATAGACGTGCACTGATCTCGCGCCGCCTGCACCCAGCGGGTCCTTCGACTCGTTTGACGTCGTTTGTCTACTTCGTGCAGGTTTACCAGCACTGCAATTCCCAGTGCGAGGTCTCCATTCTACCACTTTGGGACTCCAACGTCTATCGGTTCATCGAACCACGTCCCACGCTAGTAACGAATACTATGTTTATGGCTAAGCTATGTAATGTCTATTCTACAATGTAGTTCTCTTCGGCAATTTTTAAATGGAAACCTTGTTACTTGTCAAATTATGTTTTAAGAGAAAGCTTTAAAATTAAAGCCAGTTTAAATGGGTACCAAAAACGCAGAGGTAGTTAGAAGATAATTACCAAGAATGAAGCCTGAACTATACACGCCAGCGCCAACTACGGCCTCAAAGAATTCCAAGCACACGTAAGTGATGTAGTTCT
This sequence comes from Hipparchia semele, assembly GCA_933228805.2. NCBI lineage: Eukaryota > Metazoa > Arthropoda > Insecta > Lepidoptera > Nymphalidae > Hipparchia > Hipparchia semele. The sequence continues at coordinate 14,213,308 of OW121720.1, read as the reverse complement.
GAGAGAACGAGCGTCCCAGGCCCACGGCAGCCGGAGCGACGGATGTTATTATCAAAGCCACCCGCCGACCGAAACTGGAAGAAACGAAGAAAATAATATTGTCTTTATATTTTGAGTCATATACTATGATGCTAGTTGTGAGAGTGATGGCCCAGTCTAAAATTTCTTAAGCGGAGACTGCGTAAAGGTAGTGTAGGGTAATCTTCCAGGAAGATGGACTGACGATATAAAGAGGATGGCAGGAATAGGCTGCTGACTGAATCAAGAACGCTGAGAACAGGGTGTGGTGAGTTTCACCAGGAAGGCCTGCATTCAGTATTGTACTTCCACAGGCTGAAATGAGGAAGATAATGAGGCTAGGATGTGGAATTTTCCTTTCGTCATATAATTTCATTTTTTCGTATGAAGGGCGTATATCTCAACGGGTTAGGTTCAAAGTGAATTTTCAAAGGCTAAAAACTGGAACGAAAAATAATGTATTAAAGATCAAGGTTAAAAATATGGAGAATTATATTGAAACGAAAACAATCCCGTGGCAAAGGCGAAGTAATCGAAGAATACAACTGTGCAAATAATTTTAAACGATAAACACCACGATTATACAAATTATGTTTGACGTGTGACGTGTGATGATGTGTGACGTGTGTTTGGTTACGAGTATAAGGAAAATATGAGCGCTTACTTGTCAGAGATGTAGGCAGTGAGCGGCAGCGCGAGGAAGATGCCGGCGCTGTGCAGCGTTCCCACCAGTGTGCGCTTCCACTCCTCGCACGCCAGGTCGAACTGGAACAGTGGAAAGGCACGTGGAAATTAATTCCCGACATATTTTTATATTAAGTCACCGATATATCTCAGCGAGTCGCGAAATTGAAGTGGAAATGGGCGGGGCACATAATTCGAAGAGCTGATGGTCGATAGGGTCCCAAGGTGCTGGAGAAGCTCAGTGATGGCAGACCCCCCACTAGGTGGACCGACAAAATAACGACGACAAAACTAAACAATACTTAAAAACACAGTTTAGAGCCGAGGTTATTAAAGTTGATGAATTTCTTAATGATAAAGTGGCACGGAATAATCTACACGTTTTGAAAAGAGCTACTGCTGAATTTCCTGTCGCGAAATCAGCAGTATCTGCTTTTCAAAACGGCCCAGTGACAGTCTTGATTTGTCAAGTTGGCATACATTATTTCAAATAAGACCAAAGGGAAGTAGCTCACCGTGGATACAATGGTGTTATGGTTCTCATACACCCATCTGGAGCAGCGCTTGGTGTCGGTGGGGTGGAAGGAGTCTGCGGCGCAGCTGCTGCCCAGCGGCGCGTACCGCTCGCAGCGCTCCCTGCCGTCGGGGAGGGCCCACGCCCCCCACCCGTTCGTCTCGAACTGCGGCGGGTCTAACTCGCACTCTGGGACTTTGCATCTGAAATTAAATTTGATCAGATTAAAGCCCTTGAATCAGAACTTGCTGTACGCATCTTTTTATTTATGCTACTTAGCGAAACTTAGTCCGCGTGAAGTTAAGTTTTTAAAAATCGCACGGGTTACCTCATTTTTCATCCATCCTAATACTCCTTCATTATCCTTACTAACATTATAAATGCGAAAGTGTATTTATTTCTTGGTTTGACCTTCAATCATGCAGCATTGGAGCATCACATTGACGTGATTTTTTGCACGGGTATAGTTGGGGATTTGGAGAGTGATAAAAGCTATCTTTTATTCCAGAAAAAACAGAGAATTCCCGCGAGATTTACAAAAACGTAACTCCACTCGGACAAGGTCACGGGCAAGAGCTCATCTAGCATTAGCATTAAAACCGCGTCATCATCTTTCTAGGCGCTACAGAATTGAGTGAGCAATGATCTCTTCCAGTACTCATTTCCAAAACAGAGCATATAAAGTTAGGAAAGTTTAGGTTTTATGCACTGAGTTGTACTCTGAGTCTCTGAGTATACCTAACGTACACTATTGTACAATAGAAACTTATACGAGTACAGTGTAATGGATCTGACCGCTTAATCTGATTGTAGGTGATTCTTCTCCTTGTAGGTTGTTCCAATTAAGGTCATTTATTGGAATACAAAAGGTAGCGACGCGCTCTGTGACTATGTACTTTTTACAATCCTTTTTTACTAAAATTTAACTAGAGTGCTTCTGGTCCACATTTATAAATTCTTGGTGTGCCGTAACTCCATCGCTTCATCGCTTGGATCTTGAATGAAGACCAAGTCCAAAATACAATGGACAAAATAAAGGGTTAGCAAAGAACAAGAACGTGATCACAAATACACAAGTACAGTGTATTTGTGATCACGTTCTTGTTCTTTGCTAACCCTTTAAGTTAAACAAGTGTACAACTCGTACAAATAAAGAATGGGATCAGAAATGGCGGCTCATTATGCCGGTACTGTCAGCATACACGGGATCTATAGCGAGCGACAATCCGCTAATAATCAATAAATTATAACATAATAATAAATAAATAAGATATATCGTTATAACGTTATATTAAAACATATTGTTATTAGCGGATTGTCATCTAATTAAAATATCGATGCGGAAGTAGGTAGGTACATGGATATATTTATATATTTTATTAAATTAAGAGACCATATAATAAAAAAGTGTATAATTACATATATTGAAAATTTGATACCCTTATTGTAGGAAAGCATAAAAAACTTAGTCCGCCATCTTTAGAAGTCCAAACATAGTTACATACATATACATTGCAAGTTAAATAATAGTACATTATGGTACAAGTGTGTAATGTTGGTGATTACCGCTGATATATTGAATATTAATAACCAAAATCAACAATTTTATTACGAAGAAACTTAGAACTCACCTAGCTCACAGACAAGCAAAACTGGAATACGAATAATTAAATAAAAGAGTAAAGACGGTCATCTTATTGGTTTATTGTTGTTGACCGTACCGGCGAGTGTGAGTATAGATAGCGACAGTGTGCGAGTGAGAGGTGAATAGAAGCGACGCCATTTTCAATCCCATTCTTTAATTGTACGGGTAGTATATCAACATAATGAGGTGAGAAGAAAACTACGAGTACCTAGCTATTTGATACGTTGTGGATCATCATCACTATCAATATCACCTCTCTATCTTAAACCCGCGACTTCATTCGCGTGGATTTAGGTTTTTAAAAGTTCTATGAAAACCCTTTGTTTTACCACGATGAAAATTCCGTGTCACTCTCTTGGTCCTCATCTATATCCATGCAAGAAATCGCGTCGATCCGCTGCTCCGTTGCAGCGTGATTGAAGGATAAACCAGAGAACACACTCGCATTTGTATACGAGTAGCAATCAGTAGGAAGTAGGATGTAAGGATTACGGAACTCAACGAGATGATTGTCGCCGTGGCCTACTTAGCCCTTCTGACACTTGTCTGCCGTGAAACTGAGTCTCGTCTAATTATGGCCGTCATTACTTAAACAAACACTTCCTTGTCTATTTTTTTCTCGCCGTCCGCGTCACCTTGATTGCATGCTAATTGCCTGAATACGTTCCTCTTTAAACATTATTAGCTGATTCCCGCGACTTCGCCCGCTTGGGATAAGTTTAGAGTAACTTGCTACTATCCGCGAAAAGTAATGTCCTCTATCTCCGAAAAATTGTTTTTTTTAAATAGATAGAATAGAAATATTTTTTATTCAAATAAACTTTTACAAGCACTTTTGAATCGTCAATGAATCTACCACTGGTTCGGAATGCCTTTCCTGCCGAGAAGAGCCAGTAAGAAACTCGGCGGTTGCTCTTTTCAAAAAAAATAAAAAATTTACAATTGTTATTGAACACAGGATAGTTATTACTGTCTTATGAATCACTGGAGCGAATTATATCCACGCTTTTTTATCATTTATGTTTTGTGGGTTATCCTTAAGAGATAGACATATATTATCGCGGATTTTTTTGTTTTTTTAAGGTGTACAATACTGTAGTAATCTCGTAGCGTTCAACCAGCGTTTGCAATGTAAGCGCTAAAATTATCAGTGTTTCTCTACTATATTATGCATATAAACCTTCCTCTTGAATCACTCTATCTATTACAAAAACCGCATTAAAATCTGTTGCGTAGTTTTAAAGATCTAAGCACACATAGACAGACATCGGGAAGCGAGTTTGTTTTATACTATTTAGTGATAGTGCAATGTTGATACATTTACTAACTAATATAAATTTATTACCCACTCCAAGATCAATAAACTCCAATGTTAATTATTATTATTAAGGTATCGTTCGATAACCGCTTAGGTATATCTAATGATCGATAAGATCCGTCGTTTCGAGTACATATTTTTTATCCCTAAAAAGTAATTAACTATTATCTTCTTACCCAACTAATCCTAGTGTTAGTTGTGCGAAAATAATTTAGTCAAAAATAAATGATGGAGTGATAGCGTGTGAATCAGCATGTGCAAAATATGAGCTGCATGTTAGGCTGGACGCACAATGTTGCCAACTCTACTGACCTAAATGTCACTCGTCAGTTTAACGAATGATTAAAGGGAGAATATTTCATTTATTTATCAAAAAAACTTTCTGGTCTTCGGATTCCAGGCAACTCTAGCATTTCAGAAGTATGTGTATTTTATTTTAAGTTATATTTTTATTACTTGGATGGTGAAGGAAAACATCGTGGCAACGCCTGTATGTCTGAGAACTTGGTATAATGCACTCAATGCGTGAAATCTGTCAATCTGCACTTGACCTGCCTAGTGGACCATTCTCATTCATTCATTTCATTTGGAAAGGAAACTCGTGATCAGTAGAGGGAGAGATATTGATTCAGGCCCATGTTCCTGCCAAGTCACCAAGTTCTCAAGACCTCTGCATCGCCTCAGAACTAAATTGGATGATGCTTTAGAGCTTGTATCTTTTTATTCTGCTTTTTATAATTTTAACTTTTGGATTTGATCAATTTTCTCATCCCTTGGCATAGTGCGATAGTGATGTAAGGAATGGACTAAACTGAAACGTTAAGTAATAGATAGTAATAAATAGTAAAATAAATAGCAATGGGCGACCAGCCTTATGGTAAGTACTTGTCTAATGTCCAAGTGCGTCATATACTCACAAAGTTTAGCGCCCACATATTTAATTATATTATTATTAGGTGCTTGAGTGTATAAAGGCTTTTCGGCTTAACCCTTTCGGTAATTTTTCTTTTAATAAAACAAAATGTATCAAATTCTTTTGCAAGATAATAAAAGTTTAAATTACGACGAAACATGAATATTTGCGTGACAATAATAAATAATAATATAATCAATCACAGTACAATTTACTATTTGGATGAAAAATTCGACTTTTAATCATTAGATTTTGGATTAGATAGGTCATTGAAAAGGTATCGTAATTAGTTAGGTAGGTATTATCACGATTGTGAATGTATGTAGCTTGTATGTAGGTACATACTCATAATTCTTCGCAAATTCCGCATGTGATAATAATGATTGGAAGCGACTGGGTCGTATGATTAAGAATTTATCAAGGCTAAGGGGCAACTCCCACTAAAAGAGTGGAGGGAAACTGAAGCGCTGCTTCTTTATGGATTTCAACTCAATCTCAGCATTATTTTCTTTGGAATATCTGTGTGTGTGTGTGTGTGTGTGTGTGTGTGTGTGTGTGTGTGTGTCTGTCTGTTCCCTCGTAGCTCCCTAATGAATGGACCGATTTTGATGTGGATTTTTCTGTTTGAAATCTAAATCAGTTCATTTCCTACTTGATTAATTCTTACAAACTTTCACTGGTGCTTAAAATTTGGTGTACTGTTACTTCGGATTATTTACAAGAAATGTTAACCTTGAGTTGATGCTGCAGCATCAAGTAGTCTGCGGCATACCCAACTCCTCGGCAACTTACAGCTCATTAGAATGCTGTGAATGAGTAAGTGTTAGATAGAGGGTGATTGAGGATCGAGGAGGATCTTATGATGGAGGAGAAAACTGGCTAACAGGATGTCGGCTACATCGTGCATCAGATGTTTCAAATTTTCAATTTAAACTTGTTATTGCGAGATAGTGTTGCGCTTGACAACAATCAATGATGGAAAGCGCTGGTGGTCTAAGTTTGAACTCTTTGAAGCTCTTGCTATGAAGACGCTGCACTGTGTGCGGCGCCAGTCGTATATGCGTTGGGCCTTAATGAATACTTTGTGTGAGTGTATGTGTGAGTGGGTAGTTATAATCGGACCACTTTTAATGGTCAATAAAACAGACAGATATTTAATTAATAAATTACACAAATTCCTTGGATTTAGACAAGCCATTTTTTATAAATCCTTAGCACGAGCGTTGCACCTATGATTATTTTTTTATACCTACAGTTTACGATTTAAATGTATGGATCGACAAAAGTAGTCTCTGCTTCGGTCAAGAATCTCTGGAAGAAATTCCGCTGCCCAACCCAAGGATGGATCCGAAACATGGTCGCATTTAAACCCTGAACTTTCTTATGCGGCCCATACTACATACGTAGGATAGATACATAGAGTCTCCGACATAATTAACTTGTTGAATAACGAAATTGTTGTATTGAAATTGGCATGGTAACTGATGAGGAGGGGAGGGAGGAAGGAAGAGGGGGGGGGGGGTTAGGTTATGGTGCCTAAGTGAAAATGCAACTTAAGATGCGCTTGCCTTGACGACGTCTATTCACTCTTGATTTAGAGGTACTGAAGTTACTTAGTGGGAAAAATGGAAGCCGGTAAGGCATTCCATTGATAATGCCTTCGAAATGAACCATGTGAAACTTTACCTAGGTATGTACGTGTAGCGAATATAAATTTTTAAATAGCTAATATTGGCCAGAATGTTGGAAAATTAAATAAGGAAAAACTAAAACTTTCCGCTTGCTTGTAACATGTTATTAAATAATAGGAATTATGTCTCTACCTAACCACTTCATACTTAGAACAAAATCTATATACAAACATGAATAATTACCTAGCTACCTACTAATTTCCTTCAACAATGTAAGTATCAAGTAAGTTTATAGTTCATTAATACCTAGCTTACCTAGCTACGAATGCTTCAGTGATAGTGATGAGTGATGATACAGTTATTTGCTCGTTGTCTAGGAGAGTCTACAGTTTGTTCTTTGCTGCTTATCAGTTAAAGATATAAGTACCTACCTTAGTTTATTTAGAATTAAGTTTATTAGTAGATTAGAATCTTTGGAAATGCCTAATATTTGTTATCTTTCCGACTTCCTCGGAAAAATCTCTTGTGGGATTTTAACCCACACGCCCACACCCCTCAAGCGGCCATCCTCAGATCATACTTATTAGATATATCTGATAGGAAGTTCTAAGATCTTTATAGGCTGCTAAAGTGTTAAGAACACGCATACTACCAAGATAAACTCGTCGGTTGGTTTGGCTAAACTGCCTGTTATTTCACCATAGCATCGTAAAGGAAAGGTTCAAGTAGGTGTGATGCACTATGTTTGATTCTTACCACATACTTTCAAGCGCTCGAAAATTGTTGAATAGCCGTTTTATGTAAATTAATTTATTTAAACCGTACTTTTTGATAAATTATTTTGGAGTTTTCATTCAGCCAATGTTACGTATCTACGATAGTGCTAAAATCATTGTAAAAATAATTAATTGAACGAGCGAAGCGAGTTCTCTGAGTCAACTAGGGCGCTTGCCTACTAGACAGAGAAGTGTGTCCGTCTAAATGTCTGTCAGAGCCCTATAACTTCTGAATTACTGAATATTAGAACGTGAAACTTGGTTGAAAATTCATTTATATCCTGTACTTGAACAACAAATACTAAAATTAGATAAATGTTATAAAGAAACGAAATTATTTAATTTTAATGCGCCATCTATTAGCATTATTGTGAAGCTAATAGCTTCACTATAATGCTAATAGATGGCGCTGTGTCAGTAAAACAGTTTTATGTCAACTATTTTTTTTTTATTGCGTCTAATGTTAAAAGTTAATTATTACAATATATAATTAAAACTTTTGGGAATTATGGGATATCGCGAGGTCTCAGTTCGGGGCGAACCACTAGTATTTATAGATGTTTCGAGGTTCATAACTTCCGAATCAATATTTTTATAGTAGGTACCTATTTTAATTTATTTTTAGTATCTATGTATTAAGCTTAGTTACATATAGGCATATAAACCACCCTTCTACGTTCTTTGCAAAAATAACCGTCTTACGTTGCTGTAACGCTCGTCGGCTTGTGCCGGTAAAACAACCCCTGACTTCATGCAACGCGCTACGCGAGATCGGCTGCTTATACCGCAGCAAACTGCTCATCATCCCCATCTTAAATCTCACTACTGAGTGCAGGCCATAGTCCACTACGGTGGCCCAATTTGAATCGGTATACTTCACACACCTTTGAGGTAATCTCATAGAGATCTCTTATGATGTTTTCCTTCACCGATGAACCACGAGATGTTTATTTTCTTAAACTCACATAACTCCGAAAGTGCGTGCCCGGGACCGAACCTGCGACCCCCCGAACGGGAAACCACAGCCTAACCACTAGGCTATCGCTGCAGGCTCACATACAAGAAGGAAAATAGCGTCTCGAGACCCCACTCCAGCCCGTATCGTTAGATAAGTGATAGTCTGTGATTATTAGATGATTGGCATCCAACACAAATGTTAGCGATATTGTAACAATGTTGCAGGATGGAAGATAGCTTAGTTTTCGCGCTGATAATATAATTGTTGTAAATATCATATACCTAGGCCTTAATTATTTAACTAGTTATCTACAATTTTTTTTGTATAGTCCTCCTCTCACTTTTCGCAGTTATGTGCATTTAGGCAATTATACCTGTATCACACGCTTCATGGGTGAAGAAAAACTTTGGAAGGAATTCTGTACTCCTGAAAGTTTATCATTATAAGTATTCTCAAAGGTCTGCCAGTAGGTATACATTGAGCCAACGTTGTGGACTTCGGTCTATAACCCTTCTCTGAGGTGAGATCCGTACTCTGTAATGAGCGGTTGATAGGTTGCGGATGATGTAAGGCCACTGAAAGCAAAATTGTATTGGATAGAAGCAAGCGTCACTTTGCGAAATTCCGTGATAATACTAAAAGAAAAAGAAATTTTGCTAATCCACACACAAACTCCTTCAATACACACTTTAGTGTGTTTTGAACGAGTGCAGAATATCAGCGCTCAGTTTCTCATAAAACTCGACGCAATAATGCTGAGCCGGTACCTTTTTGCTAATTCGACATATGGGTGCAAAAGCCAATTTTCTAACTTTTTTTTTGTATCCATATGTGTGTATTTTGCAAATAAACGTATTTTATTTCTTTCTAATGAGTTTGTGTGGCACTGCATGTTGGTGTCGTGTTGTTCCTGTGTTTTTTTTTCATTCTGGAGAAACGTCGGTGTACGGCGGCGCGGGCGGCGCGTGTTGCCGTACAGATTTTTTCTAATTCGGCGGGTCACATCAAAATATTACTTTTTCTTTTAGTATTATCAATTCTTCTCACCTATAAGGCACATTCCCAGCTGCAAATATGTACTGGCTGTTGTAAATCGCGCTGAACATAATCGGTATCAGGATGAGGCAGTAGTTCTTCAGCTGGTAGCGGCCGAACTGGCCCAGCTCCAACAGGATCTCGTCCAGGTCTATTATCTTCTCTTTACTCATTTTTATCAAAATCACAATGAGGTTACTTTTTTAAAAAAACAACAACACTGTTTTATGTAATTTCACTAAAGCTAGTTCTTTTTAATTTCCCTCATATTTGTGATAATTTTCCAAATAAGCAATTAAAAATTTTATTTTTAAAAGAGATATTTTTCGATAAATTCGGTAAGGTAGGTTAGTTAGTTAAACATATTCTTTTTTCTCGTACCTATTTACTACATAAGATCAACAGTTTTTTTGTAACAAACTTTGTATATTTTTAAAGTTTTTCTGTAACTTTGTTTGTTATAACTTTATACATTTCCCACAATTTTTCTCGTTTTTCGCACACCTCTACCCGCGACTGCTCGCGGCAGCCTGCGCTCTGGCATTTAGCACATTTCCTTCCGCCGGACTGATCGCGCCGATAGAACACTCCACGTGCTCAAGGATGGATTACGGTAGGCGCGACATAATCGCCAGGTATTCCATGTAGTATCGCAATTTGGCGATAAAATTATGATAGATCGAAGATTAACGTGGAGAGCGGACATTAGGTATATTACATTGAGTGTACCTACATGATATACCTATCTTTTTTTTATTCGATGACAAGATAGCCCTTGACTGCGATCTCAGTTCTCACCTGATGGTAAATGTCGATGCAGTCTAAGATGATAGCGGGCTAACTTGGAAGGGGTATGGCAGTGTACATTCAACCCATATCCCTAGTCGATTTCTACATGGCACATGCCATCGTGCTGGAACGCTTGATCGCTTGGCGGCACGTCTTTGACAGTAGGGTGGTAACTAGCCACGGCCAAAGCCTCCCACCAGACAAACGTAACTACCTACCTACTTACATATGGACCCCACCTTAAATCTTACGACCTAACCTTGCCTTAACTTGTGCTGCGGCGAATATGTACTGGCTGTTGTTGACGGCGCTGGATACGATGACCAGCAGGATCAGCAGGTACTTCTGGATCTGGTAACGTCCATACTGGTTGATCTCCACGAGGATCCTGTCCAAGTTCACATCGTCTCTGGGCCTCGGCATGCCTCATACCGAACGGCGACCAACCATCTACATACAAATCTATTTTTTCTCAGATGTCTTAAAAAGTAAACAATTACTTACAGAAACGCGTAACCGCTCAGCGGAGCCGGGCGCTTACGACGTCCTTTTGGGAATTTAGGTAGTTATCTAAATAATGTTTCGTGGAAAAATGAAATTTTTTATCGATCTATCTAAAATTACAGGTGTTATTAGAAAAAAATAGTTTTTCACTTGCAGTGTTTCATTTTCAAAAAGTCCTAAAGACTGAGCTTAGCGCGTTGCTTACGCCTTTCTGCGAGAAATATTACCATTATTTACCTTTCAAGACAGCAAAGGAAAAGGAGATTTATAGTTCAGTGGCATTAGAAGCGCATAAAGGTTTCACTAGAAGATCGATTCTCTTGGCTAGCACTTTTAACTTAATTCACTGCTTAGCTTGGATTTTTACAGGCAGGGATTTCTGGGTAGGTTCTTTGTTTAATGACCTTCATTAATTACAGAGGTTCTTGCACCTATCTTATTTAATACCGAATTCACCAAAAGATAGGAAGTAGATATAGGGTTGGCTAGCATAACCTACTTTTTTATGAGATTTTTATATGATAGGAAAAACTTAATTTAATCTTTAACTAATTAAATTATTATTCTCCTTGTATTCTTATCAACTTGGCGTTAACTTATTAATGTCAGTTGTCACCTTTCCTATTTAAAGAGAATATAATGTAAACATGATGTGAACTCAACTGCTTTTCGACATGCTGTCATTCTTCCAGGAAATGTATGTTCAGGAAATGTAATGTTTCCTATTTTTCGGATGTACCTAGCCACAGACCACACAGACCAATTAATATTTCTTATCTCTTCTGTGGAAGCAGGCTTGTAATCTATTATAACTATATAGTGGGTAACTATAACAGGTAGGTGTTATAATTAGGTACTTAATATCTACTATATAAAAATAAGTCGGGTTTTCCTTCCTGACGCTATAACTCCAGAACGCACGAACCGATTTCCACGGTTTTGCATTAGTTGGAAAGGTCTCGGGCTCCGTGAGGTTTATAGCAAAGAAAATTCAGTAAAAATTTCAACAATTTAAGAACGTGGATAAAGTCGCGGGCGTCCGCTAGTATATTATAAAAAGAGGTAGTATTTTTGTTCAAAAAATTCTAAAACTATAGTAATCATCCTAATACTCAGGTAAGTAGGTACACTATTTCTCAATGCTAGATACTACACCAAAATTCAGTCCGAGGACATATTATGTAGGTGTGCAAGATAAAATAATATCGAGACGAGTGTTGTAGTACTTTACCTACTCTTGAAAATTTATCGGAATCGTTTATAAAAATCCTTGGATGAAAGAGCCTACCGCTGTATCTTTTTTCTGGGCTAAGTACTAACAGCTGTTTACTACAGCAATGCGAAGCCGCTTATGCAGACACCTTCAAGTAAAGCGGAACAGACGAAATGTTACCAGCCAGTTCATACTTAGATCACGTGATTCACGTCTCCAATTTGATGATAGCTTTTAACGTCTTCGCCCTCTTGCGGTGTCTGGGTTCGAATCCCCGGAACCTCTTATTTTTGAAAAATAAGCGTTTTAAGCAACTAAATATCCTTTAACACAGAATAGGAAGGAAAACATCGTGTGCAAACCTCCATGTATTAGTTTCAAACTACCCTCACTTTCTTCGCCTGTGGCTCGGGTACTAAACCGTCTCGATTATTGTTTTCTAATAAGGCGTTGTGCACACGGAGCGACTTCAATTGCTGAAACTATCAACTGAAGTAGGTACAATTGCTAGTCAGCGTAGTTTCTCAAAATTATATGAATATCATAAAAACAGCCAGTTGCCAGTTGCCGACTGCCGCAACAAGCAGCTACGTATGCACGGGCCTTAAAGCAAGGTTTTGGTGTTTTAAAATAAAACAAACATTTTATGTAACATAATAATTATTACACTTTTACATTATATTCAAACTTTATATATTATTATGTACAGTACAGTCAACATCAAATGAGAAACATCTACACAGTGTACACAGGGAACAAACAACAGGTTTCAAAATGTATATATAAACTTCTGCTCAAAATTGAAACCCAATTTTTTTTTTTTCATAGAAAATTATGTCGAAATACTGATTTTTTTTATTATCAATTTATAACTTTAATTGGTGTTCTGTACTTTAATTAATAACTTTAACTAATATTCCGACGCGTAAAGCTTGTGTTAGGAGGTACGACAATAGTTCTACGGGTGGGGTTGAACCGTCAATCTTTCACATTTCAGTTCGCTGTTTAACTATTGCGCTATTGAGGCTCTCAGATAAGAAATCCTGTTTAACCTAAGGAAGAAGAAATCCTTTTCAACAAATAACAATGTTGCAATACAATTTGACATCAAAATGAATCTAAAATATTTTGTTAATCCGTTAAAAATCTGTTTAAAATCAGTTTGAACAAACATTTTCTATAAAAAAAATGGACCGCATTTCGGTTTCTTTTCGATAAAGGTTATTACTCTAGATTATTTTTTTATATACAATATGTAGTTTATATAGTGTATCTGCATCTCTATACAAGGTATAATATAAAGGTTTTAA